>OZ010589.1:98024517-98154517 GCA_963932145.1 Acanthosepion lycidas | reverse complement strand
CACCCAGCTATGAGTTAATTAGTAAGACTTGTATCCCTAAACCATTATCTCCAAAAAAAAAAAAAAAATTCTTACAATCTAAAAAGTACTTTTTGGCATTAAATAACCTACAGAGGTTTGTTAAAAAGAATCATTTAATCAACTAAATAAAAAAAATCTAAAGTGGAACCTCAAAGGTGATTGGCAGTCAACACTAACAAACTTCTGGTAACTCCTGCAGCCAAGCTACTCAAATATAATGTCTTGTTGTAATGGAATGCCCCACACTCCCTATTGCCTATATGGACTGACTATATCAGTAGCTACATATAGTGAGCACAGGATATACCTGGGGGCTTGCTTTGGGAATTACTAGCCTGCCACCCACTTCCCTGGCTTTCAGTAGTGCATTCTCTTTTACAATAAACCTCTCTTCTTTCATCTACACATGTGTTGCTGTTCCTTCAATTGAGTTCCACCTTTGTCTGTTTTTAACCTCTTTAAGGACACACCACTTGTATTGCTTTGGATTTTCTCAGTATGGCTGTGAGATGAGGACATGTGGTTTTGCACAGTGTAAACATCCTCTATACAGCATTGCCCAGGCTTGTGCCCTGTTGGGGTCACACCAGTCTCACCACCAAAAGACTAAACTTTGATTAAACAGGTGCTACCATTATCTCGCAAGATAAATGTATGCTTTAATACTTACTATGAAGATTCTGAATAAAGTTTGCTTATATATTTTAATTGTGTACATATTTTCTGTATATGGATAAACAGTTTCAATAGAAGTATTATACTCAAAGAATTAGATTAGTGCTGAATTTTCTACTATTATTACTATTATTTTTTCTTTTTTGCAACCAAAACTAATTTCATGACCAAATTTGTTTGCTTTTGAATCCTTTTTATTATTTTACTATGATCACCTTGAAGTAATATTACCGTGTACTTGTGTTAAATGTTTGTACAAGTGTAGATTAATAAGTCTGTATCCTGACATAGTTATTAACTGAATGCTGATATGAAAGTTTCATTGTATAATGTTTAATCTATGTGATTAATGGGGAAACATTGAGTTAGGTTGTTTGGTTCACATTCCTCCCAGGTCCTTTTGAACAGGAGTAGAAGTTTATCCCTTGTTTTCTGTTTAGGATTAGGTTTCCCCATTTCTCCTAAAGTCTGCTTCCATACCATAATTCAAATGTCTCTGACTGAACTCTGAAATGTTATTCACTAATTAAATCTTGACTACTTCAAGTCTAGGGTTAACTGTTATTTTTCCTGCATAGCCCCAAGAACTTCACTTGCTTTTTCTTATGCTTATACAATATCACACCATAACCCTCTACCTTGAGTGGCTTTTGGGTGAACATTATTTATTTAAAAAAAAAAAAAAAATATTGAAAAGGAAGGAGCTTATATTGAAAAGTATTTAGTGTGTAAAATAAAGACCCTCTTCCCCATCATTAAGTGATGGCTCTAATGTGATGTGTCTAATTTAAAAGTTAATTTTGGAAGCCTTTATTAATGATAATCAACTAGCAAAAGCCTGTTACAATTATAAAATGTACTTTCTCTGTTCAGTATTCTTGCTTTTCTTTATTTAAAATCAATTCCAACTAGTACTACTCATTTTCTGTCTCATCAATCTTTAATGCATGACAAAAATTTAATGAAATGAAATTAACCTAGTTTTTTTTTCTATAGTAGTTTATAACATAGTTAAAAATAAGTGCATTTTAGATTTTTTGGGGGAATGTCTGGTGTTCTGTGAGAAACCAGTTTTTTGCCCTGCTTAATTTCTGTAGATTCCTAAAGCATACTTAGAAGATATTTTTCTCAAATGTGCAGCATGTAGATATTGTACACAATATTTAAAGTAAAAATAAAAATGTTGCATTTATTTCAAATATGAGTGTCCACTATAAAAATGTTGGATTAAAAATAAATCCATTTTTTATATATTGTTGTAGTATACCTATGGGCAATAACAGGTATGTCCCCATTCACATAAATACAGTAGTAAATACTGTATGTTGGAGATTCATTGTGGAATTCATTTGACTCTCTTCTAGTAGTTGACTACTGCTTCTACATGCCATTGGCGAATCTTATATGTGTTGTTTGTGTCCTAAGTATTATCATTCATTACCAACCTTTGTGTGATTATTCTATTCAGTTACCTTCCCTAGGTTACGGCATATAGAGTACAAGTAATAAATCCATTGGTATATAAATCTCTAGTTTCGACACTGAATACAGTCCATCATTTGAGTTGAATAAGGCTGATGCATTGATATTAGTTGTAATAGTCTATACTTATGAGGTAATTTTTAGATTTCTCTGTTATATATATGAAAATATATATTGATGCATGTTTCATTAAATAATATAGACAAGTTTTGTCTATAAGTTTAATCACATTATCATTGAAAGATGAAAGGAAATCAGCATATTGATACATGATTAAATCCAATCTAAGCTTTCGGATTACATAAGCCATTATAAAAGATGACAATTACTTTTCAATATATCAACCAATACACGGAACAATAATGATAGTCTGTTTTTGTTGCATGAAAAATTTCAAAGCAACGACTTTTCATCCCCCCCCCAACTTTATATTCACTCCTTAACTTTTTCTTTCTTTTTCCTCTTTTCTTGAAATTGTTGGCATTTGACTACTGGTTTTCTAGACATGCTGTCGTCATTAATTTTTGTGCATTCTAATCTTTTAACTTATAAACAGAGATCCAGAAGTGGATTCTATACTTTTTGAAAGTCTGGTGATGGTTAGCAGGGTCAGACATGAGTCAGGCTAGATGCTTCTGGCAACTAAAAAGCCAATTTGATCTTTTTTTTCATATTTACTACCCTTAACATCATTTATCAGTATACAAGTCTGAGTAGATTGAAACACTAATTTTTTTAGACTGATTATGAAAATTCCTTCAAAATTTTGGTATCCATCTTCAGCTTATTACTTTATAACTTTTGTGTATATTTGAATTTGGAGATTGGTAACAGACAAAAATTTACTATTATAATCCTGATTAAGAAATTATTAAACTTAGGAAGTGGAGGAGGAGGAAGAGGCCTCAGTGATATAGTATGTACTTTGCCAGACTTACATAGTTTTGAATTCTTGGACTAGCTGTGGGCTTATGATCATATCATGTTGAAACACTAGTTCCTGTATGATCACAAAAGTTAAGCAACATCAAAGCTGGTCAGTATCTAAATAGGTGACCATTGACTAATACCAGGTGCTGTAAGATTTAATGTATGGGTGGTGTAATGGATATTGGCTTGGAATTGGAAATTTGTGTTTGGAGAGCTTCAATTCCAGTTGGGTTTATATTCACTAACATTCAAATACCCTTGGGAATTCCCCTTCTATGGGTTTATTAGTGAGACTTGAATCAGTAAATCATAATTGCCTCCCAAAATTTTTACAATCTAAAAATATTTTTTGGTCTTACATAACCTAAAAGAGGTTGATAAGGCGTAAAAAACGAATCAATCAAACATATAGTGGCTTCCAACCAAGGTTGAAGAGCTCAGTATGTTCTACTATTTAACCCATAGCTTGGAGCGGTGGAGAAGAGGTAAATTCAAATCTTTCCCAAGGATATTTGCACCCAAGTGAATGTAATAAACTTGATTGGAATTTGAACTTGGTTCTCAGATTTCTCATTCAATCCATTACACCACCTGCACATCCAAAATGGAAATAAACATACATATTAATAATTAATGTGGATAGGTTTTTATTTCTTTGAATACATATATTATAAAATATTTATATGTTAATGATTTTATAATTAAGAGTATATATTACAGTAAACATGAGGTTAAAATAAAATTACATTAGAATCCCTGACAGCTGGATTAAGAAGGCTTTTCAGATATGAGGAATTGGTTACAAAGTCTGGATATGAACGTTAATATTTAGATTAAAATAAAAGAACTAAAGTCAGGTTTAACATTTATTTTCAATGTTTTACATTAAACAAAATAAGATAATGGTGAGTGAAATGTAACAGAATTGATTTTGAAGAACAAGAAATAAATTATATATTGTTAATGAAAATTCACTAAGTATGCTGCACATTCAAAACAAATAATTTAATGAGGATTTTTTAATTGCAGTTGCATGATTCTTTCTCTTCTAATTTCATTCTCAACCTTTTCTGCATTTCCTTTTGTTCTTGAAATTTTTTAAATGAAAGACTTTTTAACTCTGTGTGCGTTATTGCAATCATCAGAGGTGGATGCTGGCTTTCTTTCCATAAAACTGATAAGCTTTTCAATATCTATTTTAATTTCAGTCCATATTTCATAATAATCATGATTTTTATTTCCTTGTTCATTGTGACAATGTGAATGTTGGAGAATAGTTTCTTTGGAAGATTTTATATCATACAATGTTGACTTTCCTATGTTGAACTCGGCCATTAGTTACAATGAACTTTCACCAGTGTCTAGGCTGTTGAAAATTTCCACTTTTTGCAATAACTCCAAAGTTATTCTTTTCCTCTTATTCCCATCATCTTTTGGACCAATACAAGCCATTAAGGTGAAATAAGCATAAGCAATTATCCAAAGTAAATTTCCTGAAAAACAGAAATTTTAAATCCGTTACATTTCACCCAAATAGTCCAAATATTCACATCAAAATCACGTCTAGTTATGTGGGATTCTGTATATGAGGCACTACGGATATTCAAATTGTTTTCTCAAAATGTCAATATATCTTTTGAAAATGTCTTTGATCTAAAGTACTAATACACAGATTTATCTTTTGCACTCAAATTATTATTTGATTCTTGAGTTTTTCAATCTGTATTCTCTGCAATGGTCAGCATCTATTAAGGCACTAATACAATAATATCTCTTGGGAATTGGTTTACAATTTAAATTTAAAATGTGTAAATGAGACAAGGTTTGATATTGTTATTGGGCCAAGTGAAAATAAGTATAATTACTTTGTGTTTCCTGTTTTTTGTTTTTTTTAATTTCCTACAGGAATATCTTTTGTAAACAAATTTATCATGTATTATTTTGGAAGTACTTGCTGAGCTGAGTAGAAAGTTGTGAGCTTGTTCAAATAGCCACATTATAAATCAAGGACTATTGTTGCTTGTTTTTATGGGTGTACATTATATTTATTTTTACTTGAAGTCTGTATAGGTGTCTAAAAATAATCAAATTACACTTTGAAGAAAGGATTCTTTGATTTTGTCTGAAACAAAGTTCTTTTTTCAAGCCAAGAAGTTTCCCCTTCATGGGAGTGAGGGTAGTGTACATTTTATATATATATATATATATATATATATATATATATTCATTAAAAATGATTGGCAAGGTACTGTAGTTAAGTTTTTTATTAATTTTATTATTATTGACAGTACCTTTAATGAAACTTGTATAAAAGTGGGATTGCTACCCAAATACACACACAAACCTCATCTACGGACCCGACATCAATGGACTTTGGATGCAACAGACAAAATCTGCAGGCAAAATAATAAAAATAAATATCTGGAGGAAAAAGTTCCATATTGTCAGTGATTCATTTCAGAATTTGCAGGCTTAGTGGAACAATTCATATTAGTTCTCAAAGTGACCGCTTGGAGGCAGTGTCAGGCCTTTCAATTGTAAACAAAGACATTTGCATGAGAAAGTAGCTGTGAGAAGTCTATTATTTTTGTTATTTTGATTAATATATTAATTGTTCTGCCCTCATCATGGCATTGAATCAGAAAGAAACGGTAAAAAAGAAGTGTACAAACCTAAGTATCAGTGACAAATTAGAGCTTCTTCCAGCTGTAGATAGTTGGCATTAACGGACCATCTCTCCCTCCTATTGGTCAGTTGATGAGAGGCTTTTCTGCATATATATATATATATATATATATATATATATATATATATATAGTTATGGACAATTGCTGTAGCATAAAGTTTAAAAAGAAAAGATACCCCCCCCCAAAAAAAAAAAACACAACTTGGTGTCTAGAAATGGGCAGATTCTCCACAGGTTCAAATACATGAATTTGGAATGACAACCAACAGTAATGAATGACAAATGCCAATATACAAATTAATAAGATTTAATTATAATTAGACAATACATGAAAACATGCACAAGTTGTGGAAAGATGCGTGATATACAATTCTGTGTGGAAAGATGTATGCGTTATATTCTGAGGTTAAAAGTTGAAACAAAAACTTAGCTTCAATCTTTCTTTTGAATTAATGTTTTTTCTTTCCTTTTTACTTTCAGATCATTCTGTTTTGCTCAAGCAGCGGTATCTTTTGATCTAATTTTCTTTCTTCAATGTAGCATTCGTTATTTGGATATGAAGATTTGGCACTGTATAAGTCGTATATTCAGCAATGCAGAATCCATTATTTAGATCCTTCATCCAATTGAGTGTGTCACATATGTCTGCCTTAGGTGATTGTCAGGTTTTGTAATTCACCTATGCAATTGAAGTAAGGAGTATAGTGTGTTGAGTTGAATTGGAATTTATCTTTTATTGTGTGATCTCTTTTACTTGACTATAGCAAGTTAAAAAAGGTATTATCGGCACAAGACTCATTTCCACTTTATTCGGTGCTTGGCATTTATGAGAGTTGGGAACATCATTCCTTCTCTTCAGTTTGGTAATTCTGGTTACATGATGATTTCATAGCCAGCCTGTCTTTGAGTTTTGTTACCCAACTGGCTACTATCAGTTTTTCCCGCTCAATGTTTGCACTTGGTCATGTGATTCTGCATGTGTGTGAGAATCTATTTTTAGCTTCTGCTCAGACCTGTTGCTGAGGTTCAGCCTGTTTGACCTAATTGTTTTTGTAGTCAGTGACAACTATTACCTATCAGAAAAGAGAGAAGGAGTTCACATGTTATATTATTCAAGAGATGGGAAAGAGAGATGGGTTGCTAAGTGTAAAGTATGTGTAGTTATGGGCTGCATAAAGACATAACAATATATATATATATATATATATATATATATATATATATATATATATATATATATATAAATAATGAGGAAAGTGGAGACTTTAGAAATCCATCGTAATAGTTTATTTCATGAGATCTTGTCTCATAAGACCAAGCAATTTTACAGCAATAAATAAATTTAAAATTTATCCAGTCACAAGTGAAAAAAACCCAAAACAAAACAAAAAACAAAATTATCAAATATAGATGGGTATTAAAATAAGGTTTTAATATAGGGGAAACTCTCTTTGGATTTATATCCTCTTTGGAATTTTCTATACTGATTATTAAATGATATTATATATTCAAATGTTATTATAGTAGATACTTGTAATTGAAATACTCACTACATTTTTATTCTTGCTTTATACAATGTGTATTTCATCTGTGTCCTGCACATTTGATAACAAAAATGTACTCCCTGGCAAGAATCAAACCTGTGTCTCCATTTGTAGGAGAAATCAACGTTTGATCTGGTGTGCTTTACTGCTCAGCTACAAAGGGTGTCACAGTACAGCAAGACACTATTTTCCATTTGAAGGAAAGCACATTTCCTCACTAAGATATTTTTCTTAAATGCACAGGCCATAGACATAATACACAAATAAAGTAATAAAAAAAAGAAAAGAAAAAAAGTGCTATTTATTTCAAATATGAGCATACACTAATAATCATGTTTGAAGTAATAAAAATGTCAGATTAAAAATAAATCCATTAATTCTTTAGAAATATATAATATATAATGCATATTTGGGAAGTAATCTGTTTCATTGAATATGGCATACAAGAAAAATTTGATGAATTTTTTATTGAGTTTTTCTAATGGTGTGGGCAAAGTAGTGTAAATATTTAATATATATGTTGTAAAATATGGCAAGGATGTGTTGAGGTTAAGGGAAGCATCTAACTGATAGATCTCACAAGAATTAAAAGGTAACAGACAGAAAAGGGAATAAGAGGGGAGGAGGGAGCAAAGTAACGGCGCATCAGAAAACCTCATGGCAACTTTAGGAACATTTTGTTCTTAAAGTTGCCAATAGAACAATTTCACAAGTCACCAAGTTTTGCCAACTGCCCATTGCTGACTGCTGGTTTTACCATCGTTGTTATTGACATGAGACAGCGGACAAAGATCTGGATTTGGACAAGCTGCAGAGATGCCTGTATCTAGACATGCTAAGCTGTTCTGTTGCTAATGGGGAAAACCCAGATGTAACTAGTTTTGACAGACATGTTTGCACATGAATTGGTGCCCCTTTTGTGTCTGTACTTACATGAATTTTGCCACATATATAATAATATGTATAATCCTTTGACTTTACAAACAGATCTCCAGAAGTGGATTCTATGTTTGAAGGTCTGATAATGGTTGGTAGGGTTATACATGAGGCAACCTAGATCCTTCTGACAACTGAATGGGGTATTGGTTTTGAGTGATCTGCTCTCTACAGATTAGGACAGTAGAAAACACTAAGTCTGTACAATGAAGTTTTAAAATGTATACTTATATTAATTCACAAGACACTTTAAAAACATTTGCCCCTATTACAATGAATCTCTTCCTTGCGTGTCCTGGGTATGATGATAAACTATGTCTGCATCCTGGGTAAGACAATAAACTACATCTGATCAGGAGGTCTTGATGAGCATGGAAATGCCTCTTAATTGCTGGTGTTCCCAAGTCTAACCTGGGGTCAAAACATGTAAAAATAGGTTTTAATACCAGCAATATATTTCTGTAAAAAAATTATTACCAGCAATAAATTTTTGAAAAATTATTACCAGAAATACTTTCTGAAAGAATATTGCCAGAATTAAATAACCTATTGAGGTTGATATGCCATAAAACGAACCAAACCACCAGCCAATTTTATTTGCTTTGAAATAAATTACCCTATTGGAAGTATTAGGTTCTTGATAAAAGTGTTTTCTTTATTTTGACAGTTAACATTAATACAATATTCATTAATGATTTATAAAAAAAAAAATGTAGTTTCGAAGTTTTTAAATCTAATGATGAGAATAAAATGGTTTTGTCTTGGAGAATATTGAATCACCTTATTCTTAATTCAAATATAGTAATGGTTATAACTTTTTGTATTTATAGGAATTCTCAGTACAGTCAAGTATCCTTCTTACCTATTAATTCATTGCCTGAACAATGTTACTTTGCACTATATTCTTACAAAACCAGATGTGGCCAAGATTCATTGCTGTAATAATATTCACTTCATTACTTAATAATTAACTTTCTTGAAAGTTGTCTGAGAATAAAGTTATATTTTCCAATTTAAGAGACCAATAATCTCAATATAGAGATAAGTTCTAATTGACTAAAAAGGAAAAAAAAATAATACTAATTCTGTATCATAATATGAGTGTGCTGAAAAGTTCTTGGCCTGAACAAGCATTTCTTTAAAAAGTTGATCAAATTTTGCAAAGTGAGCCTAACAGATAACATTTACAGCACTTCTTTGTAGTTGTTGTATTTGCATGCACATCTCAGAGACAAAATATAACAGTTATTATGGGACAGAGGTAGCATATCTTTGCTTGAAAGAGATTGTAGAATTTGCAATGACTTGTTAAAATAAGTTAACATTCCAATTTTTTTAAAACTGTCTAAAAAGCAAAATAAATCTTTTATTATCTTAAAAAAAAAACTTCTTACAATGTAAAAATATTTTCTGGCTTTAAATAACCTGCAAAGTTTTTATAAGCCCTGGAAAATGAATCAACCAAAAAAAATTTAATAATATTTGTCTGAAAAACAAAGCAAAACATTTGTTACTTAAATGCAGTGTGTGTGTGTGTGTGTGTTGGGGGTAACAGCAAAATTGACCAAATTGCTTAACAACAAAATTGTTCAATTGTTGGATTAAGCTTTGAACCATTGTATCACTTGTATCTCAGAAATGATTAAAGATATCTTACTGGAATTCTTTAAAGTTTTTATAACACTATTGGACTCTACTTTGAACAATAAGAATGTATTTAGCTCTAAGTTGAAATGATGTTCCCACTGCTATTGCAGTTTTCCTCAATAGGGCTCTCTCTTTTTTAAACTTATTCACCATTCTTTTGATGTTTTTTGAATGGACTTTGAAGATGGAGGCCAGAGTATGAATGTTGGTACCATTACCAAATGCTATTTTCCTCTCATCATTGCTCAGTTGGGAAGATATAGTGGTACTGACACAAAATGATTTTAACCTGTTCTTTTTCTAACTGAATAACTTGAGGGGTTTGTTTTTCAGTGATTTCTTATTATAAATGGTGTCAAGTTGGCTCATGGTGTCTTATCTGAAAACCTCTAAAAAGAAAAAAAAAAGAAACTCAATTTTTTTTTTTTTTTTTTTTTTTTTTTAGATATATGGAATTTGATTGAAATGGTTTCCTCAAAGGTTTTTCTCTATTTGAATGTACAATTTCAAAAGACAGTATGTTGTATATATTTACAATTTAGAAAGAAAAACTGAAATATATAAGCACATGGATCAACAGGCCTGTTTTAGATGACATTACCCATACATGCAATATAAAAAGCAGCCTTTTTGAATTTATGACTAATTATCTTAATGGCTTCTTTGGTGATTGATATTCCAAGTTCCTCTGCAGCTGGCAAAGTATGTATTAATAATGACTATTGATATTTCTCATTATCTCCAACTGATGGATGTTGATGCTACAGATGGCTTTTAGTTTGCTTAAAGAATATGGACCAAAAACAAAACACAGTAAGCATAAGGACCATAAATGATGTAGTACTTTTTCACCTGTAAAAATGCTTGGTTCTAGATTACTCGTTTTAATTGAAATTGGTATGTGAATATAAAAATTTATAATTTTCTGACTAGTGCTTAAAAATTGCTTTCAATTGACTCAGTTATGTGCCATGCGTGATACACGCTTAAGCGGTCAGTATCTTTTGATACATGATTGACAAGGCACATTTTTTCTCCGCAGTAGGTTGCTGTTTCTTTCTGTGGTTTATCAGTTGCCATCCAAGGCTATAGAATCTAGCCTGTCCTGCTATTTCCCCATAGCTGGAGGGAGAAGAAGAGGATTCGTACCTCTCCCAAGGGTATTAGCATGTAAGTGAATGTAATGGAATCGAATGGAATTTGAACTCAGCTCTCTGATTCCTTAACCTGAGCTGTTATCCATTATTCCACTGTGCCTCCTCCTATTCAACTGACTAGTTTATTAAGCCAGTTATAAACCATAAAATTATAAGGATTTATGCAAAAAGTATTTTCATTGTTTTGTCTTATTTTATATATATATATATATATAATCTTGTTATCTACAGAAAATGTTTTGCTGTTTCACAGCTCTTCTCCAGAGAGCATATATATTGTCATTCACATATATATATATATATATATATATATTGTGTACTTGGGCAGCAATCCCTCTTTTATGCAAGTTTCATTGAAAACAACTGACAAAGTACTGTGCTTGAGATTTTTATATAATTTTTCATGTTTGTATAAAAGAAGCATTATTAATAAGAGACAAAGGTATTTGAGTGTCTCAGATGAAAGGCTTAAACAAATAAGACTGCAATCTAAAACACAAGAGTAAAGGAACTGATTAATAGTTCATTTTGCTTGGGAAGTAATTTTGTCTCATTGCAAATGAATATTTTATTTGTTTAGATTATTAAAATGATGAAGACAAGTAATCATTCATAAATTTACTAACTTCAGTTGATTTACTTCCCTTCCCATTACAGTTGGGTCAGGAAATATACAAATAAACATTGATAATTATTATGTAGTTTTGATTTTGTTTTATTCTTAACCATGTAACCAATGTTCTATTTATTCAGAAGCAGCAAGATATCAAAGATTTCCATTATGCATTTAGTGTGAGTGCAGATAGAGCAAATACAAATTTATGATGTTAAGGTATTTTTAGTGTAAAAAGCTTCTCCTTCTCATTTCCTCATTTGTAATCAACCACTCTTAGCATGTTTGATCATTGGAGTACAATGTTTACCCTAATTGATTGTATCTAGTACAAGGAATGAATTAAAACCACAATAAAAAAAAAATTGATTTCAAACAATAAATTTTGTGGATGTTGATTTCAAATTAGCTTGAGCAAATTACAATGCTTATGGCTTATCAATATTTCTAGATTGTAAAACTTTTTTGATGATAATAATGATTTACTGATACAAGTTCTACTAATTAACCTATAGCTGGGGGCTTTCTATGTTTTCAAAGGAATTTGTTTTATTGATTGATTTATTTTTTTTATGGCTTATCAACCATTACCAGGTTATTTAAAGCAAAAAATATTTGTAGATTGTAAGAATTTTTGAGATAATAATGATTTAATCCTAATTAACCCATAACTGGGGGGAGAGGAGGTGGATTCATATCTTTCCCAACTGTATTTTTGTGTAAGTTAATATAATGAATCTGACTGGAATTGGAACTCAGCTCTCCAATTTTCACCTGCGCATCCAAGCTTACAGCACCTGGTCTTCCCAAGTGCTCACCCATCTAGGTAATGACCAGGCTTTACGTTGCTTTAATTTTGGTTATAGTATGACAACCTGTGTTTCAACATGATATGGTTGTAACCCTGTTGTGCATTGAAAAAGGGATTGTCAGTAGGTGGGGAAACTGTTACTGACAGAATAATGCTATTCTGCATATGTGTGTAGCTGTTATTGGCTTTGCTATTACAGTAAATATAGAATATAGAAATATAGTGGTTGAAAGTGAGAAATCTCTTTATATTTTATACATTTATAAAGTAACAAAAATTTCCATTTTGTTTGTTGATGATGATACTATCATTTTCTATCTGATACATAAATAAGCTCTTTTTTTTTTTAATCATTTCACCCCAAGCAAGGAAATGAAGCCACTAAGATGCAAATGATTACTGAGTGTGAAAGAATATGAGATAAAGAAAAACATTAAGGAAAGAGAACAAGAAAAGAACAGGAATTAAGAAGCCAATAAATAATGCTTGATACTTAATTAAAAATTTTTGAAGATCAAAGTTGACAGGAAAGCAAGAGGCCAAAAGAGAGTTCCAAAATGAGAAGTGCAAGAGAAGAAACTGTCAGCATAGAATCTACAGTTACATCTAGCAATTTCAACTGTTAAAGGATGAGACCTAGCTGCCAATCTAGTACTGCGCTTACATTTGTAAAGTCTAGGTACCTCATCAGAACAATTAGCATGAAATATTTATAGAAAAGGCATGGGGGAAGGTATTTTACAGCAGTAGGAAAGTGACTGAAGCCAAGATGCCAGGTCATGACTGATAATATTGCATATTTTACTTGTAGGTTTTTGCTGTAGATGAAAAAAAAAAACCCAACAAAAAAACATTGATTATATGTATTTGTTTACAAACAGTTGCCATTTTATGCCAATCTCTGAAAAACCTCTATAGCATATAAATGTCCCACTCTTCTGGTAGGATGTAGATATCTATTACATCAAGTGTTGTAACAATAATGACAGAAATAACAAAAATTCCTCATATTCTGATGACTATCATACCTTACTTAGCAATTTAGCTATGTATATGTCATCATCTTTGGCTTTTAGACATCTGAAAGGTTGGTGATTCTGGTACATTTTGAAATTTAAACCCTTCGTTATATTTTAACCTTTTCACTCTATAATTGTTCCTGTACATTTGCAAAACCTTAAAAACTTTTAGTTTGTAATCAGATGTATCATTTACCAACCTGTGTTCTATTATTTTTCAAATAACTTGGTGCCAGTTGAAATTGGAGAGGGGTTGCTTTTTGATAAAAAGAAAAACAAAACAAAAAAAACAGCAGGGTCATCTTTCTGTACATTTTCTCTTGTTTTTTAAGTGTTCTAGGACCTAAAAAGCTACAGATTGAGAGTTCAAATCCTGTCAGCAGCTATATTTTTAATTTTTTTTTTTTTTTAAACTCTGGATCAGACAGTTAAAATTGTAAATTGCATCGACATATTTGGGAAGGATATTAGAATAATCCAGAACCTCTAATGGCAACAAACTGCCTGTATACAGATAGAAAATGAGTTCAGTAAATATACAAAAATAGGGGTGTAAGACAAGGATTATTTTCTCTTTTTTTATCAAAACTAACCCCACTCCAATTTCAACTGCCACCAAGTTACTTGCAAAATATAGAACATAGGTTAGTAAATGATACATCAGACTGAAAAAGTATGACTTTTTTAAAGGATTTTTAAATTTGTTGCTTTGCAACTAAAAAGCATAAAAAATGAAATGAAATGAAAGGGAAATTAATACTAATTAATGCTAACCCTACCAAAAACAAAAAACAAGCCAAAAACAAATATTTTTCTATTTTTTTTTTTTTTTTTTTTTTAAATTGTAAAAAACATTCCTTGTAAGTACATCAAATATCATCTGTATTTATGAACGCTGAATAACTTCCTGATTTTTGGTAATCTTTCATTCTGAGGGTTGGAGTTGTTGCAAGACAAGCTGAACAAATTTTGATTTAAAATTTATAATTTCAAAAGCATTCTAATAAATTTTATAAAAAAGCAAACTTTTATTTAAAATGTATAATTTCTTAGGGTGAATTAATACTTGTGATAAGTAACTTTAGATTATTTGGAGTGAATTAATAGAAAAGTTTCTTTAAATCTTATTAAAATAACAATCCTAATTTACACGTAGAATAGATAAGACTAAAAAGAGGATATGTAACTGTCTATTTGCAAAATGAGTTGGGAACAAATATGAATCAGAATCTGATAGAATGTTAAGATAAAGAACAAATAGGAAATATTTACCAATCTTACATGTTTCACTTTTATTAAAACTTCATCAGAAGAGAAAAAGAAGAAAGAAATTTTGATATTTTTACTTTTGTGTTTGATTTTCATTGGTTAATCATGTTTCATGTGCATTTGACTTTTAAAACTTTTTTGTAAAAATAAACAAAAATACAGTGCATGTGTTTTTATTTTTTTACATAGGTTAGAATTACTGTGAGAAATTATTATTCTTCTTTTTTTTCTTTTTTTAGTCTTTGATATCAACATAAACCTGTTGACCATTCTTAGCACAATTGGTGGATTAAATAACATGAGAAAGTCTCAGTTCTGGTTTTGGAAATTGAAAATATGAGAGTTTGCCATAACTCAAGCATCACAACTTATCTTTCTGACCATGTTGTTGAAAATTTCTGAAACTGAGAATTGTTGATGCATAATGTACAGTCTCTTGAATATATAGGTGGACATGACCCAACTGGAAAAGGTCCTTCGAAGAAAGAAACAAAATTTATGTGACTTGATAACTGCTATTTATTGCTGTGTATGTCAACTAGGTTACCGATGATGTAAATTACAGTAAACTTCATTTTATGATGCATGTAAAATCAGAGTAATTAGCAAATGTCTACAGTTTTGAAGTTGGAGAGAAAATGTTTGTTTTTATACTCATTGTAAAGATCCTATGCTAGAATGTAACTGTATGTAGATAGTGCTTGTTGCTTTGCTTTTTAATTTGATTGATATAGTTAATACAAGGCCAGGGTGCCACTCAAGGTAGAGGGTTACAGAGTAAGAGGTACAGTTTATACAGATATTTGGGGAAGATAACAGTTAGCTCTAGACTTCAACAGGCTGAGATTGTAGTGATTGAGGGTGGGAAACTTCTTGGGATTTGGTTCCGCAGAGCAGTGATTCGTGGGGGATGTGGAGAAAAGCTGCTTGAGTAGAACTTCTCACAAATGGAATATGGAAGGAATGATGGTGGTTAGCTACAATATGCATAGCATAGTAAGTTCTAGCCATGAAGCTTAGAACTGGTGGAACTAAGGACTGTAGTTTGTCTGAGAACTTTCGATGGAAGTAGCAGTAGAGTAGTGACAAGCTTGCGACATTTCATCTGTGGGGGTTACAGTGTAGAAAATAATGTCACCCACAAGGATGTGGAGACATTTTTGCACTCTATTGAAACTGGAAATTGAGGACTGGGCAGTTCCTGCCCAAATATGACACCAATATTTTTTAGGACATCGGTGGTCATGTCCCTCCACATCTTCCTGTCCTTGGTACCTCTTAGTAAATTTTTGTCTTTTTGCTATTTCTCCTAAACCATTTACACAAGCTCGTTAGGTAGGCTATACAATGTTTTCTGTCCCTCTTGCCTTTAATATGTCCAGTCAGTGTCAAATTTTCCAAGCACTTTCTCCTTTCTGTCTACCCAATTTCACTTATAAGCCAACACTTAGGGCTGCGTCCTTTCAGGATGTTGGCAATCATGGCTCTCCACAATTTCCTGTCAGTTGTAGCTCTTAATAAGTTTTGTCTTTTTGCTATCTCTCCTAATCCTTGTTCTGCTATCCATTTACACAAGCTTGTTAGGTAGGTTATGTGCTGCTTTCCTCTCTCCCTATGCATTGTTGTTCTCTGTCCCTCTTGACTTTGATCTGTCTTGTGAGTAACAAGTTTTCCAAACCTGCTTTCCTCATTTTGTACCCTAGCAATTTGAATTATCAATTCTTTATGTTAAGTATAAGTGTCCTTTTTGTTTCCATTGTCTCTGGAACTTTGTTGTTGCTCACATGTTTGGTCCATTGTATTCTCAGCATCTTTCTGTAGAACAACATTTCATGTACCTTCAGATTTCTGTGTTGCATTGTCCACTCTCTGTTAAAATGCTTTCTAAATACTTAAATTGTTGTACTTGTTTGATTTTGGTATTACCAATTCATAATTTGCAAGTTGGGCTTTTTCTTCTGCTAACAACCATGCATTCTATCTTGTAATTAATGTTTAGTCCTTTCTTCTCACTTTCCTTCATGACCTTCTGTAGGAGTTCTTGTAATTTCCTTTCTGTGTCTATCATTAACATTGTGTGATTTGCGTGCTTTATGTTAAGATTGTGGCCGCCTATAATGAATCCTTGTAGGACTTATGGTTCTCTCAGAATGGCCTTGCTGTATAGGTCTGGTGAGAAGACACATCCTTGTCTTACACCACTTTTTATTTTTGTATATTTACTGAACTCATTTTCTATCTGTATGCAGACAGTTTGCCAGTATAGGTTCTGGATTATTAACTGATATCCTTCCCAAATATGTCAAGGTTAACGAGTAGTTCCAACAGTTCTTTGTGACATCAAATGCTTTTGCACAATTTATAAAACACAGGTACACCTCCTTCTGCATTTGTATTGCTCTTTCTGGTATGATTCTGAAAATAAATATCACATTCTTTGTGCCATTGTCTTTGACAAACACAACTATCCTGATTGGTAAATAAGCAGCTATATTTAATAAATAAGCAAGACTCTATCCCCAAAACACTCGGCTGCTGCAGGAAGCTGTAAACAATGTGTGACTCCATCCTTGTAGACACTCAATGAATTACTAAAAATGTTTTTTTAAAAAGTGCTAGACCATGGAATTTAAGAGGTCACACTGTATCATCATTCTCTGGTTTGAAAGGAAAGAAAAAGCTATATTAGTAGGACTATAAACCTGACTGTAAGTTAAGTTTTAACATTTACTAATAGATAATAATAGTTGTAAATAGTAATGATAATGAGTTTCAAAAGGTTAAAACAGTTGGATTTATATCTTGATTCATGCAATATTCAAGAAACTCTGCTTGAGTTTAAGGTATTTGAAATTATAAAGAATTTTACATTCAAGGCATAAACCTTTTTAAAGCTTTATTTTTAAGGAAAAAATGCTGTACTTTTATGCTATGAAATAAATGAATTTTGATCTTATGAAGTACCTTAGAAATTCAAAGTGTTTTAAGTTGTACGGTAAGTTATTGTCATTAAAAAAGATTTTATTTTCTGTTTTTTTTCATGGGACATTTAATGTCAAAATTTAATTTTCTTGGGACTATTAGTAATTTTCTTTATAAAAATGCATTGTTGGTAAATTTTTTATTTATTTATTTATTTTTTTTTACAAAAATGATTTGCTGGTATTTTCACTATAAAAATGTATTTTTATACTTTCACAGTGTTTGACCCCAGTTTGGAGGTTAACTATTTGCCCATAGTTAGGACCCTAACAGGTGCTACCACCCCGGGACAGGGTGGACCTGAGAACAACAGCAATTAAGAGCTGGTTCTATGCTCCTCAAAACATCCAATCTCCCAATCAAAGGCCTTGCTGCTGTTTGATGTAGATTATTATTATACCCAGGATGATTTGTTTGTTGTAGCACATCCAAATGTTTGCATGTAAAAGTTTAGGGGATATGTACAAGTATTCATCAATATCTACTTGAGGTTATGTGTACCAAAGTGAGAACTCTTGTATTAAATTTTTTTTTCTTCTTTTAAAGTTTAATGATGCCACCATTTGTCTTCTGTTCATTATTATTTTCTCTAAAAAGAAAAAAAAACAAAAACAAAACAAAATCAAAACCAAAATGGAAGAAAGCTGCAGAATAGCACAACCAAAATATTGATAACAGCAGAATATAACTTCAATATAAAGAATAAGTTCAGTGGTCTAAACAACAATATTTGGTATGATAATGATTCTGTCTATATCTCTGAGATGAGGTATTATGATTACTTGTATTATTTACATTATTTGGGCTGTTATCCTTGTCTTCATTGCCATAGTCACAACATTTTGGACACATGGCCCAGTGGATAAAGATGTTAGGCCCAAAGAGTTGTGAGTTCAATACCAGGCCACAGCAGTGATGAACCAAAAACTTGGAGAGTTGAGTTAAAGGGAAATAACTGAGACATCTGGAAGAGTCATGGCATGTGGAACCAGAACAAACTACCCTGGTGGGTGAAATAAAGGGTTTGGTTTGAAATTCCAATCACCTGAAGAAGGCTGGAGCATACAACAGCCAAAACGTTGTGAATATGTTAATCAAGATGAGGATAACAGTCCAGGTAATGTAAATAATACAAGTGATAATGATTCTACTCAAAATTTATAGAATGTACAAACACTAATGGTGTCCCCTCCTCTTGAAAATATAGATCACTAATAGCACAGAAAGTTTTATGTGATTCTAATCCAGTGTCGTAGTCTGTTAGTTAAGAACATTTGGCATATAATGAGTTAATCCATTTGAATTGTGCATGATTCCTGTAGACTTGAAGATTTTTGGATGTTTTCACTGAGCATTTCCTTTGTGTTGGGGAATGTGTAAAGCAGACATTGATTTTTGCTTTTGTATTTCAGGTGGAAGCAATTAGTCAAAGACTTTGCTTCATAGAAGAGTGAAATAGTGGGCCAAACATTTAACTGTGTACTTTTAACATTTTGATGCTATGCTGTCTGTGTGCTCCCCCACTTATTTAGCACTCTCTTAGTCTGATTAAAAATAATATTTTTTATATAAGGATGCATTGATGTGCATCTGTACGTATGCTTTGCAGACTGGGTCCATTTTGTGTATTAAAGAAATACTGGAAAATTTTCTGAGCTGAGCTTGTAGTAGATGATATATTAAGGCATTGATATTCAGAGAACTTAAAAGAATTACTTGGTTACTTATTTTAGTGCATTATTTTATTTACAATTATTGCCATGTGACGCAAACAATAGTCCGTGCATTAACCACAAACAGTGCCTTTTTATAGTCATCTATCAGTTATATTATTGCTAACTAAGATTGCTTTTACTTTTATATAAGTAGCAAAGTAATACATTGCAGTTAATCGAAATAAATGCTACGTAATTTATCGAGATATATTAATATAGGCAGGAGGCCATAAACAGTAACAGTGAATTAAAAAGATATTTATATTTTTAGTAATAAAAATGGAAACCGTTTTCTATTAAGGCTGTTTACTGAGAATCATCAAAGATAAGTTTTTCTGAACAGTTTGTGTATGTGAGCAATTGGAATGGAAAGTAATTTTCTTTTACATGTCTCTAGATTATTTCTTTCTCGTGTTACCTATATTTTTAGGATGTACTATGTAAAAATGTGACGCTTTCATGACTGAAAAAATTGTAAGAGCCAAATTGTAAGAGTATTCTACCATTATTATCAGCCATCTTGCATGTATTGTTTTGATAATTAAAGAAAGATGTTATCGTGACACCTTTGTTACACTGCTCCAATTAAAAGGTTCCGAGATAAACTGCAGATCAACTTTCATATTTGAGGGATGAAACGTCTGAGATTACTTCTAGAAGTAAGCTGTCAAAATACTAATTGTTATATGAGAATTTTAAATCAGCTGAAATTTTTTAAACAAAAATTTTATTCTAAGTGTGTGGTGCTCTTGGTGGCTAAATTTGAAAAATATTCAATAAAAAGGTCTGTCCAGAACATATCTGGCCATTTTAAATATTTAAAGAACCAATCAGAAGGGATCTTATGTTGCATGTATTAACAGCCTCTCTCTCATGGGATTTATAAGTTGGCAGTGAGATGTCAGCGAGTGAGATCATGTACTTTAGTAACTCCACTAAGTATCTGACTCCCGCCTGCTATACACTATGTTTATAAGAGCCAGAAATAGAGTATTGTGGCTATATCTGGGCTGAAGCTACCCAGTTCTCACTTGGTTGTCTTGATAGAGTTCAAAATCAGCCTTGTGGGTGATAAATTTTTTTCCACCTCACAACCCTTTTTTTTAAAAAAACAAAAAACAAAAAAACAAAACAAAAAAAAAAAAAACAAACCTTTCACTGCTCTTTCCATGGCATGTTCTGACATGCTACATTCCTTTGTCTCACCATCCCTGACCATTAGGAATCATCCCCATTCCCTTTATATTCCATTAATTAGAAGTTCCACTTAGACAGCTTCTTCCCAAGAACTGCTGCTTTGTGGATCAAACTCCTGGCAGGATGTTTTCCCAATCACTACAATCTAGGGTTAACTGTTATCTTTCCTGCATAATCTCATGAACTGCATGTCTTCTCTTTTCTCATGTTCATACAACACTACACAGTAACTCTCTACCTTGAGTGGCTCTTTGGCCTTCATTTGAGGGAAACAAAATTACTGCTTTCACAGAGTTGTCTTGTGCAGTTTTTTTTTGTGGGGGGGAGTGCAGAAAATTGTATCATCCACATTTAATGAAGGCTTTCACATAGTGTGACTTGTATGAGAGAGGCTTGTTATCTTATATTGATTACAGCTTGGCAGTTGGCATCGATTCCAGACTTGCTTAGCTTCCTCTTTTCCAGTCATTTATTTTGGCAAGAGAAATTGCTAGAATGATTCTCTGCGTTAGTTTCTCCCCTGGTATATTGTTGAATCCATATGATTCTTTTCAAGGAGTCCTTTTAACTCTTCAGTGAGGACCTAGTTGACTGTTAACTAAAGACTGGTTCCTCTGAATAGGTGCAGTTTTGGAAGATGATAGTCTTTCATCATTATCATGGAGCCAGCTCACTTTTGTAGCACTGGCTGAGTTAGAATGTCAGTACTAGTAATATACATCACTATATCATATGGTAGGTAGTATGATGATTTAGTAGACTCTGGTTTTTGTGCAGTTTTTTGTTAGCCCAGACACACATTTGTGTACTTTAACCAAAGTCAATTCTTTGGTTGTCCATTGCCTGCTTTTCTAGTTTGTCATTAGAGAATGTAATGCTATCTGAGTAGATGAAGACCTACATCATTTTATGCCAGATTTGTTGACTTGATAGAGATGGAAAGTAATTGATATGTTGATTTGGGGCAAATTGATGAAGACTAACCATTTTTTAGGTTGACTTGTATACCAGAGAGTTTTGTGACCTTTTCAAAGCATTATGTTATTTGCTGGTGGGCTTCTTTCACATGAGTGACCAGAACTGAATCATCTGTCAACAAGGACATCTGCACCAAGGTCTTGGAGTCAACCTAAAGGCATTTTAAGTTAAATATGATTATTTTGGTGCATGTAGACATTGTCCACATCATCTATTTCCAAAATCTGTTTAAACATTATACTAAATAATATTGAAAACATTGTAGAAGCCAGTATATAATCTTCCTTGATGTTTGCAGTTGAGAAAGATTTGGTCACTCTAATATCTGCAGCTGAATTTTGAAGATTATCTTGAGGTTAAAACCTGATTACTGTATCAAATACTTTTTTCAGGTTGACATAACTAGTGTACAATCATTGATTTGTTCATGACATTTCTCTTGGATCTGTCTCAGGCCAAAGACCATGTCAGTGTCCCAGTTTAATATAAAACTGCATCATCTCTGAGATAATTCTCAGTACTAAACACTCCTTTGTGTACTTTGGCCAAAGTTAATCAATCCTTTGGTTGTCCATTGCTTCTTTTTCCAGTTAGAGAATGTAATGCTATCTGGGTAGGTGAAGACCTGCACCATTTTACATCAGATTTGTTGAGCTGATAGATTTGTGTTTAGTCATTTTATATAAAGGTTCCTGAAATTGGTAGTATGGTTATGAATGAATAAAAATACACACACACACACACACACACACATATATTGTTCTGACTGTTATCCTAATCTTTATTGCTAAATCCACTGTGTTTTGACCTTTGTACACTCCAACATTCTTCAGGTGATTGGAATTTCAAACTGAACCCTTTAACTTAACACTGGTTTTGTTCACCACTGCAGTAGCCAGACACTGGATCAACCCAATGCTTTTATCTTCTCAAGGACATCAGTGTATGAATTTTTGTGACTTATAAACTTAATGTCTCTCTAACAGTTTTCTTTTTTTTTTTTTGTTTTTTAAATAGCAGAGCTCATATTGCAATTTTTGTTGTTAATATTGCTTTTCTCTAGAGTTCTGTATTACTGGTTCCCATATTGTATTTATTTCTATGCTTGGCTGGCTTGGAAGATTTTTATGGCTCAGCATATGTGTTGATTCCTTAAGTTTTCATATTTTCAAGTGATGTTCTCTACATCACTAGAAAATATGAAAAGTGTATATATATATATATATATATATATATATATATATATATATATAATATGATATGGTGGCTGCTCCTTTATTTTGGGCAATGCCATTGCTTGATCCATCCTCAAATATAGATAACGTGGATATGGCTTTTTAGTTCTGCTATGGTTTTACATTGTCTTGTGTAGATGAGGAAATGTTGGGCTTTTTTTACAGTAGTTATTATAGCTAAAATTATACCTTTAAGTGCCGACTCTAGGTGTATCATCAATGTTATTTCTCCCATGTCACTAGAAGTTTCAGGTCTAAATAAACAACAGGCTTCTTCAATGGGCGACCTGACTGAATATGATCAATATTCGGCCCACACCCAGAGTAAATCTGCTACTAGTTTGAGGACATGCTTTATATAAATTCCCCCATAAAATGGCAACTAATCAAGTCTGCACTTGGGCTATTCGATGTTATAAATTGGGTATGCTTGGTTGTACTGATTTTTCTACATGAGGCCAAGACGGGGTGTTTTTTAAGAAGAAAAAAAAATTTAATAAGTTCAAGCCAATGAATATATATACATTAATAGAATAAAAAATCCAAGTTATTGTATTGGCTCATCTTATGACTTACTTTTCTTTCTCTTCCTTCTCCTCCCCTTTTTAAATTCTTTATTATTTCTTAATTGGTTGATCTTTTTTTCTCTATTTATAACTTTCATTTTATTCTTAGCTACACTTAAAAAAAAAAAAAAAACGTTTAAATTAGAGTGATTAACATGACTTACTCAAATTATTTACAAAAAAAAAAAAAAAATCTTCTAAAATACTGTATGAATAATTTGGGATACTGATTGATAATCTAAGAAATTTTGTTTAAAAACTAAGAGAAATAACATTTAAGTAAAATTGCTTAAAATAAATTTAATCAAGATATTTACATGTTAAATATATATTAGTTAAAAAAGAAAACATAATAATGTGTAAATTTTAGTTAAAATAAGTTACTACTAAAAATTATCCTCAATGGAAACCGATTGAAAAAATGAGTAAATAGGAAAAAAAAAAAAAAGAAAAAATTACATATAAAAATATTTTATGTAATAAAATGAATTTACTTGAATGAGCAGTAAAACATAAACATGAATTTGTTGAACATATGACTGAATGTAACTAACATCATCATGCAACTCAAATCAGTTATGTAAAAACCCTGTCATTTCTCAGAAGCTTCTCAGCATCTATCTATCTATATATATATATATATATATATATATATATATATATATATAATTTTATAATACATATATACAAATCTCTATACACTGTTAAGGTTTGAAAAAATATTTAGTGGTGGTAATTACGATGTTTGTTCATCTATGGTGGAAACATTTGTATTTATTATACATTATTAGTTATTGTATATATATATATATATATATATATATATATATATATATATATTAGGTGTGTGTGTGTGGAACGTCTTTGCCATTTTTTTATGCTTACCCTATTTTGACAGATTCTGCCATAATCATTAGATAAAATTATGTAGCAAGATTTTCAGGTAAATTACCCCCCCCACCATATATATATATATATATATATATATATATATATATATATATATATATATATATTGACATTGCTTTTAAGTTTTTGGAGATTGAAGTTGAATGGCAAGCAACAAGTGCAAGAAAAGAAACTGTTAGCATAGAACTTAGGGTTATAACTAGCAATTTCAACTGTAAAATGATGAGACCTAGCTGCCAATCTAGTATTTTGGTTCAGTTCTTAAAGTTGAGGTAACAAAGGGAAAAGCTCAAAGAACAAGGGAAATATTTATATAAACGATACAGGGAAGCTATGCTACATTGGTGGGATATTTGCTGATATGTTTTGGTTAAAACAATGTTCAACTTTCCCCTTTCGATTGGCGGCAAGAAACACCAGAGGGAAGATGATTAAAAAAAAAAAAAAAAAAAAAAAAATGTTGTGTTAATAATGAAGTAAATTGATGATGATACAGGAACATCTAGAACATTTAAAATAGCAACCTGTTTATTTTTTTTTTTATATACAATTTGAATCTATTTTGGAAATTGTAGATGGTATATAAAACCTATTTTTACAAATTCTTTTAACTGTCTTGCAGTAAGTAATGACCTTGAGTTTGTGCATTCATGTATACCCCCCCTTCCATTAAGACAGAATTTTATAAGATCTGAGGAAATAAGTTTATTTTGCTTGACAATTTACAGTCGCCTGCTGTTACCATTTCTGTAAGAAAGAATTCTGCTTTCTTATTTGGACAGTTTATAATTTAAAAAAAAAAAAAAAAAAATTGCTAACATTACATTACCTTTTTTTTCCTTAATCCTCTCCCAAAATGATGAAAATATACAAGTTGAAAATTGTTGGAGACAGTGTTGCTTTATTTACTTGTATATAAAGAAAACTTTTGTTGGTTCATATTAACTACGAAACTTGATATGTGCCCAAAATGTTGTGCTGAGAAAATGGTGTGTGGGGAATTCAGCAGTTGTGTCTGTCACTAAAAAGCCTGTGAGAGCAATTCTATTGCACTTGAATTATTAGTTTCTCAGAGGAATTTCTTTTTATTTAAAAAAATACCTCTGACAAGGCATAAATGTCATGATATATGTAGTTAAATATTCGAAAAATGCCATTTTCTTTCTTCCATCTTTTGTTTCTAATATGAAAATGAGGAGTTTGTTTAAAAAAAGTTATATATATATATATATATATATATATATATATATAGAGGCAGCATATCTTCATTTAAACTGGTTTCTACTTATTTTTATACTGATCCTTTCCAAAAGTACTTGGGTAAAAAATAAACTATAGCACTTTCTTTAATGAATTTCATCTTAATATCAAGAAACTGATTAGACAATTGGAAAGGATCAGTATGGCCTGACGATTGCATATAGCATGAAACAGACTATCGCCTCTAAGTGTTGACTTCTATTTATATATATATATATATATATATATATATATATATATATATATATATATATATATGTGTGTCTGTGTGTGAATATACAGAGCATAAATATTATAAATTAACTGATTTAAAATGTTTTTTTCGCTACAAAAAACATTTTAAATCAGTTAATTTATTATATATATATATATATATATATATATATAGATAATCCCTTTATTAATTTTCTTTAGTTTATTGTTATTGCTTCTTTTTTTATTCAGGCATTTTAAGGTTATTAGTTCATGTTGTATTTGGTTAATATCCCAAGTGGAAAAGGAAATAATCTTGGATGATGTTTTTTTTATTGTTTTAGCTCAAGATTATCATGCAAGATGGTGCCTGTGGTGTTTTTGAGAGTTTGTGTTGACATCATTTTATATTTTTAAGGAGAGTTTTTCATTTCAGATGATATAGAATAACATATCACTCACCTGAAATATTGTTTTTCTACTCAGAATTAAAAAGAAAGAAAGAACGCTGAATGTTTCAGCTAAGGCTTGTAAGAAAGCAAAACAAGATTGAAACTAAAGAAAAAAACAAAATTGTTTAGTTATCTGAGATGATAATTTGGTTCCTCTGCTGTACTATCTTGCTTGGGGTGATACCAATAAATATATATATATATATATATATATATATATATACACACACACACACACACCCTTTTATATACCATTAAAACCCATGTAGTTTGTGCACCTGTTTTATTTATGTAGGTCATTTTCAGGATAAATTTTGTTTAAAAAGAAAAAAAAAAAAAGCTTGTACATTAATTACATTATTCGTACTATTGTCCTCCTCTTTGTTGCCATATTTATTACAATATTTCAGCCGTTGTATGCTCCAGCCTTCTTCAGGTAGTTGGAATGTCAAACTGAACCTTTTATTTTGCTCATTGGGGTAGACTGTTCTAGTTCCACGTGCGATGCTTAATGGATGTCAGTTATCAGTTATCTCCTGTTAATTTCCCCCTGAAAGTTCACCACTGCCTTCACCGGGTATTGAACTCGCACTCTTTGGGTCCTGTCACTAGATCTAACACCTTAAGGACACATGGCACAGTGGATAAAGGCTGAAATGTGAATGTGACAATAAAGATGAGGACAACAGTTCGAACAATGTAAATAGTGTAAATTTTTAAGTCTTTTATCATGTTGTGGTATAGTAACACTCATAACATTGTACCATCTGTGTTTAAAATTCAGGCAGTGACACATACTGTGATTAGTGTAGTGAAAGAGTCCAATGCAAGCAGTTGTTTTGCAATAAAGATTCACATGTGTTCTATTTGCTCAATTGGAGCCATTTGAGACACTGTATTCCCTCAGGTCTCATAACTCAATTCCTGGCACTATTGTGTAGGGTAATGATTCCCAACGTGGAGCGCATGCCTCACTGGTGAAGCATGGTAATATTTTGGTGGGGCATGTGTAGGATCTTGAGTTGTTGTCGCTGCCACCAACTTGTGTCCTGGTCGATCTGGTCGTTTCTGGTTCGATACCAGCTTTGTTGTTCTCAGCTCGCCTCCAACGCTTGGTCACCGAAGTAACTGCTTTGATCTCAAGTCTAACCTACACACGTTGTGACTTTGATCTTAGGTAGACAAAATCAATCGGCCGTCGGTGCAAGCTGAATCCGAGGTAAATGTGATACCGCACAAGTATAAGTAAAAAAAAAAAAATAATAAAACAAACTCATGAGGTTCAAATATGTTGAGAAATAACAATTATCTTTATCTGATGAATACCCTCTCCCAGCCCGTTTCTCTGGATTCGTGACACTTTTTGTGTTACTTAAGCGAGTTATTGTATATTAAGTCATTCGTCAATAAAAACTTGCTTTTGGTAGGAAGACTAAGTTGAGAGGACGTGGAAATCTTTCGGTCAGCTTCTGCAAGGCTGGTCTCCAACTTCTCGAACTAACTGGAACTGACTGCAACTCCAAACTGACTAACTGCCTCGAGACGTTCGTTTATATGGACACCAACCCAAACCCGGTGTGGGGGCCTGACGTGGTTTGGGTTCCTTGACAATTCTCAATTCCCAACAAGAATTCTCTTTGTTCTTAGGCCAGGAAAATTAATTACTTCCCATTTTTGGAAGATTAATCACTTTCCACTTCGGAGTTCCTCCCTCGTCCGTGAGGGAAGGTCGGAGGAGAGTTATCCTCCTAGACTCTTCTTCTCTCACATTGGTATCTCATACCAATCTCCTCAGTGGGCGTTAACAACTTCTCCATCTTTCTCATACATTCACCTCCGCCTATCACCCATGCTACCACCTGGCCAATGATCTCTTGGCAGTGTGGGTGTGGCTAGACCGGCCTCTTAGAATTATTCCAGAACTTTGTTTACAAAATCCTTTTTAGTCTTTTTCTTTTTCCTTCGGCCAAAACATTTACAAATCCCAGATTGCCAATTAATTCTTATCACATCGTAATTTTGGGGACACCCAAATCCACTTAGCCCGGATCTCTACCGACTCATTAATCATTGTCAAAACCTGACACTTGGCTTCTCTGCTAGTCAACTTTTAACTGGGTGGTTGTGTTTACCTGAGAATCAAATTCTTTATTTTTCTCATGCCTTAAAATTCTCTTATTACCAGATGCTCATTTTTTATACACTCTGTCTGACGTCAGCAGTTTGAATGAGCAATAATAATGATTCCCTTTTCGATTTTCCTTCTCATGCCAATATTCATGCATATACCAGATGGCTTCCTTCACTGGAACCAGGAATTAAAGTTAAATGATATCTCTGAAAGATAATTAATATCTATTCTCCGTGGTGGTCTCAAGCTGAATTTTTTTTATGGTAGCATGCATTGGTTGGCTTTGTTTTTCTTTCACAATTCTGTTTCGTTTTGCGAATCAGTCCCTTATCGTGACATTAATTAATTTTGACAGAATCACAGTCTTGCTTTTTCTTACGGATTTTCTGTTTTTTGCGAAAAGTATCTTTTTTTTGTAAATAAAATAAATTCTTCTTTTTAATGTCGCTCTGTCTATCTTTTGATATAGCTCCCTCTTGCCTTAAGTATTTCCGTTTTTAATTTCTATGGTTAATTAGTTAGCCCATTACCATAGCTAAATAGTGTCACACATATACCCTTTGAAAAGGTAATTAATCCACCTCTTCTTACCCAGCTATGGGTTAATCATCACTAAACCATTATTATCTCTCCACAAACAAAAAAAAAAATATCCTTGCAATGTAAAAGTATTTTCTGGCTTTAAATAACCTGTAAAGGGTTGATAATTTGTAGAAAATCAATCAACCTGCCAAAAGTTTTTGCTGTATTGAATCAATAGATGCAAAAAGTATGGAATAATGGTATTTGCCATTTGTATGATTGTATTCATGCAAGAATACAAGTCAGTGTATTTATACAGGGTTTGAGTATAGTTGATATAACCCTTATTTTTAGATCTGTGCACCTATTGACCTGTATATATGTTCATTTGCTCTAGTTCAGCTATATTTTCCGTCTGGTTAATCTTGAACTGACACACACATTCTGGGTGTTGTAAATTTATTTTCAATTAGTGTATTTTCTGATGTTTGTTTTAATTAATATTTTTTCACAAAGAAAATTATTTAAACACACACCCACACACATATATATATATATATATATATATATATATATATATATATATATAACTTTTGACCTACTCTGTGTTCATGCCTAAAATGTTTCTATCCATGTATGTTTATGTGCATATTATATATAAAGAGATGTGTGCAAAGCCACGGAAGTACCCAAGGTAAATGATAAGGAAAATTTTCTCTCAGTCAGCTGTTAATGGAATAATATTGAGTTGTGAGCTGCCAAGGGCATTACTCTTGTTGAATAAAACTCTTGGATGGTTACATACCTAGCTCAATGATTCCTAAAAAAATTATTATTATTATTCCTAGAGATTGCAGGTAACAAATTTATTGTACCTTTTGAGCGTCTTTATTTGAAGAGGATTTTCTCCCTAGTTTTTGAAATTCCATTGATATTTACCTATTGTCCATTGTATTTTATTATTTTGTTGAAATGTCTGGAATGTTGTTTACTGGGAAAAAAGTATCCTAATTTAAAAGGCAGAGGGAGGAAGTTTTAATTTTTTTTTAAAAATCTGACCCATTTCTTAGATGATTGGCTTTGAGGTGTGGTGTTATAGAAGAATAGAATTCACATAATCATCAAATCTTACTATGCTAACCAAAAAAAAAAAAAAATTTTTCTTTTTTTTTCTTTTTTCTGTATTTGTATGAGAAGTCTTTGGACATTATTGGTACCTGAAGTTAATCAGTTTTACAAATGAATTAAGACATTGAGCAAAGAGGAGCAGGGGTGGGGACAAGAACAAATTTGGCAAGGGTATAAAGTTCTCATCAAATGTGCAAGACTGGAATGAAAGCAGTGATGGCGTTTATCTTGAATCAATCATAAAAATAAAGGATGTGGAATTAGTAAATGCTAAACACTTCAGCTATCTCAGTGTATTGATCAGCTATAACAAATTAGCTATATATATATATATATATATATATATATATATATAAGTGAACATTGAAGTCAACACTTAGAGGTGACAGGCTGTTGTTTCATGCCCAACGCAATCATCAGGCCATGAAACAGCCTATCGCCTCTAAGTGCTGACTTCAATGTTCACTTTTATATTTACACACGCTCTCTCTGATATTGAACACTTTATCCCATAAATATAGCACACCCTAAGAGTATATTTCTTTATATATATATATATATATATATATATATATATATATTAATGAGATAAGGAAATTGAACATAAAATAGGCTATGCCAAAGGTACTTTTACCTAACATTGTAAATTGTTACAAATCCATAACCTCAACCTGAAAACTTGAGTAATGTTCTTAAATATCCTTGTCAAATTGAGATTTTTATATGGATGTTATGGATTGTACCAAGCCCAGTCAGAAATATCTAAACTGTCAGCTGTATACAACCACTTCCTGGGATCAATAGTGAAAAAAGGCTTTGAGCAAGTGAAGCCTGAGTGTCTTGACAAACATCATCCTGCTTTGAACATTGTGGACTGGGGCTACAGATTCACAAAGAACTGTAGCTGATAACAGAAAATAATGACATAATGAAGATGTTGACATTCCACACTACTTCAAATAAAAGGTTTGGAAGGAAACCTCCATCAATACTGGAAAGAGCGGTCACAGCTTCTGGACTTGAGAAACCTATTTTCCTGAAAAATTTGTTTTAAGAGAAAGATTTTATAAATTATAACTGAAAGCAGTACTGGTTGGTTGGTCAATGAATGCTAAATGTTTTCTTGTAGGGAAATGGCTAACATTACCATTAGGAACTTTTGTAAACATACAATATGATACTCACCTAAGCGTCCCACTGACTGTCCAATCATTACCACACATTGCATTTCAATTCTCAATCTTGTCAGTGTGCATTGAAAACTGGGGAAAAATTTGCTGAATGCTTGCAAGGTAACACGACAAAAGACAAACACCACATTGAGTAATCAGAATGCAACTGATTTCTACATTATATGTAGGTGTTTTATTCAGTATCTGTCTATATTTCTGAGATGAGGTATTATGTACATTATTTACATTATTCAGACTATTGTCCTCATCTTTGTCGCCATATTTATTACAACAAATAAAAAAAAATCATTACTTACAACAAATAAAATAGAAAAAAAAATCATTACTTACAACAAATAAAATAACTGCCTGTAAGTTAAGAAAAGATAGACTGGAACATTTATTTGTTTTGGGAGAAAGATCCATCTGGGACATTTTTACTAAACGTCCACCACTTTTATTCAATATTCAAATAAAATGCTTTGTCCTAAAATAAGGGATGGGTTAAAATTTCATGAATATTTAATAAAAGGTGTGTTTGGAATAAGGATGTCCCATGTAGATTTTTCTTCTCAAATGAATATTTGTTTAGCTTGCTCATCTATTTGGAAAAATAAACAAACAGAAAAACAAAAAAAAACTGAACTGTTACATGATATCAGTCCTCCTATATAGCAGTGAATACTGATAAAGAAGAGATTTGAAGTAACAGAAATATAGTTCTGCAGAAAGATGTTGAGCATACCATTGGCCAAAAAGGTAGCCAATGACAAATTTTAGAGAAAATAGAAACAAACAGGGCACTTATACTTAACATCAGGAAGAAAGAGTTGAAATTTCTAGAGCACATAATGAGGAAAGAGGGCTTGAAGAATTTAACACTCACAGGACAGATTGAAGACATGAGAGACAGAGGAATACAACACATAATTTACCTAGCGAGCTTGAGTAAATGGATGGCAGAACAAGTTTTAAGAGAGAACAAAAAGACAAAATTTAGTAAGTGCTACAAAGGACAGAAGACTTGAGAGCCATGATCACCAACATCCTGAAGGGACACAGCACATAGAAGAAGAATAATTCATAAATATATCAAAAGTATATTAGCTGAAGAAACCAGTTTGATTATCACAATATTTTATCTGTCTGATTAAATTATTATTTGATTATTTTATACAAGTTCCATGATATTATATGATCTTCAGCAGTCAGTTAAGCATTGATTTTGATAACTTAAGCAATCATGACTCTCCACAATTTCTGATATCCTGAAGAGATATGGCACATGGAAAAAGATGAAGAATGTTGAAAAAGCAAAACAATAATAGATTGTGTATTAAGTACACAGTCTTCTTAACAGACAGAGCAAATAATATAATTTACCCCCCGCGTTCCTGGACAATTTTAACTCTTCTGACTGAGTTCCTGGGTCAAAATTTGCAAATAATTGGTATGTAATGTTTCACAATAGATATAAAAAGTAGTTACAAGTATTTACCCATTGTCCAAATGGTGGCTGGGCATTGTCATTTTTCTCTACCATTGGTAAAGTGGTGATCAGGTCTCAAAGGGTTAATGAAATGATGTTTGTCTAAAACTATAATCTTAAATGCTCATATCAATGTTTCTAATATTGCAATAATGAAACATCACTATTGTCTTTGTTTTTGAACAGTTGCTGTATTAATTTATCTACTGTAAAGCAGTCACTTACTTGTCAAAGTTTTGTTTAAATTATCTCGACGAAAAGTAGTTAAGTGTTGTTTACTTACAGACTTTAAACCACTTGAAAAACAAAATGTTAGTCTGACAGGTGATGTATAGGTTTTTCTTATTCGTTGGCATTATTTTGGCCTCTGTAATCAATAGATTGGATATCTGTTTTTGGTAGAATGGATAATGGCTAGGAATGAGAAATTGAGTTTGAATTCTAGTCAGATTTGTTCACTTGTATGCAAATACCCTTGAGGAAGGCATTAATCTATCTGTTCTCCCTCCAGCTATGGGTTGAATAGCAGGAAAGACTGGGTCCTTCAGCCTTGGTTGGCAGCTGGCCTACTACAGAAAGAAATGGCAACCTTCTGTAGGAAAATCTTCCACCTAGTTAGTCATGGATTAAGAGACATGATCTTAGATGCTTGGCATCATTACTTTTCAGATTGTCACCTTCTTGTAGCCAACCATCTTCAGTTGTTGCCAATGATTCTTTGACCTTTCCTCTCCTTGCTTTCAATCTTACTACATTTGCTTGATCTTTTCTGAACTGAATCCTTTATTTAATTTAAGTTTGGGAGGTAGACCGTTCTTGGTCCACTGCTCATGTCGAGGGATATTGTCTAGTTCTTATTTTTATTTAGTACTGCTTATTTCCACTGAGTGAAAGTACACACTACTCAACCCAGGGATCGAACTCATAATCACTATACAATCAATAATCTAAGGAAGGCTGGAGGGCACAACGGCTGAAATGTTGTGATAACAACAAAGATGAAGACAATAGTCTGAATATAAAGATTGTAAATAATAACTTGTCATCCCAGAAATTTATACAGAAGTAATCTAGTCTTGGTTGGTCTGAGAACATTTCAGCATTCATTGTGTCCTATTTTTTTAGTAAAATAAAACAAAAAGCAAAATAAATAAGAAATATCAGATAAATCATTAAAAATGGATTTCTATGCAAAATGTTGACCGAATACTAAATGTTTTGGTACCAAGACCTCCAGTTAATGAAATGAAATTGAATCTCACAAGATAATACTTTTTTTATCTACATTCTGTCAATAATACATGCATTAAATCCTGATTGGTGGATATTTTTTTTTTTTTTATAATTCTACAGGATCATATCCTGGTTGCAGCAACTATTCATGACATATCTCTTTCCATATTCTCCAAAAGGAGATCTTCAGGCAAAGTTGGTTGAAACATCTGAGAATACAAATTAATCCTTTTTTTTTCTTTTTTAAAATGAACATAAATTATTATATTCACTATATATGTTCACAATGGAAAATCTTTGTATTGTATCTACTTGCTTTATCTGTATGGGCTTTTTATATTTACTTTGTCACTGTATAATCATTAAAATGAATGTTTTATTTGTTTAATAAATCCTACCCATGATATCATAGGTTGTATTATTTTTTTTATTTATTTTAATTTTTTTTTACTTGAGTTTACCTAATGCAAGGCCCAAGTGCCACTCTAGGTAGAGTTGCTGCTAAATAAGGTTGGTTTAAGGGAGAAGGAAATAGGTGGTAAGAAATACATATTATGAATATATGTGGGATAAATATCATTTGGCTCTGGACTTGAAGAGGTTAAGATTGTAGTGATCAAGAAAGCATTCTCCAGGGAATCTGTTTTTTAAAGTAGCAGTTCTGGGAAAATAGCTGTCTGATTAGCACTTACTCTGTACCAAAGTAATATGATGGAAATGGGAGATGTTTTGCCACCATAAAAATAGCATTTTTTTTTTTTTTTAAATCAATGGTTCCCAACTGATTTGGGGCCATGCATCACTTTGGTATTTCTAACATTCTGGTGCCCCCCCCCCCACTTTAATTCTTACATGTATGCCAATTACACATGTACATACATACATACACACAAAATATTTTTATGTATACATACTGTATATGCATCGTATGTATTAACACGTATTAACACTCTCACTCAGACTCACTAGAAAACAATTCACTGTTAATAACTCATTCTCGAATTGCCCCCTTATTCTGTAAGCTGAAGGGTGCACATCCTAGCCCCAATAAAATATTACCATGTCCCACCGGTGGGGCATGCACCTCACCGGTGGGAATCATTGGTTAAAGTAATGGTGCAATAAACAAAACCTCTATTAATGAATTGATTTTAATATTCATTTCAGTTTAATTGTTTAGAAAACAAAATTTGAGTTTTTTTTTTTAATTTTTACTGTTTAATATTTTGATTTTCTCTTTTATTTTATTTACCTTGAATTAATCTTTTTTTCTTTCCAGTTGGTGTTCCAAAAAGGTGACATCATTACGGTGACCCAAATAATGGAAGGAGGCTGGTGGGAAGGAACTCTTGCTGGAAAGACTGGATGGTTCCCCAGTAATTATGTGAAAGAATTTAAACCAGGTAAGAAGACTCTAAAATCTATGGGCATAGATTGTTGACAACTCAGATATTTTTACACTGGCCCTCATTGTGTTTAATGTGCTTCATTTTTTTTTTTTCCTTCACAAGATAACATGTATACTTGAACATTTTTACTGAAATACTTATTTTATTTTATTTTAGGTGTTTCAAAGCCTATTGGTGGTGAATATAATATTAAATTTATTTACTTACCTTGCACTTCAGATAGATTTAAAATAAACATGATTTTTTTCCCCTTTTTGTCATTTTTTTTTTTTTTTTTTTTTTTCACTTAAAAAAGAATGAATTAAGGTACTATATTGTTTTTCTCTCAATGACCTCTTTGTTAACCTATCTTTGTTAGTCACTGAAAGTGCTTATAATGACATTGGTGTAAAAAGAAGAAAAGAGTACCTTTGTAAGTGGTTATTTTTTTATGTCATATTTAATGTTTTGTATAAAAATAAGTACACAGTATTATCATTTGCATATGAATTGTTTGTTTTTTTTGTTTTTCATTTCACCCCAAGCAAGGCAATAAAACCGTATAGATGTAATGGGTTACTAAGTGTGAAAGAATATGAGAAAAACATTATTAAGAAGAACAAAAACATAATATATGTATATTAAACAACACTTACTTTACAACCTCTCTGTACTTCTAATGTATGTATAGACAAAAATATGAAAAAAATTAAATTTTGTTATATGGGGGAAGAAATGTTTAATATTCGACATAGGAATCAATTACATAGTGACTGTTGGTTTCACAACTAAAGCAATTTTCACATTTGACAAAAATAAGGTTTGTAATTTTAGTCTGTATGATCCCAATACCAAATATCTAGCATTTGATTTTTCACTGACCAAGGCTATTTATTTACTGCAATTATTTTGTACTTTCAGTGTCTTTTTATTTTAAATGCTTGCTTTATGGAGTCAGTTTCTGGTACTCATTCTCTGTTGGTCCTGCTCACATTTTTGGATAATATTTTATCCCAAAGTACAAATGACAACATTATTTCTAATTCAGCTTTTTTTTTCTTTTTATTCCTTCTCCGTCTATGGCGAGGCAATGATCGAAGGGTGCGGTCAGGGCCACTCGTATTGCGACATTGGAGGTGAAATTATTGAATCTGACTGCAGTGATGACATGTGGCAAGCATGTTTTCTTTGGTCAATAATGCAAGTTGGAGGTTCGAAGACGATCTGATACTCATATTTCAGACCATAAATGATGCTGACTGGCGATCTGCCAGCATTTGCTTCCATGCTAGCACAAAGTCACAAGTCATTGTGGTTGAGGGCTTGAGCATGCTAGCCTTGTTCAAATTGTTGATCACGCTAGATAACACGCTCTTTCTCAGAACCTGTAACTAAGGTCTGCTCAACATAGTTGCAGTATAAACCAGAGGTTGGCTCTGTGGGTGTTGAACAAAACACAAATGTGCCTGAGCGAGCGTCTGCAATAGGAACTGGCTAGCCGCCCTAGTAGACAGGTATCCTTGAATACGAGTGGACAGCTATACATACATACATATATTTTTATTGCTATAAATGTTTGTAGTAATAAAAACAGTAGTGCCAGATTCAAATTTAATAATTACAAAAACATTATGACGTTTATTAAACCCACCCCACCAAAAAAAAAAAAATTGTGACAGCTTTTTGCTTTTCTCCATATGTCCAGAGGAGCAGCCATATTGAAAAAGAATTATTGGTAGGAAAAGGATTTGGTTCGCTATGCTTTATGGTTTCTTAAGAATTAGGGCAGTGGGAGAAGAAAGTTAATAATTCTGACTCATACTTTTAGAATTAAATTAAAACAGTCTTTGTTTTATGATATGCAGTATACCAATAACCTTATAACAACTTTTAGTCAAAGCACAATAAGTTTTTTTTTATATTTGATAGTTATACACTATCAATGGACACTGATATCAGTAAAAATAGCATAGGTATTTAGATAGTCTGGTACAAGGCCATTAGTGATGTTTAACAATAAGAGAACTGGTGTCACTTCTATGTCAATTCAAGTAACATTAATTATATGCTGAAAATCAAAGTATTGAAATTCTATAAAGACTATTGAATGTGTGTAAAGCAAATAAGCATTTGAACAAAGAATCACTGGATGATGTTCATACCGATCATAATTGAGGGAGATGATAGCAGATCAGAGATATTGTGAATTTATTTTATTTCATTTCATAAATTTTGATAAAAACATTTGTCCATAGAGGTCTAAAAAAAAAAAAAAATTTTTTTTTATTTTAATAATACTAATGTTTATTCAATACAAGTCCTAAGAGTTACTCAAGGTAGAAGGTTACTGAGTGATGTTTTATGGGTGTAAGAGAAAGCAAGAAGGGCAGTTCATGAAGTTATGCAGGAAAGATAACAGTTAACCCTAGACTTGAAGAGGTTAAGATTGTAGTGATTGGGAAAAAATCCTGCTGAGAGTCTGTTCCACAAAGCAGCAGTTCTTGGAAAGATGCTGTTTGAGTGGAACTTCTTACTAATGGAATCTTTTGTATGTGGCATGGTGAGTACCAGTTGCATAGGTCAGAGCTGGTGAAACCAAGGAACATAACTTCTCAGAACAGTTGTCATGGAAATAGTTATAGAATATAGAGAGGCTTGCAATATTTCGTTTGTGGGGAAAGGTGTTGTAGGGTGGGAAATAATTCATCACCCACAAATCTATGTAGATGTTTTTGATTTCTATATGGCAGCAATCCTCCATTTTTAGTCTGATCTAGTTCTTGAGTGCTTTTCTGTATTTATGGTTATTTTCAAGAAACTTGAGCAATTCTCTTTCTTGCATATATAATAACAATGGGCATGTGGTTGCGTGGCTAGGATTTTCGTGTTCTGATCAGGGGATTCAGGTTTAAATCGTAGCAGGGTCTGTTGATTTCTTGATAATATTGATTTCAAGCGCTTGATACAATTTATATGAATGAAATTGGTTAAACAAAACTGTTTGGCAACCATCAATAGTTGTACCAGTTACTGATTTTTGACAAAATCCAAGGAATAATCTGAAACGTTATTGGTCCTGACATGGCAGCTCGGCTTCAGTCTCTTTCCCGTCACTATAATGTAGTTTCCATGTGCCTTTTCTATAAATATTTTCATGGTAATTTTTGTGATGAGCTCTCCTCATTTAAAAAAAAAAAAATGAAGAAAACTATTTACAAGAAACTAAACTAATATTATTTATTATTTTGGCTAGCTAAGTTTAATGTTAAGACAGATGAAGATCATCTTTTTCCCCATTCCTCATTTTGGTCTTGTGCCACATTTTATATTTTTATGAATAAATATTGCTCTCCTCCTTATATAAACATCATGAATTTAAGTTCAGTATTAGCTTGGCAGATAGGTCTCATCATTTTAGTATCAAAATTGGTAGATATATCCATAAGTTCTATACTAAAAGCTTTTTCTTTTGCTTGTGAGATGTGATGTTGGTTTTTTGCTTTCCTGTAAATTATAATCTTCAAAAACTTATTTATAATGTCAGTTGTCTAAATCTGTCTTTTTGAATCTTGTTCTTTTATTGTCCTCTTTATCCTTAATAACATTTTCTCAGTTTCTTTCACTCTTAGTAGCCCCTTGTCTCAGTGACTTTATCACCTTGCTTGGGATGAAATGATTAGAAAATAAAAAAAAATCCACAAATCATTGAGGGTTTGAACATGCTGTCCTTGTTCAATCATTGATCATTTCAGACACTGTAACTAAGGTTTGCTCTGTTTATCATAGCTACAGTATACACCAAAGGTTGGCTCTGTAGGTGTTGACGAAACACACATATGCCTGAGCAAGCATTTGCAATAGAGATTACCTAGCCATCCTAGAAAATGGGTATATGTGGAAACAAGAAGCCATCATCTTAGTTGTATATATCTTCTTTATTCCATTCCTTCTGCAAGTTTTAATAGAGTTCATTCCATTCCTTTTATGTAATCACAATCATACAACAGATAATCTCTATCTTTGTTTGTAGCATGTTTATTATGATTAGAGTTAAGCAAATGGTTCACATTTGCCACTGTTGTTTATCTGATATTTCATCACCTCTCTTTCTATTTGTCTCCATATCAAGTCTTTTCTTCTTGGTAAAAAAAAAAGCCCACAAGCATGTTTTATCTGAACTTAATTTTGACAGTTTGCCAATACCATGGCAGTGAACTATTCTCTAAGCTCCACTGCTTTTGTTTTCATCACTTGTATCATAGCAATGTGATCTTGTTGAGTTGTTGTTGTCATAGATTTTTTTTTTTTTTTTATATATGCATTGCATATGCAGAAGAGACAAGATTTTTATTTTTTTAATTTTTATTTTTATGCTGTATCCTGGATCTGTCATTTGGTTGCTACATTGGTCATATTTTAGCAAGTAGTTTTTTTTTCTTTTATTGGTTGGAATTTTTTTTTTTTTTTTTAATAAGTGTTTCACCCCAAGCAAGGCGGGAAGCTACTTGCACGCAAGGGGTTACAGAGAGTTGGAGCTAAAGCAAATAGGAGTGATAGAGGAAAGGATGAAGAGAAGGATAGGGGATAGATCAGGGCATCTGGAGACATCGATTGAATAGTTAGAGATTATAGCTATCAGGGAAACTGGAAGAGCAGAGGGAGTTCCACAGGTGAGATGTGCGAGGCATGAAGCTATTGGAGTAGAAGAGACAGCTACATTTAACAGTTTTGACAGTGAAAGGGTGTGAGCAAAGTGCCAGCCTAGTAGAACACTTAAATTCATGAAGTTTCTCCTCAGAGCAGTTACCATGAAAGTATTTGTAAAAAAGACAGAAGGATGCAACTATTCTTGACTATTTTAATCCATAGTTTAGAACAAAAGTAAATTTGAATTCAGCATTGTCCTCCTCCAAGAGTGGTTGCCAACCAAATTTAGAGGTCTTAGTCTGCTTTGCCGTCCTGGGTATGATGATAAACTACATCCATGTCGTGGGTAAGACAATAAACTATGTCCAGCAACAAGGCCTCTGATCAGGAGGTTTTGAGGAACATGGAACCACCTCTTAATTTCTGGTGTTCCTGTGTTGTGGCGGTAGCACCTGTTAGGGTCCCAGCTATGGGCAAATAGTTAACTATTACCAGCAATACATTTTTGAAAAAAATAAAAAAATTATTGCCAACAATACTTTTTTGAAAAAAATTATTACCAGCAATACAATTTTGAAGGAAAAATATTACCAGAAACAGATTTTTGACAAAACAAAATATTACCAGAAATAAAAAATTTTGTTGGCATTAAATAACCCATTGAGGTTGATATCCTGTAAAATAAAACAAACCAAACCAAAACCTTAGTCTGCTTTGGTATTTTACTCATACTTTGGGTTTGGAAAGAAGAATTGGCTTCCTATCATTACCAAGAGAATTAGTATAAATTGTACATAAACTGTCTCTGCCTCAGTTTGAACATTGTTCACTGATTCCTTTTTCTTTTTTTTGTACTCTTAGGTCACCTACACATCCTTCTCCTTATTTTTCCTTTCTTCTTTTATTTATGCTAAGCTGGTTGAATCACGCTGCACCTGTGACATCATGCCCAAGATCAGTATGTTTTTGCTGTTTAGTTATCTCAGTTGTTATTGTTGTTGTTGTCTTCTGATACCTTTCTTAAAACTAAGTATAGAAATGACACTACATATGATAGCTTGTGGGTGTTACTGAAGGAATTAGCACATTTCTGAAATTGTGACTTTTATTATAACCTAAATAATAGGATGTCTTGGTTTTGAGAATGTCTTTTGGTTGGAGTCTAAGGCAGTTGCTAAACCAACCTAAAGTTTTAAAAAGAAAACTTTCTATATTTTAGTCTTGATCAGAAAAGAAGCAAATAGGTTAAATAAATTAGTCACCAACCCCAATCTTGAAACCTGTTATCACCCGCTGATTATAAACTTGATAGCTGAATCATTTACCCAATTCCGTTCTTTGCTATCTCAAAGAACTCTTGGTAAATAACTAGTGAGAAAATGGTTGGTAGCATAAATTTCTTAAGAATTAGATTATGCAACATTTCTAAAATAAAGATATTTTGAAGAACATCTACTTTTACTGAGAGAGGGGCTCTTTGATGTGATGTAATGGTTAATTAGCTTGTCTTGGTAGATCAATTACTACTGAGTAGTGAGTTTGATCCTCACTAGGTGCTCCATACTTTCGGCCTTGTGCCACATCTAACCTATGCTTAGTAAATTCATTTCAATGCAGTGTAATAGTTAGCAAGTTTGTCTCGCTAGATCAATTACGACTGAGTAGTGAATCTGATCCTCACTGGGTGCTCATACTTTTGGCCTTTTGCCACATCTAATCTGCACTTAGTAAATTTTCAAACTTTTACTGAGGCACTTCCATACATAGGCACATGAAGCATTTAATATTGTATTCATTCATGAACAAAAGCTGAGGTAGTTTTACACTTCTGAAAAGGAATGCTGTATCGCTATGCATACTTTACAGTAAGAGAAGAAGAAAATTGCCTGTTACAATATGCATTTTACTTCAGTGTATATTGCAAAATGTGTCTAGGATTTTAGTATAACAAAAAGTCGAGGATAAACGTTCTTGCTTACTTTATTGAAGAAAAAAAAATTGTTTTTTTTTTTTTGTTTTTTTTTTGTTTTTATACCCATGATTATTAAAGAAGAAACTAAGTATAAGTAAAAAAGCTATTTGGCTTGTGAGATTACAATTTTTATGCAGTTGTGTTTACTTCAGCCTAATGGATATTGATTGGATTTATTATTTTTCTTCTTAAATGTGAGGTTGAAACGATTTTCACAAATGCTACAGCTTGAGTTATTCTTCTGTGTCCATTGATTTTGTTACAAATGTACTCTCTTGCGAGATAGTTATTTTTATTTATCTAAAGTGTACTTTTTTCATAAACATGACTCCTTTTAGTGTTGGTTTGTCAAGGCCTTAATTTTTTTTTTTTTTCAGGACCATAACATAGTTTCTGTATCAAGTACCTGCTCACTAAGAAAGTAACAACAAAAAATATGCTTTATATCTCAGGAGAGAGACATTTTTTTATCAATACAATCTAAGCCAGTGGTTTCCAACCTCTTTTTTGTCTATGCCCAACCTAGACATCTCTCAAATTCTAATGCTCCCCCACCTCCTCGGGGCATATAATTCATATTATTCAAAAAGTCAATTCCTATTCACATGGCGAAAGCCTGAGAGGATATTAACTTGGTCTAAACAAGCTTCCAAAGAACATGGCTTCCATAAAAGAGAAGAAGAATGAAAGGACAGTTGAAGTACTGCAGAAGAATTACTAAGAAATTGAGAAATTGTTTATATATATATATATATATATATATATATATCCCCAGGTACAATGACAATTGCCTGATGGGATGCATTAATATGCATTGAAACATGACTGCAATTGTGTAAAGATTCTTACATGCTTTATGTAATATCCTAAAATAAAATATATATATATGTATAGCTATATATATATATATATATATATATATATATATATATATATATATATAGCTACACATGTACATATATACATGCAAATATTTTTATGTATGCATACTGTATATGCACTGTATATAAGCATAAGTGTGTGTGCAAATACACACTCATACTTACACAAACTCGTTAGAAAAATTTCAGTGTTAATAAAATGCCTCCCTTAAAAGTCAAATTACCCCCTGTGTGGCATGTTTCATGTTGGGAACCATGGAGCATTAGATGACCTGCTGTTTGAACAATGGTCAACAAGCTATTAGGTTGGTGCAAAAATAATGACGTAATAATGTTGTTTTTTTATGTATTTTTAACGTCAAAAAAATGACATTATTACGTCATTATTTCTGCACCAACCTAATAGTTAATTAAATTATTATGGAATTTGATCTTAACTGGGTGTCTTACACTTGTAGACTTGTTCCTCAGACAGTGACATAAAATATAGATATGTCTTGACTGGGATGTGTAGATATTTTTGCTGAAGCCTATGGCAAGAAAGGATACAGAATAAATAGACATTAAAAAGGATTCCAGGCATTCATACATACAAGTAAATAAATGTACACACATAGAATTAGTTCTTCAGAATCCTGCACTTCCACTCACATGTGTGAAAGTTATGTATACACTCACGCACATGTGTATTAAAATGACAGATAAACTAGATACACTTGCTTCACACAGGTGCACGCCTATTACAGATATATGTAGAGATTTAATATTATATACTTCGGTATTTTTATGGTTTATCTACCTTTTGCCGGTTATTTAAAATCAGAAAATATTTTTAGATTGTGTAGGGATACAGAAGGCAATTATCTCTGTTTGGTGGAGATAAGTGACATAGGTCACATGATGGCTGCTTAGTGATGTCACTTTATACAGTGACGTGTGTGGCCAGTCATTAAGTTTGTCTACACCAGCCAAACTGAACGGTTGCTTTTTTAGCTTGGGCCAAGAGCCATGGGCAAAGGCGAAATCTGCCTCCCCCCAGCAGCTTACAAGTCTATGGTGCCGTTTCTCTTTGGGAATATATCTTCCCCAGATATACAAAGAACTTCCAACTTGCAGTCTTCATCTTGGGAAACCCAAGAGTTGCCATTTCTCTTGTGGAATATGACCTCACCTCAGGCATAGTAGATGAATCTGGCCTGTTTGACTCTAAACATGACTTCTCCAGACAAAGAAATATTTCCATATTATATGTTTCCTTTTTGTTTCTCCTTACACTCTGCTTTACTGTGTAGATATATGTGATATATTATTCTCTGTGTGGGACACACATGTATATATGTATATACCACCTGCACATCCAAACTTACAGTACCTGTTTTTCCCAAGTGATCACTCATTTGCTCAGTTGCTTAACCTCAGTGATTGTATAGTGTTTCAACATGATCATGTAGTGGCCACAAACCCATTAGACCAACTGCATGTCCAGACTTACAGCACCTGGTTTTCCCAGTTGGTCACCCATTTTGGCTCAACATGTCTTAACTTTGGTGATTGTACAAGAACTGGAGTTGAGCTCTACTAATGATCCCAGAATTAAATTTATTTATATACAAGTGAGAGAGATAAATAGGAAATAGGGGAGAGTGTAGGATTATCAATGTACAGATTTTGTGCATTAGAAAAATTCTAAAAAAAACAAAACAAGGAACTTGTTTGTTTGTTATTTTCAAAACAATATATCAACTAAGTCAAGCATAGTACTTAATCAAATCTAGTATCTGCTTTCAATATTTATTTCTTACGTTTAAAGAGTTGTACTAATCAGTACAGTTACAGGAAATAATCCCTATTTCTAATACAATTACATACCCACTTACATACCATGTTCATACTTTATTTTCTATCCAATAACAGACAATATTTAGAAACATGACAAAAAGATTCTACAATACACATCATTCAAATCAAAGTGTTTATTGGTTAGAAATTAACATCAACATGTGAAATATTAGACCAAAGAAAACTTTATTGAGCCTACTTTCGATAAAATATTCTTATAAAAACCTACAGATTTTGACTTTCACCAGCAGAGGTGTGACTGTATCTATTGTGGCATACTTATGAATGATAGGTATGTCCCCATTCACATAAATACAGTAGTAAATACACTATGTTGGTCTGCAGTTGGAGATTCATTGTGGAATTCATTTGACTCTTAGCAGTTGACTACTTGTTCTATGTGCCGCTGGTGAATCTTATATGTATTGTTCTTGTCCTAAGTATTATCATTCCTTACCAACCTGTGTTTGATTATTCTATTCAGTAACCTTCTTTAGGTTACGACAGTATCCAAGTCAATCAAACACGAGAAAATGTGGCTGAAAGAAATGTGTTGTCAACTTCAAACAAATCCTCAGTTCATGTGGTGAGTGAATCTTTGTAGTGATCAAAGTCTTGTCTTAACTATGGCTTTTTCTGTGGACCAATAAATTGAGAAAGATCTAATGAATTTTAATCAACAAAAAATTAATCAATAAAAAAAAAATTTTTTTTTTAATTATGGGAGCAGTTTCTTTCAGTATTGCCTTAAATAATAAATGAAAATGTCTTGAGCACAATGATTAAATTATCATTTCATTACTTTTCAGATTCAGTGTCTAGTCCACCAAAGTTGACGCCTCCTGATAACAAGGCAGCCACAGAGGGTAACACAAGAGAAAATGTTCAGTTTTATCACAATGTGGTCAGTCTTTATTTTTGCCTTCTTTATTGCCTTTTGATTTTTTTTTTTTTTGTCAAGTTCAATAAATTTCAAATCATTTGTGCCTGGGATACTTCAGTTTTAACTACTCTGTTTAATCAGATGAACTTTATCTGATACAGGGCCATTGTAACAAGGGGTATCCATTTAGAATTAAACTCAATTCACAAATCAATTCGTCCATAAGATGAATATGTTAGGCACCTGTAAGCTCAACTAATACAGCTGAAGTACTATTTACTAGTTTGAGTAGTTTTTATTCTTTCCCACTTTTTTCCTTTATTTTTTATTATATGACGGAGATTCTGGGAAACACACACACACATTTTTTTTTAGTAAAATTGGAGTGGATTTGAACAGCGAAATTAGATCAGAGCCTTTTTGTTTACTGATGGTGAAAGCTGATCTAGGGCAGAAGTTGTACCCATTGAATCTAGGTCATTGGGAGACAATGGAAATCGACAAAATAATTTTTATTGGTTAAAACTTGGAATAGAGTAAGCAAGGAGGACCTTTAGAATTCACATGATTTTGGTTGAAACAACCATAACCCCGTGATAATCATGTGCGAAGTAGTAGGGTCAAGGGTTGGTTATGATCAGCCGGGTTTTTCTATATAAACGCGTAGTTATGCTGAAAAAGATGCAGATGGAAGAGAAAGACAGAAGAGGCAGACAGAAGAGAATTAGCCCGGGCAAGAGTTGGGCTTGAGACAGTGCAGAGTCGATTTGGAGACTCAAGAAGGAGAGAACGTAATGTCAGAAATTGGAACGAAGCGTCTGCTAACATGTAGTGTTGATATAAGTACCGCTTCTTCTGCTACCATGAATATTACTACTACTATTACTACTGCTAAGGAGGAACGCCACTATAAACTTTAAGCCGCGCACAGAAATCTTGTTCCCCCATCGCAAGAGTTGTATATCGTTCTGAGACGATTTAACAAGTTAATCATAACACTCTCTCTCTTAGCGCAGACTCTCCAGCCGTGTCTACATCTTCAGTTGACCATGAATGGATGAACATCACTTCTACTTTCTGGATCAAACCAAACACAACGTGGGCAGGAAGCAAGATTAAACCAGTGGACCGGTCGAATAATCTACGGATGCTCAGTGGGACCTATGGCCAATCCCTTAAGTTTGGTTAGGACCGGGTAAACACCTCAACCCAGATAGTAAGACGTTGGAGGTTGAGGGGCTGGTGCGAAAGTGTTAGAATTACTTGATGCAGCATATAGTATTAACAGAATATTTGGTTTTCAGCAAAAGAAGGAAAATGTGACACCAAAATTATAATGCATATTGGGATAGCGAAAAATGCCTTCCAAAAGCTAAACAAAGTATTAAAAAGCAGGAAAAACTCATAAGAAATCAGTCCTCTTATATGACAGTGAATGTTGAACAATCTCATCACAGATGAAGAAGATATGTGAAAAGTGGTTCTATTGAAGGATGCTGAGAATACCATGGACTGAACATGTGAACAATGATGAAGTTTTGGAGAAAAGGGAAACAAATAGGATACTTACAATAGAATCAAGAGAAAGTTGAAATTTCTAGGACACATACTGAGGAAAGTAGGCTTAGAAAATACGGTACTTATAGGACATATTGAAGGTAAGAGGGGCAGGAGAAAACTGTATAATCAACCTAGCGAGTTTGCATAAATGGATGGCAGAACCAGGATTATGAGATTAAGTGAAAAAGACAAAATTCACAAAGAAACACAAAGAACAGGAAATTTTGGAGAGCCATATCACATAGAAGAATAAAAAGTATAAAATGCTTTGCATTCAATTTCACACCAGACCAAGGAAGACAGATACAGGGATATTTTTTCAAGAATCATTTTAAGCTTATTGCATGTGATATTGATTTGAGAAAGGAAAAAATGAAAAGGATCCTCTTTCATAACTTTTTGCTTGTGTGTAACGTCATTAAGTTGATTAAGTTATTATTTTCTCAATAAGTTGCATATGCTATCCATTTTAGTTGTTGCTGCTGTTGCAAGTCCTGAAGTGATGTTGTTTCTGTTATTTGGTACAGTTCTTTGTGATTCTGTAGTTCCAGTCCACAAGGTTTGAAGAGGTATGGTCCTCTTTATGACCTGGGAGCTTCTAATTAGAACAATTGAACAGAAATTTTATTCCCCTCCACACACACACACACACACACACACACACAAAATGATTTGAGTATGTCAATTTATGGATAAATACTCATCTGGTTCCTTGGACATCAGGAGTTGAATACATTGGTCATTAGTGCATAAAATATGCTGGCTTCATTGTGAGGTAGACGTAGATGAATCTTTAAACACAATTCATTTTGACTTTTCGCTAAATTTCTAGAGCTTTGGTGAGAGTTTGCTTTAAAAGATTAGTCTTTAAGAGAAAGTAATCTCAGAAAGGTTTCAGTTGCCTTTTTTGAAGCTTTTTACAGTTAATTTTTTCTTGCATTACTGCTAATGGGGTGTTTAGAAAATAAGAATATTTCCAGTTTTCTTATTCTAGGCATTAGTATATCCATTCACAAAGAACAATGGAAGGAAGGACCAGAATGGCTGGAGGAAATAAATGCCAAATATGGATTATTCTCAAGGAGATTTTATATACTGTTATTTCATATAAGAAATTATATACAAATATTTAAGTACCTGTTACTATTTCTCCCACACGGAGAAACTATAATATATATGAATACAACAAGCAGTGGGAATGTGAAAAAATCGAGACAGTCTTACTTGTAATTTTTCCCAAAGGGAAAATTATCAGGCTATATGATGACTTTTATACTCCTTGTTTGGATCATGTGGTTTCCATTTGTTTGTCTTACAACTGCAGGCTGCTGTCTGCATAGCAACTAGAATTTGTTCCCCCACCTACAAACTGATGTCACTCACTGTTATGTGACCCTAGTAAATTTGTCCTACCAAAGGGGAGATAATCACTTTCTGCATCCTTACACACCCATTATGAAATTCATAGAGTATATGCAATATCAAACGTGATACACATTTTATATTACTAAAAAATCTAAACAATTTGCAGCCTAATAGAAACAAATACTAAAATAAGTCTAGCTTTTGTATACTGTTTAATATTGATTTTATAAGCATTAGTTGGTTTCAACTTTGGATACTTTCAATGTGAGTTTATTTTCTGAATATTTCATTGTGGGACAAAAAAAAAAAAAAAAATCAGCCACAAGTTTTGATCATGATGGTAAATATACTACTAAAATAATTTCTGTATTTGCACTAATATCTGGAGCTGTTAAAATTATAATATTGCATTATTAGGAAATTCTCAGAATTTTTTTTCATTAATCATCATTATCTTTAAGTAACAAAAATGAAAAGAAATCTGGTCCAAAATTAATTCTCAAAAGTTTTTTTGATTAGTTCTTTTGTTTTTTTTTAAATTATATCTTTTTTTACTTTTTATCATAATGCTTAACAACAAAGCAAAAATTAAGAGAAATTTCTTGTTTGCCATATTTAACCATTAACACTCTGCATTATTAATATTACTTCCCTTTCAACTTCATAATTAATATCAAGTCCTCTCAATTGTAGTATCCTTATTGTTAACTAGCAGCATAACCCGTCTTTGTCTGGGTCTTTCATTACTGAGAATTTTTGCTATCAATTGGAGCAGTTTAAGTTTAAAGTCAGCTCTCCTGAAAATCAATATTAGTAACAATATTTGGGTGCAACTCTTGCACATCTCCAAATGGAGAGTGAACAATTTGAAGGGGGCGGGTACTTGAAAAGGGAACTGTATAATAATAAATAATATTATTTTAATAATTTAAACTATTTATTTTAAACTTTTTATGAAAGATATATATCCAAGAACAGATAGTAAATAGTAAAACATTGTTGAGAGTTATAATGGACAGGAAATAGTGGAGAGCTATTGTCACCAACAATTTGAACTCAAAACTGGCACTGAAGAATTATCTCTCAAACAAAAAAATTCATCAAAATTGGATGAAAACTGGAAATGCATAAACAAAATCTGATCACACACACACATTTTGAGAGTTATAGATACAGATTTCACTCAAAGTTATTTTCTGTTGTTATAGCAGAATATGACAACACAACTATGAAATTTAAACACACTATTGTTCATGGATCAGAGTCACCTTCAGTTGCAGGATAAACTTTTTGTACAGCAAATTGAAATCCCATAAAGAGTGATAAAGGTTAATAAAACAAATATGTATGGCATTAAGTAGACAGATTTTTATGTTTGGAATAGGAGGGTAGGTTGGAATAGCAGGTTATTTTGGGAAATATATTTGTTTTCAGATCAACAAAGAAAGAGTATGTTTGAATAAAAAGATAGGTTGTGAAAATAGTGGAAAAATAAAATAAATGGGTTTGGAATAACCGTTGGAAATCAAAAATTTAAATAGCTGGCCAGGACCATCTATTCTGGATACAAGAGTGTTTAATTTTGTGAAATGCATCTGTTTGATGCTTTGGTACACATTGTCAGTGATGTTTTTTTAGCTGAGGATTATTATGGCTTTTTGTGTCTTACAACATCATACCCCTTCTTCATGGTGATCCAGTCGATACTGATCAGATATCATCTTATGTGCCATCTGCCAACTACAATTAATCTCATAATAATATCAGGCTGCCCTAATACACTGCAACTCCTATGGCCTTTATAGTCTGATCATGAACAACTTCCAGTTCACCAACCTCTTCACTCTCCCATAAAAAAAAAAAAAGTAAGAAAACATAGTGACCGTTTCTTAAGAAATATGTTAAATCTATAACAAAAAACTAAATATTTTTTACTTGAGATTAGATTTTGTATGTATTATTATTGGCATATTTATTTATTTAAAAAAAAAGTCTTTACTGGAGGGATATGCTATTTTATAAATTGAGATGAATTTTGTAAAATAAGAAAGAACTCCTTCTTTGCCATATTGCATATTGTCAAAATTCTGTTTTTTGCTTTTCTTTTTCAAAGGTACTTGAGAATGTGATTGAAACTGAGGAGAAACATGTTGGAGAAATGCGTACACTTCTTCAAAAATACATACGACCTCTAAAAAATAATAATATGTAAGTACATAAGAATTATGGTATCATTATTATTATTGTTAATATTATTACCTGTGAAAATCTCATGGTTTCTCTATTTTAATAACCTGATGAATCTTAATTGTTAATTTAATGATTGAATAAAAGCTTATGGCAAGATCTATGACAATAAAATGTATCTAGAAATTCCCTTATCACATCATTAAATATTTGAGCTTTACAACTTTAACAAAATATTGCAATAACAATCATAAATATGAATGTTGGTCGTTATTTTAAGAAGTGGGTACAAATGAAACGACATGACACGGCAATACAATATCTGGAGAAATTCCCTTATAGCATCGTTAAATATTTGAGCTTTACAACTTTAACAAAATATTGCAATAACAATCATAAATATGAAGGCTGTGTTTGAAAAAGCTTCAATTCTCACATTGTTACATCGTCCATTGAAAATCGGGAAGAAAGGTATTTTCTGTGGTCAGGAATTAATGCAAGCACTATTAGCAGATAGAAGTCAACCATTATATATATATATATATATATATATATTCATAGCTGAAAGAGGGGAATGGAATAGTGAGAGAGAGTATAAGAAGAGAAGAAACTTATGAAAAGGAGAAATAACCACAACATCCTAACACATCTGCACATATGCACTCGTACTGCCGTGCACACATGCATGCATAATGAAGAAGAAATAATCAACCCTGCACCAGTAAAAAAGTGCATAAATTATTTTTCAACTTAATATAAAAATGATGAAAATGAGAAAATTGGCAGAAAATTGGTGATACCTCCTAACAAGTTGACAGGACGATTACAAAAATGTTCATCTACAAAACTCTGGAGTTGGGGTGCTGAATATAACATTAATCAGTTAAGTGAGAAATTTTATAATTGTATTAATCTGATGTATAATTGTATTCTTTCATTTCAGATTATCACAGACAGAATTTAATCAGCTAACCGGAAATCTTGAAGAGATTTTTGCCTTCCAACAGAAATTCTTGACATCTTTACAAGAAGTTACAAAGTTAGTTGCCAATTTTCTTTTTCATGTTTTTTCTTTTTTCTTTTTTCCTTTTTTCTTTTTCCCTTTTTTCTTTTTTCCCTTTTTTCTTTTTTCCCTTTTTTCTTTTTTCCCTTTTTTCTTTTTTCCCTTTTTTCTTTTTTCCCTTTTTTCTTTTTTCCTTTTTTCCTTTTCCTTTTTTTCTCCTTTTTTCCTTTTTTTTTCTCCTTTTTTCCTTTTTTTTCTCCTTTTTCCCTTTTTTTTCTCTTTTTTCCCTTTTTTTTCTCTTTTTTCCCTTTTTTCTTTTTTCCCTTTTTTCTTTTTTCCCTTTTTTCTTTTTTCCCTTTTTTCTTTTTTCCCTTTTTTCTTTTTGCCCTTTTTTCTTTTTGCCCTTTTTTCTTTTTGCCCTTTTTTCTTTTTTCCCTTTTTTCTTTTTCCCTTTTTTCTTTTTCCCTTTTTTCTTTTTCCCTTTTTTCTTTTTCCCTTTTTTCTTTTTTCCTTTTTTCTCTTTTCCTTTTTTCTTTTCTCCTTTTTTCTTTTTCTCCCTTTTTCTTTTTTTCCTTTTTCTTTTTCTCCCTTTTCTTTTTCCTTTTTTCTTTTTTTCCCGTTTCCTTTTTTCTTTTTCCTTTTTTTCTCCTTTTTTCCTTTATTTTCTCCTTTTTTCCTCCGTTTTTTTCCTTTTTCTCCTTTTTTCTTTTTTTCCTTTTTCTATTTTTTTCCTTTTTTTCCTTTTTCTCCTTTTTTCCTTTTTCTCCTTTTTTCCTTTTTTCTTTTTTCCTTTTTTCTTTTTTCTTTTTTCTTTTTTCTTTTTTCCTTTTTCCCTTTTTCTTTTTCTCCCTTTTTCTTTTTCTCCCTTTTTCTTTTTCTCCCTTTTTCTTTTTCTCCCTTTTTCTTTTTCTCCCTTTTTCTTTTTCTCCCTTTTTCTTTTTCTCCCTTTTTCTTTTTCTCCCTTTTTCTTTTTCTCCCTTTTTCCTTTTTTCTTTTTCTTCCTTTTCTTTTTTCCTTTTTTCTTTTTTACTTTTTACTTTTTTACTTTTTACTTTTTTACTTTTTACTTTTTTACTTTTTACTTTTTTCCTTTTTTCTTTTTTCCTTTTTTCTTTTTCCCTTTTTACTTTTTTCCTTTTTCCTTTTTTCTTTGTTCCTTTTTTCTTTGTTCCTTTTTTCTTTGTTCCTTTTTTCTTTGTTCTTTTTTTCTTTGTTCCTTTTTTCTTTTTTTCTTTGTTCCTTTTTTCTTTTTTCTTCTCTTTTTTTCTCCTTTCTTCTTTTTCTCCTTTCTTCTCGTTTCTTCTCTTTCTTCTTTCTTCTCCTTTCCTCTTTTTTTTTCTTTTTTTCCTTTTTTTCCTTTGTTTACTTATTCTCTTATGAAATATTGTAAATGAAGATTTTCTTAGCCCTCTAAGGCTGGAAGTACCTAAATGTACCCACATGGTTCATATGCTTACAGCCTGGTAGTGCCTGAATGTGCTCACAATTCAGTAGAACTGTACTTCAATACATAGCATTAGCACTTGTCACATGATAAAGTAGAGACGTCAGAAATCTACAATGACAGCCCTATCACCTAATCAGCAGTACCAAGGGAGATAACTGGTAAATTTAAATAGTCTCTCTTGTCATGAACTGCAACAAATTACACAACACTTACTTTGATTAACCGCGTTACTTAGTATGATTACTTCAGTAGTTATATAATTGTAGAAAATTGTCTTGGTTGGCATTAATATAAGTGACAGACTGTTGATTATTTATAGCTAATTTGTTTGTGCCACATTATAATAACTGTAAGACCTTCGCCTGGAAATGAACAACATGAGTGACTGGTGTCACCGGACCATTATCTTGCAACTGCTCACATTTTTGTCAGATTTTGTCAGCAATGAGCACAGGATTATTTATGCAAGCAGAGAGAAAAATGACAAAGGAGTTGGATTAATACTAGATAAAACATTTAAGAAATGCATTCTAGGATACTACAAACTATTCAAAGGAACTCTGGTAGTCATAGTTGTCATAATAGTGTATGCACCGACAGCACAAAGTAATGAATAAGACATCAACTATTTCTACTTCATGCTAGACAATGCCAAGGCTCTTTGCAAATCACAAGAAGTCATCATTATCATGGGAGACTTAAACGCCAAAGTAGGCAGGGAGAGGGCAGAGGATATAGCCGGTTAATTCGGACTAGGAACCCGCCATGAACCTGGAGAAAAATGTATCCAATGGTGCATGGCCAACACATGGTTTCAAGAACATCCGAGATGATTATGGACATGGAGGAGCCCAGGAGGAGAAACTAAAACCAAATTGAGTACATAGCTATCAACAAAAGATTCAGGAATGCAATAGTTCACCTACCCAAGTGCCAACTGCGGAAGCGATCATCGCCCTGTTATATGTAAACTAAGAGTGAAACTACAGAAACTGAAGAAGCCTAATGCAGCATCCAAATTGCAATACAACAAACTCTTGAGTGACCCATACCTGAAAGAAAAATATATGGACAATGTGAAAAGAAGATATAAGGGACACAATGGAAACTTGAAATGGGACACACTAAGAGATCAGCAAATGATATCATCCCAAAGGAGAATGGATGAAGAAGAAAAAAAATGAATGGATAACTGATGAGATTCTTAGCATGATGCAAAGGAGACAGAAAACTCTGCCAAGATATGGAATGGAATATAGAAAATTACACAATGAAATAAGGACCAAATGCAGGCAGGCTAAAGAAGAGTGGCTAAACGAAAAATGTGCTGAAATAGAAAGATGGAGTATCACAGACAAAGAAGATCTGCATAAACAAATAAGGGAACTAACAGGACAAAAAACATGCTTGTCAACAGGCTGCTTAAAATCAAAGGATGGAACACTCATATTAGAGAGAGGTAAAAAATTCTTCAAAGAGCAAGTATATTGGAGAACTGTTCCACAATGAAAGAAAACAACCAGCAATGTTGGACAGTCTCCTCAAAGATGAAGAAGAGACTCGAGGCAACAGACATATAGTTCTACAGAAGGATGCTAAGGATATCATGGACTGAGAGTGTGAGCAATGATGAGTTTTTGGAGAAGATGCAAACAAGGAAGAAGCTTATACTTAACATCAGGAAGAAGCAGATGAAATTTCTGCGACATGTAATGAGAAAGGAGCGCTTGGAGAATCTGATACTCACAGGCCAAATGGAGGGAAAAAGAGACAAGAGAAAGTATTGCCTGACATATCTGGTGGGCTTAGGCAAGTGGATGACAGAATGTAGTCTGGGGGAGGTGGCAGAGGGACGAAACTGATTGAGAGCTACAAGGGATAGGAGCAAGTGGAGAGCCATGATTGCCTATGTCCTGAAGGGACATGGCACATAAAAAGAAGTAAAATGATGCACTGTAATAAGTAACCAGGTAATCGTTTTAAGTTCTCTGACAATTGGTGCTATCCAAAATTAAATTAATAAATAAAAGCAATAAATTTATGATTGTTTTTAAAACGTGATATTTAAATAATTATGAGTGATTTTTTTTATTTTTTATTTTATTGTTTTTTATTTTTTTTATTTTTATTTTTTAGTCATTTCAGTGCATTTTTGTTGATTTTTTGTTGATATTTGTTGATGTGGAATGGTATGACAGAGATCAGTACAGAGAGCATAATTAATGGACCAAATTTCAATTTTAACTAAATCTGTTTTATGTCCATTTTTGGGAAAGTCATAATACCATTTCTCCCTGTACTCTGTCCAGTTACCATAAATTTTGTCAGTGGTATGTGATGAGAAAAAAAAAAAAAAATGCAGTTAGTAAGTGAGCACTCCCTCCAGCTGCAAAAATCTTTTCCTCCTATTGTCAGCCTTGATAGAAACTAATTTACAGATTTAAGATTAGATTTATCAGTGTAAGGAATTGGAATATTGTCATATCACCATTCCAAGTTGAAGAAAGATGCTGATCAAGAAGTATGCTAATTCAAAAATCTTTCTTTTTCTTAATTTTCATATTTCTCATTTTCAAAATTTTTTTTCATTTTTAAAATCTTTTATTTTTGTAGGAATTCTCCTCCCCAACGAAGGATGGGTGGTGTGTTTATTGAGCACGCACCTACGTTGAAGGAGCTTTATCTGGTGTATTGTGCCAATCATCCTAGTGCTGTGGCTGTTTTACAAGCTAAAAAGTAAGTCTCTCTCTCCTCCTGCATGTATGTAGAATATTATTATTGCATGACCACTTTCTTGGATCTTGTTTAGTATAATAATAAACTCGGAGGAATTTATCATTATTCTTAGAAGGGAGAAACTTTTGTTAGTTTGTCACCATTTTTGGTAATGTCAAAACTCTACAGTTGAAGAAGACTGCAGAATAGATTGGCTGAAATGTGATAACAAAAGCAGCATAAAAAAAATTAAAGTAGTCTGAACAATTATTGTATTATGAAAATACAATTATTTTGCCTTTTCTGTGTGTGTGCACATACACGTATGCACACACACACATATATATAAGGAGAACAGACGATTCTGTTACCTTGGTTTCAACCATTTGGTATCTTCAAGAGAATCACCTGAAGATACTGAAAGGTTGAAACCAAGTTGGCGGAATTGACTGATCTGCTAATTTTTATAGCTAAAAGCTTTATATGTTAAATTATTTTTTATATGTGTATTTTTTTTATATTGAGTTATTAATATAACTTTCCAGGTCTAATTCAACTGACCATTAACTTTTTTAATTATATATATATATATATATATATATAAAACAATCCTTGAAAATGAATGTAGCAACATTCGAAAGTACTCTGAAAAATAATATAAAAATAAATATAAACTTTGGCAAATTTACTGATAACATAAAACAACAAATTTAGAAATTTTAAAAATTTAATAAAATAAATTGATAGCCTGTATTTGCTGATTTTATTTAAGCAAGCATGTTTGAAAATATACATATATGTACACACACTCTCTCAATAATATGTAATTATTGAGTGTATGTGTGTGGTTGAAAAAAAACTATCAAAATTTCATTCTTATATATTTATTTATTCCATATTTTGAACCATTTTCCCAGTATATGGTACATATTTGAATATTACTTTTCCAGTGTCTGAGTAATTTCAAGTCTCATAATTTTTTTATCAAAGAGATTTTTTGTGGCATATCAGTGTGATTTTTAAAAAACAATATTCTGTCTTCACATGTCATGTTCCTTTTTAAAGTATTGCATCTTCATGTGACAGTTTGTGTTATCATGTTAATTTATATATATATATATATATATATATATAGATATATAGATATATATAATTATTTATTTAAAAAAAATTTATAACATAAATATGTTATAAAATCACTACAAAAATAGATATTATAACATGACTTCGTTGTCAAGCTTTTTGATTTTCCTATACTTGCATTTTGATTGGTCCATCTAGCTTTTGTAATGTTTTCCCCTTGCGAAGGATTGTTAATTAATTTGAAACTTTTAAAACCATTTATTTTACATATAACATCATCACTTGATAATACACCGAGGGTGTTGAAACAAAATGGCTATTTTTGTAGTGATTTTATAACATATTTATGTTATAAATTTTTTTTAAATAAATAATTATATCTGCTCTACTTTGTATTGAGCACTCTTTTAAGAATAGTAATTGTTGGTTATTGGAATTCATTCCATATACACCAATCATATACTTGGGTATATATATATATATATATATATATGTGTGTGTGAGAGAGAGGAAAGTATCATAATCCTGGATACTAAAAACAGAATTACAAAAGCTATCTTTATCTTTCTGAAGAAGGCTATAGAATGGATTGTTAGAAATGAGACATAAAAGCAAAATAATAAGTTTAATGACCAATTCTTAGAATATTATTGGCAACGCCACAAGAGATGCAGTTTTAAAATATGCATAAAATATTTAAAGACACATATAAAATAATTACAATATAAGTTTCCAGTGTTGTGAAACTGTGTATATAACTTTCGACTCTATCTTAAAATCTTAAAGAAACTCTCAGCTATAACTGGAAAAACAGATAACTTAGTGGACATGAGAAATCTATTCTTCACAAAGTGCTTTTATAAATTTCAACCAAAAGTAGCACAAACTTTTCAGTAAGTGAATGTTTTCTGTATAGAAATGGCTAATTTTAGCTAGGTACCTCCACTTTTTCGCGGGAAAACAGCATAGCGTAATAAACAAATGCCACAAACTTAACGAAAATAAATTTTTATCGTCAAAACGCTTATGTTATTATTAAGATGAAAGACCAAAGTATATTTTAATTATTTTTTGATATTTTTTAATATTTTTTAACACGTTCGAAATTTTGGTTAAAGTTTTCTTTTTTTTACGTCATCGCAGTGCTGTAAAAATAACATTGTTTTTTTTTTGTGCTTTTTTCCCGTTGAAAACCCATTGATTCGGAAATTCTTGTAAAATTAAAGTAATTGTCCGATTTTAATGAATGAAATGAATGAAATTATTTTTGAAATATTTCTTTTTAGTAAATTTTAGTAAAAAATATTTTTTTTTTAATATGTTACACCCCACTTACTTATTTTCCCGAAATTTCGTTCAATCCTTTTTATTTCCTTACAATTTTTTTTTGTTTAAAGTAAGAGTCATTGGAGATGGTAAATCACCTACTTTTTTTTTTTCAAATTTGTTCCAACTCACGGAAAATGAGCTCTGAATAGAAAAATAATGAATCCAATAAAACTATGATATTACTTAATTAGAAAAGCTTTTAATTGCTTTTGTAAATAAGTAATATTAAGGTCATTATTGCCTGAAGAAATAAATTTTTTCTGATGAATAATTAAATTTTACAAGAATTTTTTATTTGTTTTACATTTTGATTATAATAATTTATAATAGTTTAAAAATCGTGCAAAACTCTGTATTAGCTTATTTCCTTGTGATAATTAGTAATTAAGTAGAAACAAAATTTACGAGTTCAAAATTGCAAAGTTTAATAAATTTAGTGATTCCACTTTTTTTTCAAATAATTTTTTATGTTGTATTTTTCTACTTAATACATTCCTTATTTCCATGTACGGTAGACTGAAATTGCCATTATTATAAAAAGAGTTTTGTCCCTTTATTCTAATAAATAGACATAACAGTAAAACTAAAAATAAAAGGGTTCACTCAGATTTCTAGTAATTTTCATTTATGGTCATCCGTAGTAGCTGTCATCACTTGTCAATCAACACATGGATCAAGTATCGGATCAAAATTACGGTACCAATCGTTAATAATTCGTTGTATATTTCTTTTTTATGCTATAATTAAGTAATATTTTTTTTAAATCAGATTAATTTAACATTAAATTTTCTAATTTTACTAAAATGACGTGTCAGAAATTTTTTGAAATATTTTTAAAATTGATAAATTTGTGTTTGTTTACAAATTTCTTAAAATTAAGAAAATGGCGGGTTTTTTGAAAATTTAAAAATTTAAAATTAAATTTGACATTCCAATGTATATAGTTTCTATCTGAAATATACCAGAATTGTTTACTTAATGGAAATAATAAATTTAATGATTCAACTTTCAAGTAAAGCTAAAATGAAATATTCAATCATATTTTTTCATTTTAAAAAATGCATTTTAAACTTAGGTATCGATAATTTATGCCGAAAAAGTGGAGGTACCTAATTTTAGCATTACCACACATGCATACACAAATAGATGCTTAAAATCATTTGGCTCAAAGAGATTTTCTCAAATAATCTGACATTTAGTTCTATTTTTGGTAGTGCATGTTAAATAATGTATATAATCTTCTAAAGTCTAGAAAATCTTTGCTTGATTTTTCCTTGCTAGTCTTTAAGCATGATCTGTATTGTTCCAGTTTTGTTTTTCATTAGCTAAAGTTAACTTTACAACTGATTATTTAATGAGTAAAACATCAGTGTTTAAAAAAAAAAAAACAAACAAAAAAAAAAAAAAAAAAACGAAACTTAAAAATCTTAATAGAGCTCCAGAAATTTATTATGGTAATAAAAACGGACATAAAAAAAAAACAAAACAACAAAAAAAAAAACGAAACTTAAAAATCTTAATAGAGCTCCAGAAATTTATTATGGTAATAAAAACGGACGTAAAAAAAAACAAAAAAAAACAATTCAATCACTGAAAAAACAAAACTACCATAGTTAGTATAAAAATAGCACATTTTGACTTTGATCGATAAATTTATTGTATGACTCTAAAATTTTTATTTCAAGAGAGGAACTTGGAAAATTCATGGAATATTTGGGAGCTGGAGCTATGACTCTGACAACAAATTTGTCCAAGCCTTTTACTCGGTTGGATAAATACCCAAGTCTGCTGAAAGAACTGGAAACACATATAGAAGTAAGTAATTTAATGTACAGATTCATATGCGCACATACACACTGTGTGTGTGCGTGCGCAAAGGAATATTAATTACCATATTCAGGAGCCTACCATTTTTAAAAGAGTGATAAACTGTGTCATGTGACAAACGAGATAATATTGGATTAGTTCTGATTTTCTTACTATCATTTGCATACTTAGTTACTAATGAAAATTGTAGTTTAAAAATTATTTTTTGACAAGAATTCCCGATTTTCATTTTGTAGGTACTGAAGAATTAACTTCAAATTTCAGAAAGTAAACGAATGATTAGTTTAAGATAACTTGTGTCCCCCTCCCCATAAACGATCAAAAATTGTATTTGGTGTTGGAGTTAATATTCATAATTGTTGTAAATACTATTCTTTGGTTCGTTTCAATAACTTATAATTTTCATTTGTCAATTTTTTATTTTCATTTTTAATTTTATTAGTACAGGGGAGATAACTCCGATTACATAATGTAAGGGACATAACCATTATCTGGAAACTGATTTTTAGAAACAAAATTCTTTATTAATTGCTAACAAACTGGATTTCTTTATCTTCATTACAGCATCATTAAAAGATAAATTTTAACTCCACCGATGTCTTGAATTCATTGCTTTTTCTAATTTATTAAATTCACTTTTATTTCGTTTGTTGTGAAATCATTTTAGTTTTGAGGCAGTTAGATAATCTTGCCATTACATACATGTGTATTTTATCAGTTAAACGTTAGTTTTTAGTGGATAATTGTATTTTAGTAGACGCTCCTTTTATTTATTATAACAGTATATTTATTTATTTCCGTCTACTAGCATGAATATTTAGGAAATCTTATAAAAAGAAAATGATGCACCCTCCTTATAAGCAGATGAAAATAAATATACTGTTTAATAAATTAAATAGTACCTTATAAGTAGATCATCTATGTATAAACTAAAGAGATTGTAAGTATGAGTGTTTGATGAACATGATAGTGATTTTTTATTTTATGGTATAGATGTTAAAATACGAGCATATTTAGTTTTATTGCACTTTGTTTTACAAATTTTTTTTTTTTTTTTTTATACAGCTTATCAATCCCTTATGTGTTACTTAAAGGCAAAACATATTTTTTGAATTATAAAAATAATTCTTTTCTTGCAAATAACAAGAAGTTTTCCAAATACAAGTTTTACTATTTCACCCATAACTGGCGGGGAAGAAATGTATTCATACCTTTTTCTAGGATATACATAAGTGACTAAATGAACCCAAGTGAAATTAAAACTTGGCTCTCCAATTTCTCATTCTTAGCTGCTATCATTTACACCACTTGCACACCCATTTTTACAAATTGAAAATTTTTGGCAATCTCCTATTGAGCAAGTTGATTGACATTATTTTGCCATCTGGCTCAAATGAGAATTTACATTATTTTTTTTTTTTTTTTTTTTATTTATTTAACCTAATGCTATAATATATTTAAGGCAGCAACATAATACAAGCCTAACTGTATATTCACTGGAAAACCCCAAAAATTACACTACTTGTTTTATTGATGTGCTCAGGAACTGAATCCACAATCTCCAAGATATACCCAGTGGTAAAACTACTATGAAACTAATCCCAGAGTGTCCTCTGAAGCAACGTTTTTTAATGAGTAACTTTTTCAACAAAATTTGTATGTATGTATGTATGTATGTATGTATGTATGTATATATATATATATATATATATATATATATATATATATATATAATAATTATTTATTTAAAAATATGATTCCAACTCGCTACATAAGAGGTCCCATGTTACAAAACAGCAAGTTGGAATCATATTTTTAAATAAATAATTATATTTATGCTCTACTTTCGTATCGAGCACTATTTTTTAAAAATAATAACAAAAATACTAAGGAACTTTGGATTATTTACCAAACCAGTTTCCTTCTTATTTTCTACAATATTTTCACACACACACACACACATATATATATATATATATATATCTATATATATATATATATATATATATATATATATATATATATACACACACATACCTACATTTGTAATGCAAATTATAATATCATGATTACCCAATTCATTAGGCACAAATGGTAAATGAACGATTTAAAAGAGTTGTTTTTAAAATATTCTGGGTCTCATAGGAGGGATGCTATATTCTATGCAGATTCAAAGTTCAAGGTCATTATAAATTTAATATAATATTGAGGTATAAATTCAAAATATAGAATCTTGACATTTATCTATCATATATACCCTGGTGTTCTGACCCTCCACCTTCTAAGTCCCACTCCCATCCCTCCTCGGTGTTCTATAAGTTGGTTGTGGAGTTCACTATACTACAGCTTTTTCAACCTGCCTGAAGAGATCTAGTGATTGAAACCCAGGTAGTGTGGCTGTGAGAGATTTTTTCTTTTCAAAGGTATAATAAATATATATAACATGTTTGTATTCAAATAATTCCACTTTAGTGACAGAATCATAAGCTAATGGATTGAAATTGCTAATTTGGGCTTTAGAAGATGTTCTAATATCCACATTTCATATGAACTCAAATTTCCCCTGTAATTGGTCAAATTAAAAGATTTTCTTGGGTGTTTGCAGCTCCTGGCCAGTCGTATGGGCACGTTGAGCTCATTAGAATCTATTCATGGCATACATTCCTGCTGTTGGATCCTTGTTGCTGGTTGCAAAGTGACCCCTATATTTTTTCAAAATTCAGATCCATTAACTGGGTATGCCTGTAAAACAGGTTGTGCTGATGTGCATATGAATTCTCACATTATTTGAAATTGTGGTTGAGGAGATGAATGAATCTGACCACAGTTGAATTGTTGTAACACCTTCCCTCTGACTCTGACTGACTTCATCCTACCCCTAGTTATCACTGTGGCTTGCTGGTTAATTTTTATGTTTTCAGATTAAAGCTACCTAATCTTAAATCATGTGATGAGATAATTTGCTCTACTCTTGTTTGACCATGTCTAACATTTGCAAGTTTTCTGTTCAGACAGTTATACCTTTTTGTGGGTAAAATCACTCTTCTGAATATATTAAAGTATTTATTAAGCCTAACTTAGTCTGATAGAAGGTCAAATAGCAGAAGGAACATTGTACTGTGTCAAATTCTTTTGCCAGTTTGAAGCTTAACTACTTTAAAAATCAACATTGCAAATCCCTAATTTTATCAAAGCTTGGATATTTCATCACTAATAACAGTAGGAAATACACAACAGACCTATGTATACAACGGAAGTAACTTATTATTAAATATATTAGTATCAAATGGTTAATGATATCAAAATTAGTTGGTGTTGGTTCATCTTATATAATGAGAGGAGAGAGAGAGAGAGAGAGAGAGATGCGTGTATGTAATTTCTATGAAAATTTGCATAAGATTGAGATTTGTGATTTTTTATTTTTTTTTATTTTCAGACAGGTTGATCCAGTTCCTGAGATTATATAGCCCCTTATACTAAATGAGGATTATACTGTTATTTTCTTACATGGAATATTTTTTTAAATTTCAGGAGGGTCATGTGGACCGTGGAGACACACAGAGGGCAATTGCAGTATATAGGGACATATCAGTGAGTAGAATGATTTTCCAGAAAATTTTAATTGAATGACTAAGTTTGTAGATGCAATATTGGAAAGGGATGGCAGTGTTGGTAGACGCAATATCGGAAAGGGATGGCGGTGTTTGTAGACGCAATATTGGAAAGGGATGGCGGTGTTTGTAGACGCAATATCGGAAAGGGATGGCGGTGTTTGTAGACGCAATATTGGAAAGGGATGGCGGTGTTTGTAGACGCAATATCGGAAAGGGATGGCGGTGTTTGTAGACGCAATATCGGAAAGGGATGGCGGTGTTTGTAGACGCAATATCGGAAAGGGATGGCGGTGTTTGTAGACGCAATATCGGAAAGGGATGGCAGTGTTTGTAGATGTTGATTTATACTTTGAGCATTCAATATTTTGTATACTTTAAAAAAAATTATTTTCATTGGTCAGTAATTTAATACAGACCTTAATGTGTTGGGTTATAAGTTTGGTGTGATACTCAAAGAAATGTTGTATATTGAAAAAAAGGCAATAAACACATTGGCCAAAATGTTGCAATTCTAAAAATTATGTGCAATAATATTCTTTCATTTGTTTTTTTAATTGCTTATTTTATGCTATGATGTTAAAACTGCAAGCAATTTCTTAAAAGCCATACAATCAAAATATGTTCCATTTAAGAAAAACTAATTTCACTTATTTTTTGTTTCTTTTTATTTTATATATTTTTAAATAGCATAACAAATGCTTAACCAAATATATCTCATTGAGCAACTTGTTTTTCTGATAAATCAAAGTTTAATATTTAATGTTGCACCTTTTCATTGCATTAACATGTTAACTTTCCATTGTGATAGCTGTGGCAAAATTCTAGTCAATGAATTACTTTTTTTAAAAACCTACCTTAAATTTATCCAGCAGTAAGACCTCTGTCTAGGAGACTGGATGTTTTGAGATGCATGGAATCACTTCTGAATTTCTGTTCTTCCCAGGTCCACCATGACGTAGGATGTTACCACCTGTTAGGGTCCTAACTATTAGCAGATCATGAACCCACAAACAAAAACAAAACACTATGAAAGTATAAAAATACATTTTTATAGTAGAATTACCAACAATACCTATTTATAGCAAAATGACCAATTATACATTTTATCTGTAGTTGAAGCCATAAAATCGAGTTTAAAATATTTAGATTTTGGTATTAAACAACCCATATAGATGTTGATATGCCGCTAACCAAAATCACCCAACCAAAATCGAAATATTTAGATTTCGGCATTAAATAACCCATAGAGGTGTTGATATGCTGCTAAACAAAATTAATCAATCAACAAACCTACCTTAAAAATATGACTCAGTCTTGTGTTATATCAAGTGGATATGCAGATTTCTTGTTCTAAATTGTGACCATTTCGCCATTTGAGGGTAAGTCCCCACCCTTTTGCTGTTTAAGGGTGAATGACAAAATTATGACTTTTGATTGTATGCATTTTATGTTAATAGAAATAAGTGAAATAGAAAAATCTTTGCATTAAAAAAAAAAAGAAAAGAAAACAAGAAAAAGTAACCCTTAAATTTTAAAATGTTCTCTTTATTACAGAATTCATGTACAGAAGTAAGAAAGCGTAAAGAAATGGAATATGAGATTATTCACAGTACGATCAAAGGCTGGGAAGGTGAAGTAAGTATGTTTCACTGTCGATCCCTAAATTTAGGGTTGAAATGAAATCACTTATTCAGAGTGGACCCTTTATTTGAATACTCATCTACTAATAAATGTGGATCACATGCAAGCTTTGATATGAGAAGTTACAATGTATAAAATACAACAATTATGTTTTGACACCCTAAAAATTTGGTAATCTTGGATTTGAGTCTGTGAATTCTTTGAGGAATTTTTTTTTTATATATTGAACTTTTTGAACAGCTGACCAAGTTAGCCTGAAGTTAACAAGTCTGTAGAATATTACCACATGTTCAATAAGTTGCCATCATTTGTTGCACTATTGTGATGATGCAATTCTGTACATTACTGTACAAGATGTAATGACATCCAAGGTTGGCTGTATGCAGTTTTGTCTCGATTATGGCCATGATTGCCGTCAATCAAACAATAGCAACAAATGCTTTTCAAGATGCTTGTTGGATTGAGAAGTAGTAAAAACAATAAGATTTCTCACTTAGTTGGCATTGTCTTACTTTTGCTACAAGAAAGCGAACTTCTATCTGACTTCTTTCTAGGTTCTGGCCATGGAAGATAAACCCTTACACACTGACTGCCCTTCACTCACTGTCTGATTCATTATATGGATACTGGCTGGGGGACCCACCACCCCTTTTCATCCATTTGTGTTCCACCAATTGGTAAAGGGGACCACTCAGACAGGTTTTGGGGGATCATTTTTTCAAAGGACCCTACTTTTATGGCTATCTAAAAAACACTGATAAAACTTTGTTTGACATTTCAAAGGTGGGCTGGAGACAGGATTCCTGAACAGCTCTGGTCATTAAATTGATTTAAAAGAAGAAAGAAGATATCTATTCATCTCCTAAGGATGTGTGAGAAATTGTATTTGTTGCAATAGAAAGATGAGTGTTGTCATTTCAATAAAATCTCTGTTTGACTTTATTCAAAGAAAGATCTGTTTCAATGCATTATTCTGACAGGCCAACAGATAACTGTAGCATTGTACAGTAATAAATTATCTAGGTTCCAGCAATTTATGAAGTATTTCCTTTGAATCATTCTAAGTGCAAAACTTCTTAGAAGATCCTGTTTAGTTTGGGATGACTTTCCAATCTAGCCAGGAGTTGCTTTATTTTGGATTATTGGATTAAATCCATATTTCATTATTATTGACTATTTGCTAAACTTGAGCTTGTGTCAAAAGGATGGTGCTTCCTATGACTTCTATTATTTTAACTACCTTCACTTCTAAGTTATATTTATTGTTTTTTTAAAAGCAGTGATTAAAATTCTAATAAAACCTCAACATATGATGAATACATTTTTTTTATGCTAAGCACTATTTGTTAGATTGTTTATTTACAAGAATAATTTTATATTTTTTCAACATTCTAAATATGAATACAATACAATATTTATCATTTATAACTTTCTAAAGAAATAAATATGAAAACAATTTTTTATTCATAAATTTATAAACATTTATTAAATTATTAAAATATGTGAACCAACTACAAGGAAATCTTTCTTATTTACCATTTTATAAAGTTTGAATTGATTGACAGCTGATGTTTTGTCAATGATTCCAATAGACAATCTAATAAATATTGTAAATAAGCAAGTTAAAGAATAGTGTTTAGTATTAGTATCTTTACTCTCTATTTTACCAATTTTACTCTAACCTGGAGTGTTGTGATAAAAAGTAATAATTTACAAGGTAGTCACAATATTTTGTGTTACTTTTCTCATCATTCTTACTGCACACATGATACACTATTTACATTATTCAGACTATTGTCATCATATTTATTACACTGTTTCAGCCATTGTATGCTCCGGCCTTCTTCAGGTGGTTGGAATGTCAAACTGAACCCTTTATTTCGCTCACTGGGGTAGACTGTTCTAGTTCCAATATAGTTTTAGTGTAATAAATATGGCGACAAAGATGAGGACAATAGTCCAAATAATGTAAATAGTGTACATAATACCTCATCTCAGAAATATAGACAGATACTGCACACATGATGTTGTTAACATCAAGAGAAGAAAATAAATTATTTGCATATGTTAATCAGACCATTTTTTAATGTTTATATTTTTAAATGTTTTCTTAAGTGTAAGAGATTAATAGGTAAATATATAGGTAGTTTTAGTGGTACAGATAAGTTTTAGTACTTTTGTCTTGTGACCTGAAAATATGTTTATCAACTACTGATAATATTTAACTTTTATACTTTATCATTGTTTCAAATTCAAAACATGAAGATTGTAATTAAAGTTGATTCTGTTGGTCAATGTACTCAGCTTCTTTTTAGTATATATTTTGCACCTCATTCAGTAAATTTATTACTTTTCTCTTTCATGTCTATCTTTGAAAATAGGTCAGATGTTATTGATATATGACCTTTTCATTTAATTCAAAATGGGTCAGATGATTGTTGATATATGATCTTTAATTTCATGTGGGGACGTCTGCTGCATGCCAAAATAGTTGGTCTCAAATGATTGTTACCTACAGATTATTTGATTATTTCTCTTGCATAAAAAAAAAAATTCCAGCTGTTGCTTCTAACTTGATAGACTGTTGAAATGAATGTATTTATAAAAGCTCATTGCTTTTCCAGTTTATTTATTTAATGGTTCAGATTAAGCTGAACCATTTAAATTGGAGATTGGCTATAAAAATGATATTTGCATACCTTATGGAACTCTTTGACAAGGTGAAAAAAGATTTTGCGTGACGTGTTTTGAACTTTAGGATTTATTGGACTAAAGTGATGTTTATGTTGATGTGACTACACTTGTTCACAAAGGAGAGAGGGAACTGAAAAATTAAAAAAAAAAATTTCTTTGAGTGTATAGTCTTTCTGATTTCATTTAGTTTCTTTTTTTATCACTTTTGTTATTAAATATCTCACATGAAAGAAGATTATAAGATTTCTAAATTATAAGATTATTATTCTATTCTAGATTATAAGATGATCATTATAAGATTCTTCTTCTTATTATTATTATAGATTATAATCTAAGATTATTATTATTATTATTGTATTTTTTTCTTTTTCAGGAAATAACACAGCTTGGAGATGTTGTGCATTTATCTCAAGTGAAATTAATAGCCCAGACAGGTGAAAGGTCTGATCGTGTATTTGTGTTGTTCCAGAATGTGCTTGTCATGTTGTCTCTTGGCCCAAGACTAAGTGGTTATCATTATGAGGTTAGTATCTTAGAAAATTTTGATTTCCTCACTTTCATTTATTTTATATATATATATATATATATATATATATATATATATATATCTACAATGTATATAATATTTCTTCAAATAACTTAACAGATGAATCAATATATCTTATTACTCATGAACCTGTTAATGATTGCACTGAGGTATTCGTTCTCAATAGAAACATCTAAATAACACTACATTAATAATTGGGATAAAAATAGCATTATATATGACAATTGTTTTCTTTCAACATAGTCTGTTGGAAATATGTTGAACATGGCCATCCTTGTCAGTGCACTTAATTCAGTAGTAAATATTACTTACATAGAAATTTTAAGGCCATTATTCAGCTAATAAAGACATGTCAGGTTGTAGTGTTATTGAAGCTCCGTTGTATGCCATTCAGTGACTTTAGACAAGGCCTGTCAAACAAGCCTTCCTAATGGTTGGAATTTACAAACTGGAAAAGTTATTTCCTTCAAGGATAATTCTTTCCCCTCCCAGGAACAAAACAAAATCAAACAGAAAATTAAAGTATTAATAATCAGTCATATGGAGAGAATATTACCTTTAATGAAGATGGTTAAATTTAGAATAGTGGAGTTTTTATATCTGTCTATATTTCTGAGATGAGGTATTATGTACACTATTCATTATTCAGACTATTGTCCTCATCTTGGTTGCCATATTTATTACAACGTTTCGGCCGTTGTACACTCTGGCCTTTTCAGTTGGTTGGAATTTTGAATTGAATTTTTTATTTCACTCACTGGGATAGACTGTTCTAGTTCCACATGCCATGTCTAATGGATATCAGTTATCTCCTGTTAATTCCCCTCTCCAAGTTCTCTACTGCCTATTGAACTTACACTCTTTGGGTCTTGTCACTGGATCTAACCAATGCCTTTATCCACTGTGCTATGTTTCCTAGAGGTCATCTGTACATGAATTTCTGGGTATTATAAACCTAATGTCATCAGCATTATTTTTTACCAGTGCTCATATTGCAATTTTTGCTGTTATCATTGTGTGGAACTAGAACAGTCTACCCCAGTGAGCGAAATAAAGGGTTCAGTTTGACCTTCCAACCACCTGAAGAAGGCAGGAGCATACAATGGTTGAAACGTTGTAAATAAATATGGCAACCAAGATAGTCTGAATAATGTAAATAGTGGAGTTTTTATGTTCTTCACTTTTTTTTACCTTCACTTTTTTTGTCACATCCCCGCCATTTAAAGTCTTTATAAATTTAATTGATTGGTGGCAGTTTTTCCCAATTTCCCACCATTTAAAGCCTGGATATGTTTAATAGATTGCAGGAATTTGTTTTTTTTTTGTTTTATCAAAGAATATACTCTTATTGCCTGTCATATAATGCGCATATTATTATTATTATTATTAAAAAAAATGTTTGATAAAACAAAATAACCCCATACATGATTTCATGAAAAAGGTTTGGTCTTAGTGTAGGCTTACTGATTGCTATATCTTCTCTTCACATCTTTTTTTTTTGCCTGAAATGTTTATTAGTTTTATTCTTAATAACAATATAATAGGCTATCTGTATCTTACAAGCTGTTACCAAACATTTGTTGAGAAGTGGTAGTAGTTGGGCTGCTACAAATTAAAAGAAATCTGAATGTCCCCAATATTCCCATGGTAAATTATGAGTGAGTATTATATATTCTTGTACATTATTTGGTGGGGAAAAACAGTCATTTTTTTTTTCTTTTAAATATTCCTGTGTTCTATTTGTAAGGACTAAAAATTCTCTGTGGATTTTCATGGATGTTTTAAATCCATATGGCTGGAATTTACAACTAATTGGAACTAAAACTGCTGTGTAAATTGGAAGTAATTTTGTACGAGAAATAAAAAAAAACAAAAAAAACGTGGGAGGTGGGTTGGATTATATGCAGGTAATATAAAAATTTTATTTGTTTTATCAATGAAGTAATTTCTGCATAAATTATATAGCTGTTGGATTTTTTTTTTGGGTGACAGAAACTTTCATTTTAATCTCCACTGTGCTGAATGATGTGTTAATGCTTTTAATACTTTTTATCTTCTAAATGATATTATATAATCTCCTTTGTTGTTGAAATATGTGATTTGTATTCATTTTAGCCTTTAGTCATTGTTATGACTAATAATAAATTTCCAGCAAAGCTATTTAGTTTCTGGGGAATCTCTATATTTTTGGTTCTTGGCCTACACACATCAGGAATAAGTATGTTTAAAAAAGGAAAGCAGGCAAGGATTTCCAACTTCTGGATTTATACAGGTTGCTAAAATTTTCTTAAGGGTAAGGCAATCTGTTGAGTAAACTGAAAACTGTTCTGTTTTACCTTCTGTGCATTGTAAAATCAAAATTATACCTGAAAATATAATTTTTACATAAAGAAAAAAAGTGGTCAAATTTATAAATAGACTACTTCATTTAAGAATTGGCCTATAGTCAAATCCCACTGAAAACAATGGTTTTTGTTTGATCGCCATTTAAGTAGTGTTGAGGCCGGTTAGTACATAGCTGGAAGACTGATTGAGAGCACCAGCTACTGTAAGCAACCTCCTACCATCTGAAATATGTTTTGGCTTTAAGGGTTGATATCTATAAAAAAAATATAATTCAAATGCCTTTTAAGAATAGGTAATTTTTTATTTTGTTTGTTGTCTTGAAATAAAAAAAATATCTGTCATGATTAAGTGAGGCTCATTAAATGAACCTGTCAATGTGTCAAACCTTAATTCTGGATGGTGCCACCGATAACAAACACACTTCTTTTCCATTGAGCATTGACTAACACAATACGAATTATATCTTTAAACATTAAAGTTGGTTGAATGCCATGAGAATATAAAGTAGTAAAAAGCAAACCGATTTCACAAGCCACTGGTAACAAAGTCATTGTGTAACAAAATTTTGATCTTTTTTTTGTCCTGATTACTAATTCCTTCATCTAGAAAGCAAAGGAAATGACAATTATTTTCTTCAAACTTTGCTTTTGTGACCTAGACATCGATGTTTTTAATCTAAATTAATTAATTGCCAATTAATTCTAATCTAAACTATTTCCTAAATTAATTGCCAATTAATTCTAATCTAAACTATTTCCAGACAGGTTCAGCAATGATTTGATGAAGGAGAATTTTCTAGAACTTTCTAAAAGTTTCAAGTATTTCTGGCTACCAAGGATCATATAATGAAAACATGTTGGGAGACTATATTTGGGGGCCAATTCATGAAAGTAATTAACAGTATAAGTGTAAATAACAAAAAACTACTTGTAAATTTTTTTGTGGTCTTTCTTGTGTAATTCTAGAATAAATAAATGCTACTTTTGAATCCTATGTTGTTTTGTTCATACATCGTGTGAACAAAAATGTTCACATTTGCCAACTTTCTCAATGGGAATAGGTAATTTTCAGAAATATCATTATCCTGGTCACGAAAGCAATGTTTGAAGGAAATATTTGCTATTTTACATACTTTCTAGGCATAAGCAAATAGGAAAAATCAGTTACTCCCAAAGGACAAAATCATGTTATACAGTGCAGTCATTTTTATCTGTATTATTTCTTAAAAGGAAAAACTTTGTTGTGTACTCTTTGGTCTGTAATAATCATACCCAGCACTTGCTTATTAATTGCCAAAACCCCAAAATCTAAATTCCTGATCTCCAACCTATTTGCTTACATGGTAACATCCTATTCTGGATTTAGTCTGACCCACTCTACAGATATTTCTAGTCTTCTCTCACTTATTCTACCCCCTTTAATTGATTTTGAAAAAATTCCACCCCCATTCCAATCCCCTGTTTATTTTTCTCTTCTCCCTACCAATATAACACCTAAGAGAATGTTTCAAAACCAACCAAATGTGAGAATTTGGTGGAAAAGAACAATGATGAAAGTTGAAAACTAAAAAAACGGTGTGTGTGCTTATCGTCTAAACTGCAATAAAAGAGATTGTTTTTCACTTTGATATTTTATCTATAATTACAAAATTTGATATTTGCGCCTGTTGAACCTTTATTGAATGAACTTGAAAAATACTAAATGACAAAAAGCTTTATGGAAGAAGTGAATGATTATAACAAAGTTTTTAAGTATTTTAAACTAAAGATGTATAGTGATGCCATAATTCTAAGATGCACAAAACATTTTTATTCTTACTTATTGACTTTGGTGGCTCTTAATCTCAGTGTCTAGTCACTTTCTATTTATAGAATTATAATTATCTGGAGGCACGGTGGAGTAATGGATAGCATTGTGGATTGAGGAATCAGAGAGCGGAGTTTGAATTCCTGTCGAGTTTGTTACATTCACTTATGTACAAATACCCTTGGGAAAGACATGAATCCACTACTTTTTCTCCCCAGCTATGGATAAATAGCAGGACAAACTGGGACCTATAGGCTTGAGTAGCAACCAGTCTAGGAGAAGGACAACTCTAAACCTGAGTTGTTGAGTGGTCAGTGACTAAATTGGCTCCCTCACCAGACTCCATTGAGGAGGTTAAGTGGAACCCCAGTAGCATAAAAAAAACAAAAAAAAAACAAGAGCAGATGAATTCCTCAGGGTTGATGGCCATTCACCCAAACTATGAGTTAAATAACTTCATCAACCTGAAATTGGCCAAGCCTGGTGAGTCATTCAGGGAGGGTTTTCTCCAACAGGAGTGAGAAGGCCCTGGTACACCCCTGAAGACATGGTCAATCAGGGAGAAGTTCTTCCAACGGGAGTGAGAAGGCCCTGGGTTTGGATTTCTAATTATTTGCACATGCACGGTGGAGTAATGGATAGCAGCTCGGATTGAGGAACCAGAGAGCCGATTTGGAATTCCAGTTGAATCAGTTTCGTTCACTTACATGCTAATACCCTTGGGAAAGGTATGAATTCTCTTCTTCTCCCCCCAGATATGTGTAAATAGCAGGACAGACAGGGTTCTATAGCTTTGGATGGTAACTGATCTACCACAGAAAGAAATGGTAACCTACTGTGGGAAAAAATCTGCCTTGTTAGTCATATATCGAAAGATACATGATCACCTAAGTGTGTATCACTCATGCCACATAACTGACTGAATTATCACTAAGCTTTATTATTAATAATCCCTAGCATGCCACTGTGGTTAATAAGTTGAATGCAGACAGATTAAGGATTTTCTGCTTTTTATTCCTTTTATTTTCTTAAAATTTAAGAAAATGATGCAATTATTAGCAGTTAATCAATCTGGAGTTACCTCCCTTAAAGAGACCTGTTTTTGTGTATGTGGTGTGAAAGTTGCTTTATTCTATTCTAGTTATTGTATTTTAATGGTATTGCAGTAACAAAAAAACAAAAATTGCTATATTTCTCAGAAACATTCAGAAATTGGATTATTATATTATAGATTAAGTATACAGTTAATATAAAAAATTGCAAAGGTTGGTTGAAAAGTTCTTATTGTTATCACAAAAAGTTTTTAAAAAATTCCAATATTTGGTTGTTTTTCTATATTTTAGGAAGTAACCTGTACTGCTTGTACAAAATGTAACTTAATATTGTATTTTTTTAGTACTAACTTTTCTCCATTTTATTATTGTTGCCTTTTATCATACCACTTAAACTATTAAATGAAACAACTTTCACTGGGGAGAAGTAAACAGTCATAAGATTTCGAAAAGGTAATAGTAGAATAAAAATCAATTAATTTCAAAAGTGGCTTAAATTTAAGTTAGGACCCACTTTTCAAAATCTGACCAAACATCAGAATTTGTTTTTAAAGTTGATTTTGGTTGTTCTGAGAACTTTTCAGCATCTCTTTGTAGTATTGTACAATTACCTTTTTATTTAATTATCTGTTTATGGATTAATAAAATTTAAAATTTGTCATTTAGTTGATTGATGTTACCTTCAGCATCCCAACTACAAGTTTTGTAGATGGACCCTCCAGCAATCGCTCCGTCCACTCGTCAGGGGATATATAGATAATACTTTAACCTATACTAGCTCTGTCTGGAAAATTATCAACTAGAGCATTATTAAGATTTTAAACCAGATGTGGGTAAGCAGGAGGAGCAGGAAAGTTTTATTTTTTTTTTTTTTTTTTTTTTAATTTTTAAAGCATTTATTTTGGATAAACACCATGGACCTCATAAATATTTGATAATAGATAAATGTAGGAAATAAGTCAGTGTTCTTTGTTTTTTTTCTTACAGATTTGACAATGAATTTTTTTGTCTCTCTTACTTTAAGGGTCAACTTCCATTGAGTGGACTGACTGTAAATAAAAGTGAGCTGGAAAATGTAGCACATGGCTTTGAAATTACAGGTAATAATTTAAATTCATTTAATTTCTCTTTTTTTCTTTCTATAAAGTTTTTGTAAAAGTCCTCAATATCATCAATTGTACAATTTTAGCAAAATCTTAATATCTTTTAAAGTGTACCTAAATGTTTTTTTCAGTTGTTAACTGGGACAAGAAATGGCTTGTTAATTTTAATGTCTCCAAAACTAAACAGGTTTTTTTTAATTATCTTATAGAATTTTTGTAATTCTTTGACATTTATGTAGTGTATCCTGATTTTGTATGTTTTTAGAGAAGCACATGTTAAATCTAAATTCTCTCCTTTTATAAATTATGAAGGCTTTAATTATTAAAGATTAAATGATTATTTTTTTTTTCATCTAGGAAATATGATTGACAAGATCACAGTGTCATGCAGTTCAAAGAATGATGCTAGTCATTGGTTACAGGTGTTGCGATCACAAATCAAGCAGACACAGATGGTTAGGTTAAAACCCCAAAGTTTACAGGTATGGCTTTTCAAATATGTTTCTTCTTTTAACTTGTCCTAGGGCTGAGATGAAGTAATTTCATTCTCTTTGATTTGAAGTTACTCTTCTGTTGAGCCAAATGTCTCTTGTTTGAGACTTGCTATTACACACACACAAACACACACACAGAGAAGAAAGCATGCTGAAAATTTCTTGGTTCAAGCCACTTTCCAAAATCTGATCAAATGCTCAAATGAGACTAGGCCTTTTTGGTTGCGCCAAGAACTTTTCATTACTCCTGTATTTGTATGTAAATGATGAAAAACAAAAAAAAAAAAAAAAAATAATTTATTTTGCACAACAAGTATTTATTTATTTATTTTTTTTTTAAATATAATCTACGTTGTTAATGCACTTAATCAAATGCTTCTTCATTATGAACATACAGTGAAAATTTAAAATCCAAATTTACCTATATAAATTATGGATCTACTCTTATTCAAGTTAAATTTCAGCAATTTATGTCTTTTGGGAACTTAAAGATTTTCTCTAATTTCTGTTAAGTGTTCACAAGTATTTTTAGTAAGGCATTCACATATAAAATTCAAATGCTACTTTATTGAGTCACCATTTGTTGAGTAAAAAATGGAAGGGTTGCTGCATGTTCAAATAAAAAGACAATATTTAACTTGATATACACAAATTCTTACCTAATATCAAGAAATAAAAAATTATATTTAGAAAGTTCTTCTCGCTAACTGAAAAGGAAATGAACATAGTCTTTAGGTGAGGAAGAGGAGAGACAAGATTAAAGGGAATCTGGTGTTGTTTTGATGAAAAAGACAGGATGATGAGGTTGACTTGGGTCTCTTTGTTGCTGTCAGTCTTTCTGCTGAGTTGAATGGATATCTGGTTTATATGGCTTTGTGTAGGCTCCAGAAGCCTATTTATTGGTGCAAACTGATTTTATTGGCTATTCTTTATTTTTATCAATTTGAAAATTTGAAATAAGTTACAAAATCGGAAGACTGCACAGATCCTTTGCATGCTGTGTTTATTTTTGTCATTTGATCTTTTGATTTGAAATGATCAACTTCCACTTACTCTACAACTTCATTTGCATTGTAGCATATTTGAGAATAAATATTAAATTGATGCAAAACTTTAAATTAATTTTTTTTTTTACCAAACTCTTTTCTCGATATAATGTAAAGCATTATTATCAGCTATGAAAATATTTTGGCTGGTTTTTGTATGAGTGTAACACCATCTTTCATGTGAATTGTATGTATTCCATCAGAGTAAGATAATGATTTTGGTTTTAAGTCTATGAATTCTTTGAGGAATTTTTTTTTGATATATTGAACTTTTTTGAACAGCTGACCAAAAGTGTGAAATAAGTGATAGCCTGAAGTTAACGAGTCTGTAGAATATTTCCACATGTTGAAGAAGTTCCCATCACATGCTGCACCATTTTTACACCATTGTGGGTGATGCGATTCTGCATGTCACTGCACAAACTGTAATGACATCGAAGGTTGGCTGTATGGGAATACAGTGGCACTCACTATGTTTCACAGATTGGTCTTGATTATGTCCATGATTGCCGTCAATCAAACAATCAAACAATAGCAACAAATGCTTTTCAAGATGCTTGTTGGATTGAGAAGTAGTAAAAACAATAAGATTTCTCACTTAGTTGGCATTGTCTTACTTTTGCTACAAGAAAGCGAACTTCTATCTGACTTCTTTCTAGGTTCTGGCCATGGAAGATAAACCCTTACACACTGACTGCCCTTCACTCACTGTCTGATTCATTATATGGATACTGGCTGGGGGACCCACCACCCCTTTTCATCCATTTGTGTTCCACCAATTGGTAAAGGGGACCACTCAGACAGGTTTTGGGGGATCATTTTTTCAAAGGACCCTACTTTTATGGCTATCTAAAAAACACTGATAAAACTTTGTTTGACATTTCAAAGGTGGGCTGGAGACAGGATTCCTGAACAGCTCTGGTCATTAAATTGATTTAAAAGAAGAAAGAAGATATCTATTCATCTCCTAAGGATGTGTGAGAAATTGTATTTGTTGCAATAGAAAGATGAGTGTTGTCATTTCAATAAAATCTCTGTTTGACTTTATTCAAAGAAAGATCTGTTTCAATGCATTATTCTGACAGGCCAACAGATAACTGTAGCATTGTACAGTAATAAATTATCTAGGTTCCAGCAATTTATGAAGTATTTCCTTTGAATCATTCTAAGTGCAAAACTTCTTAGAAGATCCTGTTTAGTTTGGGATGACTTTCCAATCTAGCCAGGAGTTGCTTTATTTTGGATTATTGGATTAAATCCATATTTCATCATTATTGACTATTTGCTAAACTTGAGCTTTCATGCCTGCCAAAAAACCGAAGTGCTAATAAGATGGTTTTTCCATTGACACTGCTATTATTGGTAATGTTTGTTTTTAAAAATTTGTGGTTAGAATTGTAATAAAACATATGAAAGTGAATTTATACATTTCCTTTGTTCTTGAGAATCTACAAGAAAAATAATAAGCACTTTATTGATGGCACACCATTTTTTGTGGGCATGGAGGTACAAGTTTTCTGATTATTCTATTCCAAAATGCTCTTTTTGTGCCGAGATAGAAAACAAAGCATTTAAATACTGCACAACATTCATTTCCATAAATCAGTGGAGAACCTATTTTTGAGGGTGCTGTTTTTTTTTCTGAAGCTTGGAAGAGTTGTAGATTTATTGTGTAAAAAAAAGAGTTGAATAAACATTAAACAAAATTCTAAGTTTTCATAAACTATCTTAAAAAAAAAAAAAAATTTTTTTTTTTTTTTTTTTATAATCATTTCACTCCAAGCAAGGTGATAATGCCACCAGGACGCAGGGAGTAAAAGAGAATTAGAGGACTTTAGTAAGGAGAAAGACAATAAAGGAGCAGCATTTAGGAAGACAGAAGTTGGCAATTGATGTTGCATTCAATTTTTAAAGATTGTAGTTAGCAGGGAAGCAAAAAAATTGGAAGGGAGTCCTACAGGAGAAGTGTGAGAAAAGAAACTATTAGGATAGAACCCATGGTCAGATCTTGCTAGTTCAACTGTAAAATTTTGAGGCCTAATTGCCAATCCTGGTAGCTCACTTAAATTTGTGCAGTTGAGGCACCAGGGGAAAAAAAAAAAAAAAAAAATCTCATGAAAACAGTTTCCATCAAAATATATATATATATATATATATATATATATATATATATATATATATATATAAAGTAGAAATATTTATATTTGAAAAGACAGCGAGAAGCCATGTCATATCTGTGAAAGTTACTAATGTTGAGATGTCAGGTCAGGATTGCTTACATTACAGACCCTTCTTTGAGCACCAAACCAGATATGGCAACAGTATTCAATGCATTGTGAATAGTAGATTTATAAATGTGCAAGAACTTTTGCATCAATACTATAAATAGGTATCAGTTTTGGAAAAGATCATCATTATTCTCTTAACTGCTTCAATCATTGGGGGTTCCTAAGGAAAAAGAAACAAGACAACCTCCTCCAGGATTATCTGCCGGCAGTGACTGTTTGCTGTTCTGGCATTGTCATATCCATCCACTCTTTGATGTTGTCTGACCAGCTCTTTCCTTGCTGTCCCAAATTGTGTCTGCCTTCAACAGTGCCTTGCATGATGAACCCTGCAGTGTTTGTTATGGTGTGTGACATAGCGAAACCATGACATCTTCTGACATTTAATAGTAGCAAGGAAATAAAATAAAATGTTGTTAAATAATAATAGACTATTATTTTTTTTTAGAGAATTGTATTTCTCCTCTGATTTCTTCATTTTGACCTTTGAAGCCAGATACAGGAAAATAAAGGAAGTTGTTGTTTTTGATTGGCTAAAACTAATGTGGGAATGTTAGAGATAGAAAGGGAATTCAGGCAGTTATGCTTTACATGTCATACAATGTAGATGTGTTTTTATTTTTTGTGTCTCGGAACTTACTTCCCATTGGGGGTGATAGAGCGACCCCACTGGCTAGTTAAAAATGTACACGTCTATGTGGTTAATAAAGTAGTAAGTTCAAAATCCCTTTTGTTGATGTCTTTTATCTCTGGACCCAATGAATGAGAGAAGATCCAACAATATGAGTGAATCGAATCTTGTCGCCCCCCCCCCAAGACCAATCCTAACCAAAAGCTCTATGCAACATATACTCAATACTTACCTGGTTTATGTCAGAGGGTGTCCTCCAGACAAGGCTCTGCCGAAGGGCAGAGTCTTGTCTTGGGAAGCTGACTCTGTTTTTTACATGGTCTATAGGGAATTTTTGCTTGAGCCTACGGGCTCGGATACCCCACTTTAAACTTGGCCTTGTGCCACATCTTGCTGCATGGGGCAGTGGGTAAATAATTATACTCAAATTGGTGCAGTGACTAAGAGAATCCCAGTAGAAGGGGCTATACAACACTGTCAGCCTATGAGACATTTGATCTTGCTCCATACATAATGTCATGCTCCCAGTGGGAGATGTGAACGAGCTTTATCTAGTATTTGTTCTAGAATACCTGGGTCCTTTTCTCTGCTTCAACCAGATGTGCCCAAGTCTCACATCCATGGAGGAGAATGGATATGACTATTGATTTGTAGAGTTTGAACTTGGTCTGGGAGCTGATATTGCTCTTCCATTTTTCTTTACAGTCCGGTTGTCCATGTACGAAAGGTAGGATGTCTCAATAAATGTTGATGTGAGATTTTGCAAAATAAAAAACATCATCTTGCAGCATGAAATACATTAACATAGAAAGCAATTGTTGATAATTAAAAATTTTTTGTATATTTATTTCAATTCATGTTGCATGGGAAGGTAACTTTGATTTAATCCGTTATTATTTCCCCTTAGAAAGAAATAATTTACTTGTCACTTTCTCTTTCTTGTGGAAAGACAACAGTAATAAACAAAAACAAATTTATTATTGAAAAGTATTATATAATCTAAGAATCAATGTAGACAATCTTTCATTAATATAAGAATTATAAAAAAGAAACTAGATAAAAGACAAAGAAAATGTTGAATTTTTCTTTAATTTTGAAAAAATTATTTTTGTAAAATTTATATTTTAATTAAAACATGTTTAGCATTGATCTAGAAATATTGCTTTAAAATCTTTGTTTCTATTGAACAAACAGTAAACATTTAATTATGAAAATATTTTGAAATTGTAATTACCAAAATTTGCTTCTGTAAGCAAAGATCTGATTAGCCATCATTACTGAGTAACTTCATATTGTTTGTTTAGCAGTAAATCAACTTCTTATGGGTCATTTAATGTTGATGTTTTAATTTTCTTGGCAGGAGTAGTAATTTCCCTTACAAAAATGTATTTTACAATTTTTTTTTTTTTTTTTTTTTCTTACAAAAAAAAGTAGTCCTGGTAATTTTTTTTATTATGAAAATGTATTGCTGGTAATTTTACTATAAATTTTTTTTTTATACTTTCCTAATGTTTTGATCCCAGTTTGTGGGTTAACTATCTGCTCATAACTGGGACCTTAACAGGTGCTACCACCCTGGGTCAGTATGAACCTGGGAACAACAGCAATTAAGAGGTGGTTCCACACTCCTCAAAATCTCCCGATCAGAAGCCTTGCTGCTGGATAGAGTTTATCATCATACCCAGGACAAAACTTTAAATTGAATTTTATGTTTTAGTATATTGCATTATCTAGTATTTTTTAAATACCATGTCTTTTCTGAGTTTAGTTGATCATAGCTCTCCACAGCTTCTTTTATTCAATATCTGCAAATTGCCATTACTTCTTGGAAAAGATAGTGGAGTGTTTCCATTTACCTTGTTCATGTTTTTGAATTCAGAATAGTTGCTCTCCTGGACTGGATCCCACCCAAGGCTACAGAGCCTCCTATTCTATTCAGCTATTTAACCCATAGTGAAAGAGAGAAGAGATGGATTCATACCTTTCCCAAAGGTATTTGTGTGAAAGTGAATTCAACAGACTAGAATTTGAACTTACCAATTCCACTTTCAGCACAAATCGCCATTACGCTATCTGCGTATCTCTTATATTATTTTAAATGATTTTACCTTTATATGTTTTCAGATCTCATCTTCTCAACCTAGTATAAGTATGTTGTCACAAGCGAAGACGGCAAAAATGATGCAGTCTCCTTTACAAAACAAAATGTACAAAACCTGGAGCATGTCTTGTCTGCGTCCAGCTCCCCCCATGAGGCCTTCCGCATCAGAAAGAGATGCCTTAAAAAGTCCACGCTCGGGTAGGAAACCAGGCATGAGGCGAAAACCAGGTCAGCTTTCTTCTTATTTAAAGAATTTACTCTTTGTTTTCAATGTAACTTGACATACCTGGGGTAAGCATTTGCATGAATAAATGTTTCTTGATAGGCTTGCTTGCTTTTTTTTTTTTTTCTTCAATTTGGGTGAGGGGGGAAAAATTATTTTAATAGGTATGCTATTTATATATCTCCCTTATTCTGATTAAGGGTTTAAGAACACAGAATATCTTTAGCTGTTGAAATATGTAGAACACAGTTTGCTATTTCTTTTTAATCCAGTCTTTATTTGCTGTCATGTTGAGATCATGAAATGAAGAAATTAAAAAAAAAAAAAATTCTTATATCAAATATATGATTCTAAATAAGGAGTTCTTTGAAATTCCAATTCAACTTCTTTTGTTTTTATTAGGTTGGTGCAAAAATAATGTCGTTTTCTCACATATGTTACTATGTGAGAAAACGACATTATTTTTGCACCAACCTAATAATATTTTAATTTTTTTCTTTGTTCACTTCTTTCTTTCTTTTTTGTCCACTGTCTCACTTTAGATATGAAACCTTTTTGTTAGGTTTCTAAACCATGTTATCTTTTGTGCTATACTTGGAGCTCAATTCTCCCACGAATGCTGAGATTAAAAAGGTCCCAACTTTATACTAATTTACACACTAAGAGCTCAATATCTGAGTTATATATTATCTACTACTAAGTGAAATCACTTTTCAGATTTAACTAATTTGCATATTAATTTTAAAAAGGTGTATTTCATTAATTAAGTGTCCTTCATTACTGTTCTTTTATTCGAGGATTGTTTTGATTTTCATATCAAAAATAGTTCTGTTTAGAAATATTATCTTATATAGTGCAGAAAAGTGTTTGAAATTTACTTGGTCTTCAACAAGTTGGCGTCTATTTGTAAATCTTTCCTTAACCTTAGAGCTCTGTGTTCTTGAACAATTTTAACCCATCTGCCTGAGATCCTGAGTCAAAATTTGCAAATTACCTCATTTTTCTTTACCACTTGTAAAGGGGTGGTCAGGGCTCAAAGGATTAACTATAACAAGCCTGCCCCTGCACCTGACCAATTATTTCTTTCTGTCTTTACAGTCATATTCTTTGAATAAATATATTGAACGTCCACAACCCCTTCAACATTTCATAAATAGTTAGCATTAATCCCATAGAAAAACAACTAATTTTTCCTAGAAAAATTACCACATAGCGGGCAAAGTATTGCTAGTTTTATATAAGTTAGAAATAATTTACAATTGTTCTTTCTTTTATATATCATCTGTGTAACTGTATGGTTTATTTCTATGTTAACTTTAAATTTAGTTTTTTTTTTTTAAATTTCTCTGCAGAGAAAACATATTTTCTTTCTTCTGAACTGCAAACAACTGACTCAGCTCTCACCTCTCGTTTTATGTTCTATGTTAGCCATTTAATTTTCTCTTCTTTCATTTACTCTCCAACTATTTTTGGGCATCATATTTGTTGTAGCCCTGTTCACATGTTAGAATATATAATTCTATTCTCAGCTATCTCTCTCGGTCATTTTTTTTTTTTTTTTTTACCATTATTTGTCTTTTACTTTTAAATTTTACTTTTCTCCACTCAATTTACTTACCTTGTTTCTAATGTGCACCTAAGCTGACTTAAGGCCAACAATTAAATCTGTTTACAGATTTTTCACACTCTCATTGAATGATGATCCTTTTTATGATGACTATAAATTTGTTTTGTTCTTTTTTTTTTTTTCCAAACAAAAACTCATTGTTTTTTTTCCTCTTCCGTGTTTTCCCTCCACAGAGCGATCACATTCAGAGGATGAATACGACTACAGGTGGAAACGATGTTAGTATGGCAAGACTCTATTAGTATTTGCCTGCTGTTTTTTTTTTTTGTTTCTTTCTCCTTTTTTTTTTTTTTTTGTCATGTTTCAAACTAGCCTTTCTTTCTCATCATTACCACTCTTATCATTATTACTCAATGTGATTTCTTGTCCCTTTTTTTTTTTTTTTTTTTTTTTCAAACTGCTTGTTGCATGCTTTCTTGTTGCATTGTGACTTTTTTTTTTTCATTGTTTTTATTTATACACCTTGACACCTCCACCTGGTTCACACATTTCTCTCTCTGTTTTCTCACCTGCCTTGTTGTATTTTCTCGTGCACATGATGCACCCTGTACAATATTATCAGGGCTATGATAATAGTTTAGGGGTTTTCTAAAACAGTTTTGATTTTGTTTCTTGAGGGCAGATTGGACATAAATAAAAACAAGGGAAACCTGAGCGATATCCTTGATGGTTACTGGCAACTGATTGAGATATAAAGATGAATATAGTTAAATATTTCAGTATATTTAATAGAAATATCCACATATATAAAACATAATGAGGATTTACATTATTTACATTATTCAGATTGTTATCTTCATTGCCATATTCATAATGTTTCGGATGTTGTACGCTCTGGCCTTATTCAGGTGATTCGAATTTCCAATCAGCTTAAGAAGATAATAGTCCGAATAATGTAAGTAATCATAATAACTTATATAGACAGATATTGAAAAAAAATTCCTATCACCTGAAGAAGGCTGGAGCATACAATGGCTGAAACGTTGTGAATATAGCAATGAAGATGAGGATAACAGTCTGAATAATGTAAGTAATCATAATACTTCATCTCAGATTATCGACAGACACAATGAGGAGATATTTTTTTTTTTTTTTTTTTAAACATGTTCAGTTGAATAATATCGACAAGTTCTATCTATTAAATTTTTTAAATTTCCAAATTAGTTGTTTTATGTTATTGGTAAATTTGCCAAAATTCATATTTATTTTTATTTTATATTTTTTTTTTCTCGGTATGGTCAATGTTGCTAGATTCATTTTCACCTTGAATGACTTGAATTTGGTTTCAGCAAACGTGAGAACTCTGGAATTAACCAGAAGCAGTTACAAAAACATACACAAAGCACGATCCTTGAAAACAAATGTTACAACACTCGAAAATACTTGTAAAAAATAATATAAAATAAATATGAACTTTGGCAAATTTACTGATGACATAAAATATTTAATTCTGAAATTTGAGAAATTTAATAGACAGAACTTGTTGTTATTATTCAATAAGACATCTTTGAAAGATTTACTGTTGCTGAAAAATAAGTGGACATTGCGATCAACAGACTGTCCCCACTGGGTGTTGACTGCAATATCCACTTGTATATTTTTGTACACACTATACCTGGTATTGAGCACATTAACCCATAAATATAGCATATATTAAAACCATGTTTTTATCATATATATATATATATATATATATATATATATATATATACATATATATATATACACACACAAACACACACATACTCAGCTCCTCTGTCGATTTGACGTATGAGGGTCAAGCAGACCGGTTCCTAGGAACTGACAGCCCGACAGCAAGACATGAGATTTGATGATAGTGGTGAAGGTTTTGTGAAGAACCATCCACACTTTTTGAAGGGCCGAATACAGAGACCTGGTGCACTACGTGCCACAAGGCCCCCGACCGACACTCTGCAGGTTTTGAATTCAGAGTTGTCCTTTTAGACCAGTTGCCATCCAGAGCTATATAATACAGTCTGTCCTGCAATTTATCCATAGCTGGAGGGAAAAGAAGAGGATTCATACCCTTTCCCAAGGGGGGAAAAGTTAATAAGTTAATGTAATGGATCTGACTGGAATCTGAACTCGATTCTCTGATTCCTCAATCCAAGCCACTAACCATTACTCCACCTTATTATATATAATGTTTATTTTAATATCTGTATGGGACTGGTATAAAGAAAATGGATAGTACAATTTGCAAATAAAAAATATATTTAAATAAACTGGTATCGGGGGGGGGAATTTGGGCCGGGGGGGGTGGGAGACTAAAAACATCCGAGTTGGTTGAAAAAAGTCACATGGTCTGAAGATTGTGTTGAAGCATGAAACGAATTGTTGCTGCTCAGTTTTGGCCTTATATATAAACATAGGAATCTATACTGCATAGTGACTGTCATTTTCAGTCTCAAGTCAATCTTCAGACTAAATCCCCCTGGTCCTTTAATGGGTTCTATATATTGGTTTTGAGGGGGCAATGTGTAAACTGGCCCTTCCCTTTCTTTTGGATTGTTTAGGGTCATAATTTCTGGATTGTTTATTTATGTTTATTTTTATTTTATTTGTGTATGTGTCTCTTATTTGTTTTGTATATTTGTCTTTCATTCTATTAATCAATCTGGAGATCATGACCAGAAATAACCCATTTTTTTGTCATTTTGCTGGTGATTGGTCACTCTGAATATGCATCCTCTTGAACCAAGGGCCTGACAAAATATTTTTTGAGATAACAGATTTTTTTGAGCTTCACACAAAATTTGAAGCAGGCATAGTGTTGAAATTTATCAGCTATTCTAAAGATTGGTAATCTGTTCACAATGGAGTCCCAAGCGGACATTTGGCATTTTTTGGAACCTCTCCAAATGATATGTGCTGTATCTAGTCTCAGGATTTAGCACCAGTCTAACTTGGTCATAACAATATATATTTGTCAATTGATGACTGTTTGAAGTTAATCAATACTCAAAATATGTTTAATGGTTTGATTATAGCTGATCAATTCTGAATAGTTACTTTTTTGCCTTTTTTTGCTAGAAAAGTCACTAGAATCTTAATAGATTGATAAGTGACTTATATGAAGTGGATTTTGTGTCCTTACAAAATTTTAATGAAAATTAATACAATTATTTGCAATATTTTGCAAGGTTTTGTTTTAGACATTGGATACTTTTTAGTCTCTAATGCTCAAGACAAAACCTTTTCTCTTTTTTAGTGTAAGTTCCCAAATATTAAAACATTTTAAATTTGCAAGATATTTAAGAAGATATTTAAAACATACTCAGTCCTTTTCATATTTGTCTTAATGCCATATCATGTTGAAACACCAGTTTTTATATGATCACTGAAGTTAAACAACATCTAGCCTGGTCAGTACCTAGATGAGTGACCACTTGGGAATATCAGATGCTGTAAGCTTGGATGTGTGGGTGGTGTAATTGATAAGGGTTCTAAATTGGAAATCAGAGAGCTGAGATCCAATTCCAGTTGGGTTTATTATATTCACTTACATGCAAATACCCTTCTTCTCCTAACTATGGGTTAATTAGTAGGATTTTTATCAGTAAGTCTTTATTATCTCCAAAAATTCTTATAATCTAAAAATATTTTCTGGCTTTAAATAACCGGCAAAAGGTTGATAAGCCGTAAAAAGAAAATCAATAAAAATATATTATATGTTAAATTGATCATTACATTTTGGCACTAAGTATCAGTTTAATTATCAAAAAATAATGGCCTGGGCTTGCATTTCTATTTTTTAGGGGTGCTGAATCCATTTTTTGGCATGGAAAAGTCCCCCAAAAGAAGAATCAGTAAGTTATGCGCCATACGTGATACATGCTGAGGCAATCATGTATCTTTCAATACATGACTGACAAGGCAGATTTTTTTCCCCACAGTAGGTTGCCATTTCTTTCTGCTGTAGACCACTTGCCATCCAAGGCTATAGAACCCGGTCTGTCCTACTATTTACCCATTGCTGGGACAGGGAGAAGAAGAGGGTATTAGCAAACAACTACAAAGTCAATTAAAGATGAAGTCATATGTAAGATATTATAATATTTGACAGTCAGTTATGTGCCATGCATGATACACGCTTAGGCGATCATGTATCTTTTGATACATGACTGACGAGGCAGATTTTTCCCTGCAGTAGGTTACCATTTCTTTCTGTGGTAGACCACTTGCCATCCAAGGCTATAGAACCCGGTCTGTTGTGCTATTTACCCATAGCTGGGGGGAGAAGAAGAGGATTCATACCTTTCCCAAGGATGTTTAGCATGTAAGTGAATGTAATGGATTCAACTGGAATTCGAACTTGGCTCTCCGATTCCTCAATCCGAGCTGCTACCCATTACTCCACCATGCCTCCCTAAAGAAGACTAAATGGGGTTAAATTTAAGCCTCTTTTGGGGAATTCTTTCTCTTCATTGTAGACCAGGGTTTCTAGACCATAATTCCTATTTTCTTAATTAGAAATGTAGAAGTTTTGTTTTAATGTTTCTCTTAAGAGAAATACAGTTACATAATTGACCTGAAGATGACAGCTGACAGCTCAAAATATATGAATGTCTGCTTGGCTCTATTGTGAAAGCCCACTATGCTGTTCCAAAAGAAAGCCTTGTAAAAACTAAACACAAGTAGATAATACAAAGTCTATTGGTAGATTGCCTCAGTAGGCTGAGTACTAATGAGTATTAGTGGCACACATGCATTTCTACTGAATGGTACAAGCACAGAACAGTCTGGGAACTTTCTGGTACCATTTTGTGTGTTTCAGTGAAGATAACAGACAAAGAATATCTTGCAAGCTTTTTATTCAAGTTTTCTTGAGTCTTTATCATTTTTTCTTTTTTGAAGGATAAGTGTGTGGAGAGTACAAGAAAAACTTGAATAAAAAAATATTCTTCTATGCCATATTCAATGAAGCATACATAAAAGTTGTTCCCCAGGGCTGGGCACCTCTTCAGTATTATTTTCCTCAGTTGCCCCTCTGTGCTTTGACAGAGAAGCTCCTGAGCGCACTCTGTTCAAAGCCAGAGATGCAACTGAGAGATGATAAGTAGACGTGACCTTACTCAAAAAGAGTAAGGTACACACAGAATTTACATACTAAAAGCTCAATATCTGAGTATATACAATCTACTTCTAGACGAGATCACTTTTCAGGTTTAACTAATTTGCATATTGATTTTAAAAAAGTATATTTCATTAATTAACTGTCTTTCATTACTGTTCTTTTATTCAAGGATTGTTTTGATTTTCATATCAAAAATACTTCTGTTTAGGAATATTGTTTTATATAGTCCAACAAAGTGTTTGAAATTCGCATTTTACTTTGTCTTCAGCAAGTTGCCATCTATAATTTGTAAAACTTTCCTTGACTATAACAAGCCTGCTCCCACACTGATCAATTAATTTCTTCAGTATTTACAGTCAAATTCTTTGAACAAATATATTGAACATCCACAACCGTCTTCAACATTTCAGAAACAGTGAACATTAATCCCATAGAAAAAACTACTAATTTTTCCTAGAAAAATGACCACATATTGAGCGAACAAAGTCTGCTAGTTTTTAATATTTGTCATTTGGAATTTTGGAAATGTTGTTTTTAATCTTTAAAGTATAATGTATATAATCATTGCATGTGATATGATTTAAACAAAAGAAAAAAAAAACAAAACATGTTCTCTATCTCTCTCTCTCTCTGGTTTATCTTGCTTCCCTTTCTGGGCTTGTTTAATTTCACCCTACTCCCCCCCCCCAACACACACACACACACACACACACACCAAAAGGTGGTGTTCTCTCAGGATTATTCTTTTGTTGAAAACAAAAAAAAAATTGCTTTCTGCATTTGTTATTTTTCTTTTGTGACATTAAACTCATTTTAAAATTGCTCTTTTTTTTTTTTCTCAACATTTGAATGGATTTTAATTTATTGCTTTGTTCAGGTTTCAAGATTAAATGCATTTTATAAATTAAGTAAATCTCTTGGGGTTTTACACGATGATTTTTATCTCAACACTACAGTCAAGTTTCTCTTGGCAAACCGTAGTTGAACAAATTTATATTTGCAAAATTCTCAGTTTTATAAGAATTGATTAAAAAGTAAAAAAGAATAGAAGTAAAATAAATTTCAATATGTACCTTGCATTATTATTCAGATTATCTCAATAGAAGTGATATGATAAGTAATCTCTCTCTTTTTCACACACACACACACACACACACACACTGTGTAGTCATAGGAAATCAATACTACATGCCGACTGACAGTTTCATGCCTGTAACCATGTAGTGTTGATTCCAATGTCCACATTGACTCTCCTTTATTTACAATATTGAATACTGTTTGCTTTATAGATATTGTAAATACCATGTTAACAAGTTTCATCTATCAGGGTTTTGGAAATTAGAGTTTTCCTTCTCCTAGATTGGTTGTCAATCAAAGCTGAAAAGTCCTACTATTTACCCCTCAGTTTGAGTAGGAGAGATAGATTTTTATCTTTCTTAAGGGTATTTGCATGAAAGTAAATGTGACAAATTCAACTGGAATTTGAACTTGGCTTGTTAATTTCTCATTCCAAGCTGTGGAACATTACACCACCTGCATGTGCACACATACACAGATATATATATATATATATATATATATATATATATATATATATATATATATAGATTTTCTGTAGTTTAGTGCTAGCAGCAAGCAGAAATATTTCTCCTCCCGATGATAGCCATTTCAGCCGAAACTAGTCGAGGAATCTAAATGGAATAATAATAAAAAAAACGAAAGAATATTAATCTACAACCCAGTGTGTCTGAGGATTTTAATTTTTTAATTTTTTTTATTGTTCAAAATGTATATATATATATATATATATATATATATATATAAAACTATCAAGATAGATTATGAGGGCAGCAGCTTTTGCTTCAGCAAGAAAAGACACTTATAGGACAGTGGTTTACTCAAGTGCTCACCCATTCAGTCTGTTGTCTATAGATTGTGGCATGCCAGTGATGAGTTATATTGTTAGGAGATTTGGTGCAGGGAGAAGTGGATTTATATATTTGCCAAGTCTACTATGAGCATAAATATCCTTTGATAAAATTTAAGCCACTTCATGATAAACTGTGGTTCATTTGGCTTTCTTAATGGCACACCTAATTTAACAAGGAAAATAGGATTTATTAAAATTTTGTTTGTTTCATTTTGTTCTCACTTGTTCACTCACACACTCTGTCACACTTAACCACACACATAAAGATTAAGTATGTTTTCTTGAATTTTTCATTGGCAATAATATTGTGATCATTTGAAACAATGTCACTAAGGAAGATCTTGTATATAAACATCTTTTTGCTTTAGAAATAGGATGTTTTTATATATAAAAAAAAAATTTTCTCTGCATAAAAAATATATATTTTTTAAAATAATTTTTTTTTTTTTTCAACTGAATATATTGGAAACAAATCACAATGCAGAAGTCTGTGTTATTCATACTGTCATTAATCATGACTTTAAAAAAAAGTATCTTCTAAGACAGATATTTGTGCATATTGTCTTCTGTGGTGAAAAAGGCAAACAGACCTGTAATTTTTTTTATTATAGGAAAATCTTTTATTCAATGTAAAAAAAAACAAAAAATTTTCCAATTTCCTTAGGCAGATGCTTACACATATCTTTTGAAGTAAAAATGGCAAACATACTTTTGACAAAAAATTACCTTTAATTTTTTTTAGCTATGTGGCCTGCATATATATAATGAGCCATATTTCATGTGATCCAACTGGTTGGGGGGAAGAAAAAAGTTGCCTATGCTTGATTTAAACCTTGGCAGTTCCTTCTGAACAATTTCACCACAAATAAAAAGAAGTGAGTGAGGCATAGTTCTATTAATAAATGTTAAGAATATAAAGAATGAAGATTGTGACAGAGTTTTAAGCAGAAAAGAAAAGAAAAGACACTGTTGATTGTAATCAGAAAATCAAAAATCACTTGGGAACATGTAAATGAAGAAAAAGAAAAGGCCTGAAGCACTTAACATTGAAAAAGATGACTGGAAGGCAAGAGAATCAGAAGTAAAGCAGTGAGATAAGTTTGAGCAAATGGATTGAGAAACAAGTACTCCAAAGACCAAGAGAGGTTGTAAAAGAGAAAGTATTGTTGAGAGCAACAACAGACAGGAAACTATGGCAAGTCATGAGTGCCCATGTCCTGAAGGCACTTTGTCACATAAAAAGATTTGTTATATTCGCCTCTCTTATATATTGGAAGCAAATTCTCCTCAGGCAAGTATTGTTGAATGTAACTGACAAAGAATGATTGCTACATTTTCTTTAATCACCTTTTCTTAGGCTCAAACCAAATGCTTTACATTAGAATCTTACATTTCAACTGGGGGCTGTTCGTTTATGGATTTCCATCTTGGGTAAGATTAAAAAAAACCCCAAAAACCTAACCATCAACTTTTGTCTGTTACATTCAACAAATATATATATATATATATGATAAAATATAGTTTTAAGGTATGCTATATTTATGAGTAAAAGTGCTCAATATTGGAGATAGAGCTCATGTAAATATAAAAATAGACACTGAGGTCAACACCAAGTGATGACTGTTTTATTCTTCAACAAGATTTTCAGGCCATCAGTGCATTGAAGTATGGAGCAGACTATTGCTGCATGGTGTTGGCCTCAATGTCCATATATAGTGACCTGACGATTGCATATAGCATGAAACAGACTGTCGCCTCTAAGTGTTGACTTCTATGTTCACTTTTATATTTACACACGCTCTATCTCTGATATTGAGCACTTTATTCCATAAATATAGCACACCTTAAGACTATATTTCTTTATATATATATATATATATATATATAATATATTTTCTATTTATACATTACTTTTATAGATATAATTATTTAAGTAAATGGTCTGTTTTTTAGTTAAACAATATTACATTTACTGGCCTGAATGTTTGAGAAATTTTGTAGAAAATGTACACTTTCCAACAAGAATTGAACCTGTAATGGGAACTGTAATTTGTCTCGATGTGCTGTTAAGCATTCAGCCACAAAGAAGCATGTGCTTAGCAAAGTTCTAATTACTTTTGATAAACATACCTTTGACGATTTTTCTTGATCAATCATTTCTGCTCACGAAACATGATAACATGAACAGTGACAAATGCTAACTAGAGAGGTTCAGTCTACAGTAAATTTACATAGAAGATTGGACTTCCTTTTTAACTTTTACAATATTTAATTAAAAAAAATATTTTTTTGATATCTTTGTTCTGGATTGCTTAATTTACAATAATAGGAGAAAAAAATTATGCAAAAAAAATGTTTATTGTGTCTATTGTATAACTCCACCATATATATATATATATATATATATATATACACACACACACACACACACACACACACACACACACACATGTAAATAAATTCAAATGGGTAAATATACATAGGTATATGAGCAACTGATCGTATACAGAAATATATAAATATATTATAGTGTAAGAAAAAAACAGTGCTCAATGTAAAGTAACAGAGCTATTTAATATATATATATATATATATATATATATATATATATATATATATATTAGTTAAGTTATGAAGAACTTGGTAATCCCAAGGAGGATGAAATCCTGAGAGCTCAATGTAAATTCATAGCTAATATTTAAAAGGAAAACCTATCACTTTATGGTACCATTATAATAATTTATTTCACCAGAGCCCTTTTAAAGGATGCTGGATCATCAGATAGCACTATTTATTTATATATATATATATATATATATAAGGACAACCAAATACGTTGGTGAAACCAACAAACTTGATAATTAAGAGAAAATCTTGAACAAGGAAAGAAAAAACCTGAAGGTAAACACCTACCTACTCAGTAAAGAAAAGTACTCAACACATAGATTACCTAGACAGCAAAAGACGCTTCACAACGTTAACTCCTATCAAATTAATCAAGTTTCATGCTAACACAACCTTCAAACAACTAGAATATATACATATATATATATATATATATATATATATATATATATATATATTCATGAATTATTCATACATAAAACAAATACAAACGTTAATGATTAAATGGCGAGAAATCCATCTTCGCGAACAATTCAATAATATACAAAAACCCCGAATCTGTTTATGAATGAAAAGATCCTGTTTTATAAATTTCCGTTGCATTAGATCTTTTTATTTTACAAGCTTTCGTCTGTTCCTACAGACATCCTCAGGTATGAAATAGATTGTGTTCTTGTTTTTACTCTCAGTAATAAGTGGACAAACGAAAACAAGGTTGTAATCCGAAAAATGCTGAGAAATGTGTGTTATTGTTTTGGAACGTGCAGTCGCAACGCTGAGTTTGAATTTAAATTTTAAGATTAAAGTTCTGCATTTATGTACAAATGTAGTGATAAGAGAATTCTTTTTTACTGGTAAATTTTCCGTCGAAGTGGCATGAACTATATTGTTCAATAAATACAGTAATGTCGCACTTATTATCCGAAAGTTGCACTTGGATCAGTTATTTTAATTTCTCGCCATTTAATCATTAACCTTTGTATTTGTTTTATGTATGAATAATTCATGAATTTGTAAATTAATTGCACCTTTATTGAAATTAATATATATATATATATATATATAACAGCTGGGGGGGGGGTGAACATCTTGTTTAATTTTGTTTTATCTGAGTTTATGAATCCGAGCCCCCATCTCTTTACAATTAATTTCATATAGTATATGCATATTGTTAACAAGTATTTTCTAGATATGAGTAATGTACAATAAATATCAGTGCTAAGTAACATAAGGAGATAAATGGTGCAGAATCAAAAATATGATACTCACCCTTGCAACAAAGTTTTCAGTTTCACAGCTTTTTACAGTAGCTTGGTGATTTTCTTTTTGTTACATAAACAACTCACCAGCTTGTCCAAACAGGTTGACAGAGCAGAGTCAACATCCAATACAGTCAAGTACTGTATGTTGTCCAACAAAATCCGAGAAATAGCACTTTGATCTACGGGATATAGTAGTAGTTGTTTGTCTAACATATGAATTTGCTGTCTTGTATTTACACACATGCGTGCACACACATACACACACACACACACACACAATTAAAGATTTGGATAAATTTATAAATTAAGGATATTAAGGCAAACCATAAATGTTAGTATTAGGTTGGTGCAAAAATAATGTCGTTTTCTCACATATGTTACTATGTGAGAAAACGACATTATTTTTGCACCAACCTAATATTATATATTTGTTAATTTGTGTAGGTATTTTAAAAAGTGTATGTACTTCTCTATATCTGAAAAACAGCCACATTTTACAAACAAATAAATTCATTGATACAAAACTTAGCACACAGATGCAGTAATGGTTGGATTACATGTTTATTTGATGGGACTTCCTCCAGCTTCAATAATGACTTTTTTGTGAGACCAGAATTGTTGACATGCATACATCATATAGTCTGTATTTATATTAGACATTATTCAGGTAATAGCAACTCTCAAGGAATAAGTCTTATTGTGGGAATGTTGATTAGACTTTCACTCAACAATGTCTCGCATGTAATAGTCAAAGAGCTTTTGGTCTGGTGAGTTAGGTGACCACATGTTTGGTATGATCTGGTTGGTCTAGATGGTATAATTGATAACTGCTTCGAATGAGAAATCTGACAGCAGAATTCAAATTCCATTTGAGCTTGTTAATTCACTTATATATCTTTAGGAAAGCTATGAATCCATTTCTTCTCTCCCCACTTCCAGCAGAATAGACTGTATCCTATAGACTTGGTTGGCAACCAGTCTACTGCAGGAATTCTTCTGCCATGTTAAACTAATTGATACTGTAACAAAAACTTGAACTGTAATTCCTTTCATCTACTCTGTATCAATTATGACAACTTGAGGCTGAATAATATCACCAAACAGATGACTATACATTTTGGTATTCAGAATGGACAGGAGACAATATCAGAGTAGCAGTGAGAATAGTCTTCATTTACTATTGAAGAGTGTGTTGATATCATGTGAACTTGGGATAAAAGGTTAAAGTATTGAGCATGGTAGGTACAGATCTGTTTTGGATATCACAAAGTTAATGTAAATTAAGTATACAATGCCTCACTGTAATAAATGCAAAAAGAGAGAATTTAGCTTTCTTGGATATGTTTTCATATGCTGCCAAAACTAAATAACTATGACTAGTATTAGTATCTAAGATAATTTTTTAGTTTCAGTGATTCAAATAATTGTTAGAAAAAAATTAGATGTTAATATGCATACCAGGTTTTTCATATCTATTTGTCATATCAGTTAGTTATGTGCCATGTGTGATACATGCTTAAGCGATCATCTATCATTTGATACATGACTGACGAGGCAGATTTTTTTCTTGCAGTATTTCTTTCTGCGGTAGACCAATTGCCATCCAAGACTATAGAACTTGGTCTGTCCTGCTATTTACCAACAGGTGGGGAGAGAAGAGGAGAATTCATACCTTTCCCAAGGATATTAGCACATAAGTGAATATAATGGATTCGACTACATACTCTAGGCCAAACGTTTGTGACCATCCTTTGCATTTTAAAAAATGAAGGTTATGTGCCTTATTCAAAACTAATTTACTAGCTCACTTTGAACCAGACGGATATTCTCTTCCTGAAGGGCACTTATGGCAATATCATATTGTAACACTAGTTCCCATATGATCAGTTATATTATGTATGGTCCTGATCTTCGTTTTATTGTTGCTGATTGTGAGATTAACACACTCTCAGTACTTTTTTCTTTTTGTCGAATACTCTTCTCTGCTCATCAGACTATCCTGATAATTGAAACTGTAACAAAAACTTGAACTGTATCAATCATGACAACTTGTGCTCTATTAAAGCCAGCCATATTTTTAATCGTTATTACAACCTACTATTTTATTTCATTTTAATATTTTGAAAATAACATTCATATATATATATATATATATATATATATATATATATATATATATATCATATACTTAAATCATTGTCTTATTGTCTTCAAAATTCTGTTCTATATTTATTGATTTATTAATTCCTTTATAATGAATGTCCATTTAAGTTGCGTGTCCATTAGGATTAGAGATGTCTGCATTTTATTATTGGGATGATATTTTGTGTTTGTGTGTGAGGTGGGGGAAGAGCATAATTTATAAATACACACGTTCAAATTGGAAAATAACTTCATATGTTTTTGTATTTGTAAACATCAGTAGATAAAAATCTTGTCGGAAATTCTTTTTTTCTTTTACACTTTTTAAAAATATTTTTTACACTCTTTTTAAAACAAAATAAACTTTCAATATTTTTTTGCTTTAATAATAAATAAATTTAAATGTTCTGTTTGAAAATATATAAGACCATGTCTCCAAATTATATTTTAACCCATTAATTGCAGATAATGGGAACTTCTGTTATTGCAATTTAATGGCTAACCAGTGAATGAAAGACATTTCTGATGCTGCTAATAGGTTGTGATTTCTGACACAAAAGACCTAACACTTTAAATAAGAGAAAATCTTGAACAAGTAAAGAAAATATGACCTAAAGGCAAACACTTAACCTATTCAGTAAAGAAAAAGTGCTCAATGCCTAGATTACCTAGACAGATCAAAAACACTTTGCACTGTTAACTCCTACCAAAGGTCAGCCTGAGTTATTACTTGAGTTTCACGATCTTGCAATCTTACGACGATTCCAAGGTAAATGAAAGAAGGAGGTGTCAAGCTTTTTATATCCATAACTGTAACCCTCTTACCATAAAGCATCACGGGGGTGGTGAATTTACTTGAAAAACCTGTGGCTAACTCCTCCTCCACAAGGGAGATAAAAAAACAAAACCCTGTGGGTGGGCCCAATTAGTCATGGTGACTATACTATTAAGGGAGGGGACTTTAGAATCCCTTCCCCTCAAAAAAAGCAACAAACTAATCAGGTGGCAGATGACACAATAGGTATTTTTTATATTATGCCTACATCTGCCAGTTAACTCTGATTTTTTATTTAGCATTTTATTATCACTGCCATAGAGGAGGAGGCGGGGTATGGTTTTGAATTCTGCCAGAGGTTGCATATTTTTAATAAGATTTCTCAAATATTTAGGCTGACAGACAAAAATAAATCCAATGTTTAAAATAAACAGTGTGTCTACTCAAATATGGGTATCCACGAAAAATAATGTTTAAAGTGATTGGTTGGACTAATAAATAAAAATTCAGTATTCCATTAGAAATATATGTGTAACACTGTGTGTGTGTGTATGTATGTATGTATATATATATATATATATATATATATATATATTTCATTAGATTGATGTGAGTTTCATGGGTTTCATGCTTTTGCGATTGTCAGACAAACTGATTAGTTTTTTAAAAAATTTAGCATTTATGTAGATTGCGTGTATTGGTGTTATTATGGAAGTGAGGAGAAAATCGTTGTGATGTCACTCATGCTAATGCAGACATAGATGCATGTCTGTACTCACATCAATCCAACCAAATATATTAGCTCTATCTCTGATATTAATCGCTTTCTAATAAGTACTGCGCATATAATATATAAATAATAATATATATGATATATATACACACACACACACACACACACACACACACATATATATATGTTTATATACACTCACTTTTCATATATATATATATATATACACATACACACACACACACACACACAGAGTTGTTGACAGAATTATTCACCCTCTACTGAATATTTGCATATTTTCTAAGGAAATACGAATATTAGCAAGTACTTACTGAATTAAGCATAAATAGTTGATTTTGTATTTAGTTTTGAATAAATCGTGAAATTTTTAGAAGTTTTGATCTGCTATATTCATATATATAGATTTTTCTAAAATTTGGTGTGGTCCAAAATTATTTACCCCTACCCCTTATAGAAATTATGAAATAATATTGCTCTATGGTAATTGTAATGTTGTTTTTTTTCTTAATTTGATTTTTAATACAAACGATCCTTTGAAAAATGAAATAGTATTGACCTGGTTCTATAACACTCTGAAGAAGAAAATATATGAGTGCCACGTAATTTGTAACATTATCAAGAAGTACGAAACTCATTCTGTGGAGAATAAACGATTTATGTCTGAGAGAATGGAAAAGAAAATTGTTAGAGATGTCCTGAAAAGAACTTTACTTAATGTCAAAGGACATTGTACAATCACATTTCGGGATTTATCATCTTTCATTGAACAGGACTTTGAGCTTGTTGACCAAGGAAAATTCCCTTGCTTAAGACTAAACACCTAATATGCAGATTAACATGCGAGAAGCCATCTAGAACATGGTAGTAAATATTGGAACTCTGTTTTATGGTCAGATGAAACCAAACTAGAATTATTTGGTCACATAAACTCCCGTTATGTATGGAGTAAAGTAAATGAAGCTCACAAACCAAACATTACACCCCCTACAATTAAGCACGGTGGTGGAAGAATTCTGCTCTGGGAATATTTTGTACCAGGTATCATGGATAAAGAGCAGTATTTAGCTATTCTTAAAGGTAATATAAGACAGAGTGCATGGAAGTTGTCTTTGGGATGTCACTGGACGTTCCTACATGACAATGACTCTAATCACATTCCATGAATTGTTACAAAATATTTAGATGACAGAAAAATTAAGCTTTTAGTTGTGTACCCTGCACACTGTCCTGACCTAAACCCTATTGAAAATTTATGGGCATATTTGTGTATGCCATTGTATTGTTCTAATGGTTATTTTGGTGGGTGGTAATGGTTATATTTCAAATTATTCTAGGGGCTATTCAGTGGAAATAATTGTTGAGCCAGATGCAGTGTTTGGTTATTTATAGTGTAGATGGTTAACTTTTTTTTAATTTACTATTCATTATATTATTGTTGGTTGTTATTATTACATTTACTTGTGCTTATGTGTGTGTTTGTAGTTTGTTAATTTGTTTATTATTTACTTAATTTATTTACTTATTTATTGGTTTGGGTTAATGTATTTTACTTATTTTTGTTTTATTTTCTTATTTTATATTTACATACAGTATATCTCTGCTATTGAGCACTTTAACCCATAAATATAACATACTGTAAAACTATATATATATATATATATATATATATATATATATATATATATATATATATACACACACACACACACATATACAGCAAATTTCATGGACATTATTTACTAACATTTGTTTTCATTGAATTGTGTCATTTGGCATCCTCCATAGCTTTTTTGGGGTAACCTGGTTAATATTGATGAACATTTTTAAATCTAAAAATTTTGAAAACCCAATAACATTTTTGCACTTGTCTATAAATACTTGTTAGAAAATAAAATCCTTGCATTTGGCTTGATAAAGTCCCTCAGAGGACGAAATGCATCGGCTAAGTTTTCCTTTCGTCTTTATTTTTATATATGACATTTGAATGCGTAAAATTGAGATGCATAAAATTTGTGTTTTACTGCACTTAAAAATTGTAAAGCATTAACTGGTTAGTATTTTCTGCTACAATTTTGCATCTGTGCATTGTCTTAATATTTGGGAATGTACCAATTTCTGATGTCCATTGACTGGATATTTATATTTAGGTACCTCCACAAAAAATGCAATACTTAATGTTTACAATTAATTTTTAATAATGAAAAAATCTTTCTTGAAGCTTTAATTTTAGTTTTAATTTCAAGCTGATAGATTAAATTTAATATTTCCAATAAACAAAATACTATGCTGTATTTCAAAACTAATTTAAATTGATTGGAAATTTTTTTTTTTAATTTGTAAAATTTTTGATTTTAATGCCAGTTTTAAGAAAGTATTATAAAAATGTAAATCTCTTTAGTAAAAAAACCTTCCAAAAATAAAATATGCTTTACAACTATTTCATTTTAGGAATTTGGGCCGATTTAAAGTATAATTAATCTGATTTGAAACAACTATTATTCTTTTTAAGTTTAAAATATGACAGAAATGCATTTTTCAACACAACAGCAGATTGTTTATTTATGTTGACATCTTAAAAAGGCTGTCACTGAGGTGTTTTTAACATCTCTATGACTTTAACCATAAGAGAAATAATTGAGGAATATGACATGAAAATCATAAAAATTCATTTTTTTTATGACAATATTAAAGGAATTAAAAGCTTCTCTAGTTAAATGTATTTCCGTTTTTTACCTATCAATTCAGAGTAGATTTTCGGTAAGACAGTTTGCTTTTGCCAAAAAAAAAACTCAGTGATTTAAATTTTCCAAAGAGTTCTGCTTTTAACTAATATAGTCACTAAAATTTATCAAGTTGAATTTCATGAGTTTTCATAAAATTAAGAGGGTGAAACACGTAAAAAAAAAAAAAATTTAGCAAGATTTTCTAATAAAAACATTTCTAAAATAATTTAATTCATTTGTGAACAAGTGCTAAAAATTTAATTAAAATCTAAGAATTATTTGTCTTTTGAAAGAATTTCCAAATGAATGTATCTGTCACTGTAAAAAAAAGATGTTAAATTTGCTATGCTAAAATATAGTACATCCATTGATGCAAAAAACAAGATTTTTAATCAAAATTTTGAATATTTTAAAAAAGAGTAAAAAAAAAATTTAATTAAATATTGAAAAAATACTTTGATCTTTCCTCTTAATAACAAAGATTTTGGCAATAAAACTGTTTTCATTACGGTATGCTGATTTAAAAAAAAAAATTTTTATTATCATTTTTATGAAGGTGGCTATTTCAGATAGGAAAGCAAAAGTCACCCTCTTTAGACTTTAGATGTTATTAGGCATCTACATATAAAGATAGTAACCCTCTATCCTTAAGTGTTGGGCAGGTGCAATGGAGTAAATCATTGCAGTGTCAGTGAGCTGGAATTGTAATTATCGAAATCTGTTATCTTTTTTTTTTTTTTTTTTTTTTTTTAAATGATCTTAGAATTTGTCATGTAATCTCAGTGATTCTATTTGTTTTGAGAAAAAACTATAAAAACATTTTCATTTTATTAATAGGTCATCTAATCCAAATATTTACCTGGATTTTTGTTTTTCACTTTTCAGTTTTAATGGCATGACCTTCACCAAATGCGTTTCTCTAATTTTCTTAAGTTTTGTTAATAATTAATAGTTATTAACTGTTTAACATTTTCATTGAATTTAGTTATTTTAAACTCATACTAAACAATTTTCTTTGTCTATAAAATTTAAGTTATGCTGATTACATGCAAAAATGCTTTTTAATCATTATGGATAGTGGCATGGATTGAGGAATCGGAGAGCCAAGTTTGAATTCCTGTCAAAACCATTACATTCACTTACGTGCTAATACTCTTGGGAAAAGGTATGAATTCTCGTCTTCTCTCCCCAGCTATGGGTAAATAGCAGGACAGACTGGGTTCTATAGCCTTGGATGGCAACTGGTCTACCACAGAAAGAAATGGCAACCTACTGCAGGAAAAAAATCTGCCTCATAAGTCATGTATCGAAAGATGCCTCATCGTATATCACACATGACATTAAATTTAGTGTGGTACCTCAACTTTATGAATTTAAGTGCAGTACTAATTTTTCGGCTAGGTATCATCAATTTACAGTTGAAATGGCCAGATGTAAGTTCTATGCTAATAGTTTCTTCACTTACATTTCTTTCTTGTGAAATTCTTTCTTGGCTTCTTGCTTTCTAGTCAAGTTTGAGCTTCAAAAATTTAAATTCAGTGTCAAGCATTATCTTCTGTCTTCTTAATTCCTGTTTTTTTTTATTGTTCTCTCTCTTTAATAATATTTTCCTTCTCGTATTCTTTCACACAGTAACTCCTTACACCTTAGTGGCTATATTGACTTGTTTGGGATGAAATGATATTAAAAAAAACAGTTGTGGGGTTAATTTTTTTAGCTTAGTATGTCATCTTGGATTTGCAGGTGGTGTGATGGATAACAGCTCAGAATTAGAAATAGGAGAACCAAAGCCAAATTCCAATCAAAGTTGTTACATTCAATTGCACACAAATATTCTTGCAAAAGGCATGAATCCATCTTGTCTTCCCATAGCTATAGGTTAAATAGGAAGTAAGGGCAGACTACTGCAGGAATTCTTCTGCCAAGTTAGTCATAAATTGAAAAGAGACACCCAAGTATGCATTACACATGCCACCTCAGGACACAAGGCCAAAAATGTTGGAGCACCCAGTGAGGATTGAATTCACTATATAGTTGTAATGTTAAACTGCTCATTAACCATTGCACCATTATGAGTTATCCATTGCTTACAGAGTAATAATTATTCTGGCTTGTAATGCTTGTAAAGAGTAAAATGTTGTCTTTCCATGGGAAAATAATGTTATATATTTTTTTTTTTTTCAGAAATTATGGAATATTTCCTGAAGACAGGAATATATTCATCCATTTTAAATTGAGCCTAGCATGACTTTATCACAAAACAAGCTTTTGTATTATTTTTGTTAGTTAGCATGAGTAATGAGAGTGGACGTATAAATTGCATGCTCTGAACTTTTTTATAATATCTTTTTTTAATGTGTCTTCCTTTTTATTTTTTACCACTCCTCTGCCAATTTGTAATTTGTACGTTTTTAAACAATTCCTTTGTCTTGATGATTAATTTTATTTATTTGCAGTTCCTTGAATTTCGTTTTCACTTTGTTTCAGTCAATAGGATATTTTTTTTTTTTTTTTTTTTTTTTTAGCAATTTTTACAATGTATATAAAACATTTTATGAAAAATAACTTGTACAGTAGATAAGGGTTGACACTTTAGCATTAGTTTCTACTTTTCTTTGATAATTGTTGTATAAAGAACAGCTTTTGAGAGGTATAGTATGAATATATGGTCACAAACCAATTTGTTAGTTTTGTTAGTAATCTTTTTAGTGCTCAGTAAAGTTCTGTTTTTACAGGGGCTAAATCCAAAGGCACATTGGGATAGCAAAAAAAATACCTTTGTAGAGGACTGTGTGTGTTTGTTGTTGTATTAGAAACACGTGTGTAACTCCTGGTAGAATATTAAAAGTTACAACTACAAGAAAATTGCCAGACTCAAGTTAAGTCCAACTGAAGATAAAGAAGACAAATAAACAAGACAGAGATATATATACATACATAAACAACAAATTACAAAGCACATTGATAGATAATGTGTGTGTGTGTGTGTGTGTGAACATTTATGTCTGTTCTTTGGTGAATGTGAATATTCCTTCAGAACATAGGCAATCATGGCCCTCTACAATCGACAATATATTTTAATACTTTTTTGTATGAATAAGAAAAATGAAATAAATACCAATGGGAATTTTTTCCTTTCTATTGATTAATTATTTTGGTAGGCCTTTAATCTCTTATTCAGATCAATTCTTGTTTTTGTTTTAATTTTATGGATTTTTTTTCAAGTCAATGCCTGTTCTTTTAAAATAATGACAAAGTAATTATGCAGATGTTAAAGCTCTGAAAAAAATTTTAATTTTTCACAATCAATTAGATGATATACCTTCTAGCATGTAGATGTGCGTGTAAGTCCTTCTTTCTCTCTCCCGCCATATATATATATATATATATATATATATATATACACACACACACACACACACACACACACACAAAGTTGCAGTAATTAAATACACAAATGCTAACCAGTTGTTAAATCAATGGAACAAAGTGATTTTCAAGTGTAGACACAAGAAATTTAAAATCTAAAAACGTTTTTTTGGGGGGTGGGGTGCACACTTGAAATGTTGATTCGTTTATATAGGTAATAGCACATATTAGTGTACATGCATTCATGTATGAGTATGTGTAAATGTGTGTTGGTATTGTACATCACATGGTTTTGTGTTTTTTACGTGTTTCTTTAAATGTAGTTGGATTTATGACTGTCTTGCCGATGTATACAACATTTATAATTCTAAATTAACATCATTTGTATCATTATCCATACATAATCTTACTCAGTTTTTATTTTTTTAATTTTATTATTTAACTGTATTTTAAATCACTTCATTTATGTTTGATATTATTATCATTATTGTAATTTTTATTTATTGTTTGATTATTCGACTAATTTGGAATTGGGTTGATTTATCCTGCCTAAAATAATGGGTCCTATCGGTCAATTTGCTGTATAACCTGATGTACAATGTTCTACATTTTAAGGGAAAAATTCTTGGCCTGGTCAGTCATTTTAGGCTTACTACTACCCATTCATTATTTCCTTCTTCCCTTTCCTTTCCATATCCTCTCTTTATCTCAGTTTTTAAAAGAACTTGACCATCCGTCTCTTTTCTTTTTCCCCTCCTTCTCTTCTCGCTCTTGCTTTCCTTTCCCCCTGTCAATCTAGTATACCAGTCTGGAGTATTGTCTCCATTTACTGAGAGATTTCGGTCTGAAGAGATGAATATATAGATATTCACAAAATAAATTATAACTGAAATGAATCTTTAAGGTTTTCTTATTGATTATTATTACAATGCTCTATAGTCTACATTGAGCTCTCCCTGGATTAATATCCTCTTTGGAATTATCCCAACCAGTCAAAAATTGGCAATATATATATATATATATATATATATATGCGTGTGTGTTTCATTAAAGATGATTGACAAGGTGCTGCAATTAAGCTTTTTTATTTAATTTTTCTTCTTGTGTTTGTACAAGTGGGTTTTCTTTTCTGGACACAATATCTTCTATAAAAGCCAAATGCATGTCAACTATAAACAAGATGAATCTTCGCTTCACTTAGAAATATCATAAAAAAAATAAACTACCCCAGTTAACCTGAACAAAATAAAAATAAATTATCTACTACAAAATATTTCAAACAGCTAACCATATCCTCAAAAATAACAACACACCTGCAAAATTAAAACTACAAAAAACCAACATTATTTCTAAGTTGAAATGACCCTTTCGGAACTGTGTTCATGATCAAACTGAACTTATAAATAATTACATCAGTCCTACTACTACATGCCTATCCAGACAACTTATGTTACACCTATTTGACCACAGCTCCATTAGAATTCATTTAAATACACACAAACCAATCAGACCCCATACAAAACATGCTAGTAGAAAATACAAACATAAGACTTCACACACATGTAAAAAAAAGATTAAAAACAATTGAAGTTCTAATAATAAAAAAGAAAAAGCCAACAATCAGTAACATTAACTACAAACACAGCCACAATGTACTGTGTTTGGAAAATAAAACATCCCTATAATTCTTCACACACACACACAACCCATACATTCAGTTAAAAAGTAAAAATAAAATCATCCTTGATATTGGCTAAAAGTATAGCCAGAAGTACAGAACATTTGCACAATTTTTACACACTTTGTGTCCAGAAAAGAAACACTTCTATGAACACAAGGAAAATAAAAAGCTTAATCACAGTACCTTGTCAGTTGTCTTTAATGAAACATGTATAAAAGAATGATTGCTGCCTAAATACACTATACACACACACACACACACACACACACATATATATATATACATACAATATGATAGTAAAGAAAGATTGTCCATGTAAGCTTCTTATAATATGTAGATTTAATACACCAATAAAAAACATTTGAGAGATAAAAAAAAAACAGCAATAATAATAATGATAATATTTATTGCATTTTGGAAGCATGATTAGAAAGATGTTAAAAATTGGAATTTTCAGACATGCCTGCATCCTTTCTCAATGAGATGGGAAATAATTAAAATGAAGTGGGAATTTTTTCTCTGGTGAATATTTTTTTTTTTTTTTTTTTATAGAAAAAAAAAAAAAATAAAGAAAGCCTTCTACAAATTATCTTCAACTCTAATCTTGAAAACCACTAGCCCTAAAGTACAAGATCTCTTCAGTAATTTAACACAAACAAGAAAAAAAAAAAATCCCACGGTGGGGTTAAAGTTCCGCTTCATTTTTTTTATTTTTCATCTTGAGGCAGGTCTGCTTAAAAATTCTGATTTTTAACATATTACTCAGTGTAAACATTTCTATATAAAATTCTGTGACCATCCATCACACCTTCTAAAATAGCCAAAAATTTGACTGATCGAAACCAAATGCTTCAAAAAGTTGGAATTTGGTTCCAGAAATAAATATTTACACATGGGTATTTGTATATGGCATGCTCAAGTGTAAGAAATCTTAAGAATTTATTATTCGCTGTCAAAAAGGAAAAAAAGAAATTTTCTTAAAAATATTGTTTATCATGAAGTCCTATAAAATTAAATTAAAGACATTATTAAACTGTGAATTAGAGTTTTTGTCAAAGTATTTTTCCAAACAAATCATTGATTGGTTTGCAAAGTTGAACAGAACGTAGCATTTGTAAATCTTGACAAAAATATTAGTGATAACTTCAACAATATTAAATACTGTGAGGATTTCAACACATGTCAGTCTGTTGCAAAAAAATTCTAGTTTACAAAGTTCACTAAAAAGATATTAACTGTCTATGTTTCTGAGATGAGGTATTATATACACTATTTACATTATTCGGACAATTGAACTCATTTTTGTCGTAATATTTATTACAATGTTTTAGCCGTTGTACGCTCTGGCATTCTTTAGGTGGTTAGGAATGTCAAACTGAACACTTTATTTCACTCACTGGGGTAGACTGTTCTAGTTCCACATGCCATGTTTAAATGGATGTTAGTTGTCAGTTAACTGTTACCATGACACGATATAGGTATTTGTAAGTATGTGTTGATATTATTTACATTTAGACTATTGTCCTCATCTTTGTTGTTGTTATCACAATATTTTGGTTGCTGTGCCTTTCATCAAGTATATATGGATTGGGGTAACCTACAGGGAATTCTGAACTTAATCCTTTATTTAATTTATAGGGGTAGACTATTCTTGTTCTACTGCCCATGTCTAGGGATATCTTGTCTAGTTCTTATTTTTAGCACTGCTCAGTTATTGCTCACACTGCCCAGCTCAGGGATTGAACTCACAATTAGTATGCTACCTGAAATTCATGAACCAACGCTTTAATCCACTAGGCTATTGTTCTCTAGGGCAACAACAAAGATGAGGACAACAGTCCAAATATAATTAGTGTAAATAATGATAACCCCTCATTGCAGAAATTCAGACAGATGTGTTGATATATTTACATTTCTTTCTAAGTACCGGTGAAAGTGTTTTATCACTTTCTTATCTGAATTTCTTTTGTTCTTATTCCAGATGACCCTGTAAAGTCTGAAGATGACCAAATCATTTTGCGAGTAATTGAAGCTTATTGTACAAGTGCAAAGACACGACAGACAGTTAATTCCTGTAAGTATTCTAAAAAGCTTCTCTGATATTTTTTCCTTTTTTTTTTTCTTTTCTTTTTTTTTTTTTTTCCCCTCACCCCCAAATTCATTTTTCTTGCTACTGCTTATTGTCACTAGTATAATGATTTCTGAGTGTTTTATCTTGGAGAACCGTTCTCTTACATTCATCTTATCCATTTATTTTTTGATAAATTTTATTTTTATTAATTTTTCTTTATTTCCTTGCAAAGCATTCACAGAATATCAGATTGTTTTCATCAGTTTTTGTTGTACTGCTGTTGTGCTACAGTCTGCCTTGCTGATGTACGTCCTACCCATTCATCACATATATACATATATATATATATATATATTTGTAAATGTACCGTTTCCTTGGCATAAACTATACCTCTCTGTTTCTATGCCAGTACCTTTTCTGTTGATCACTACACACTGTTAAAATTCAGTTCACATTGTTCTGCTTTTATATTTCCTTCCGTTCAGCTAATTACAGTAATTAGTTCTGAGGAACCTCTTTACTTTTAAAACCCATCTGATCCATCACTGAAGACAATGGAAAAATGGTTGGTTCCCTGTTCTGCTCCAATGATTACTTGTCTTCTCCTGCTACTGTCTGCCTTTTCAAGAGCCAGATCAGGCCAAAAATGGAATACTGCTGTCATATTTGGACAGGAGCTTCACTTTTCAGTCTCAGTAGAGTCCAAAAGCATATCTGCATCCTTGTGGATGATGACTTATTTTCCACCCTGGAACCTGTTTCCCACAGGTGAAGCATTGAAAGCTACTCTCTGCTCTATTGCTATTTCCATGAAAAGTGTTCAGATGAACTATATACCTTGTTAGTTCCACCAGTTCTAACCTACATGGCTAAGACCTACCATGTTCATTGTAGGGAACCATATTCATTCCCTTCGTATTCCATTGATGAGATGTAAGTAAACTACTACTCAAGCAGTTTCTCTCCCTGAACCACTGCTTTGTGGAGCCAACTGCCAATAGGATCCTTTTTGGATCAATACAATCTTAACTTGTTCAAGTCTAGGGTTAACTGTTGCCTTAATCACATATCCCCATAAACTGTGCATCTTACTCTGTTACACACTACTTTGAGTGGCTCTTGGGCCTTGTACAGGGTCAGCGTTATTGTTTAAAAAAATCCTTACCTGAATTAAGATAGTGTCATCATTAATCCTCTGTACCTGAGATAATGATTTTTTTTTTTTTTTTTTTTTTCAAAAAAGAAAAGAGTTGTGACCCTTTATAGATTTGAGATGATTGAGTTTTTGTACCAGGTAATATCCAAGGTTAATAAATTGTACCATACTGTTAATTAAATTTTTCACTAAATGTTCAATTTAATATATTCCTCAGGTACAAAGGATTAAACAGTAGAAATGCTATCCCAGGGTTGGGTCTTCTGTCTTTGATTTTATATTTACTATACAGAAAGAGATGAGGGTCTAACCTCTAATTTTGTGTTATCATTTCAGTTGAAGGATTAGAGCAAGATTGGATTATTTGGAAAATGACATTTTGGCTCTAATAATTTAATAATTCTATATAAATTTTCTATAGAATTCTAATAATCTTCTATAAAATTTTCTATAAAAAAATGTATAAAAATTTTCTGTAAAAATCCTGATTATTTAATAATTACAATTGATATTTTCTATTGCATAATATAATTTAGCATTTCATTTCTGAGATGAGTAGTTGTCAGTATTTTTGTATTATTTCAAACTACCCCATATATGATATCCATATGTTGACACCTGATGATGACCAGAAAATACTTGGTTGAAACGTTGTGTCTATAATAACATCTATATCAACCAAGATGAGAACAATAGTTTGAAATAATTCAAGAATGTAATAATGATACTTGAACCATTTATGCTTACTGGTGCCAAATGATACTTTTTCTACAGGTAATCCAATCTTACTCAATTTTTTCTGAGAGTGCCATTGAAATGGGTCTATACAATTAGAAATTGTATTTGGGAGAAGAAAATCTACATAGCTTGATTTCTCTGAGTAGAGAACAACTTGTGTTTGTCATAAGTGTAGGATCTAATGTTGTCATCTCAACAGAGAATGGCATTAGGTATTAACAAAAAAAAAAAAAAATTTTTTTTTTGTATCTTGTTGCTGCTTTAAGATCTTCTTTTATTACATTTTTCATTTTATATCATGTCATTGTGATCAAATTTCTGCTTGGTTAGAAATTGTTTTGAATTTTTTCTTTTTTCTCTCCCTACTCATCTTCCTCCAATTGTATTCCAAGCCAGTTAGCTGTTGTATTCTTAGATTGTTGATTTAGTGCATCTTGCATATGTGTGTGTAAATAAACATATATATATATATATATATATATATATATAGACATTTCCCATCAACGGACTAATAGGGGGAGGGGGTGGTCCGTTAAAGCCGATTGTCTGTAGATTGGAAGGGATTTTCTTGTAGTTATAAAACCGCTATAGTAACTACCAGTAGTTATGATCATAATGTAAATACTATAAACACGTATATATGACATAAATAAATATATACTTAATATAGATATAGTAATCAAAGCAACATCAATAATAGATTTCTCACAGCTACTTTCTTATGCACATGCTAATGTATTGTGCTTCATATACTGTATACCGTCTTTATTTACAATTGAAAAGCCTGCCACCAATACCAAGTGGTCACTTTGAGAACTAATATGGTTCATTCCACTAAGCCTGCAAATTTTGAAATACATCGGTGATGATTTGAAACTTTTTCCTGCAGATTTTTTTTCCTTTGCATCAGAAGCCTGTTGATGGGAGGTTTGTGTGTGTGTGTATATATATATATATATATATATATATATATAATGTGTGAGGGCTTTATTTTGTAAATTGCATGCAATGTACTTGGAAATCTTAAAAGAGAAAAGAAAATCTTTTAGAAATTTAGGTGGTGTGTCGGAAAATCAATCACTTGTAAAAGAGTTGGCTTGATAGGTTCATTGTGTGGACTCTGTACTCCTTTCATCTACGTTCTTCTTTTTCCTTTTCACCTTTTTTTTTTTTTTTTTTTTTCATGTTTAACAGCAAACGTCTCTGATGTGCTACTGTGACCTGTTGTGACCTGTTGCCTAACTCATTTTAAAAGGCAAATCCAATTATCATTTTCAATATACAATGGTGATTTTAAAACTTCTTTGATCTATTCCAGCTGAAACTGTTTAGCATTGAAACTGCCAAACAGTTGAATGAGAGAAAAAAGCAAAAAATTCAACTCCTTGATCCCATAATCACTGAGCATCATACCCGTCAGAAATGACATTTACCATTTATTTACTTCTAAACTATTACCAGTACTTGAAGCTAAGCAGTGTTAAGCCCAGCCAGTAATTAGATGAAGACTGCTTGGGAACACCTGGTACTGTAGCAATAGGCTACAATTATAAATATATTTCAACTTTAAATAACCTACATGGGTCAATAAGCTGTAAATAAATAAATAAATCTCAAGTGTCCCACTTTGTCCTGAGTACGTATACATACATATATATATATATAATTATTTATTCGAAAATTATAACATAAATATGTTATTAAAATCACTACTGATTTTATAACATATTTATGTTATAATTTTTGAATAAATAATTATATTTGCTCTACTCTGTATTGTGTGCTTTTTTAAGAATAGTAATTGTTGGTTATTGGAATTTATTCCATATACACCAATCCTATACTTGTGTATGTATGTATGTATGTATATATATATATATATATATATATATATATATATATATATATATATATATATAAAGTGGGCACTGATGTCAACACTGAGCAGTAACAATCTGTTTCATGTTTAGACTGCAATCTTCAGACCATGTGGTCAAACATGAAACAGACTGTCGCCACTCATCATTGACCTCATTATCCACTTTTATATCTACATATACTCTATCTCAGATATTGAGCAATTTTACCCATACATATAGCATACATTAAAACTATATTTTTTATTATGTGTGTGTGTGTGTATGAAAGAAAAAGCAAAAACAAATAATAAAACTAGATAGAACAGAAAAACAAAAAACAACACGCACCCATACACTCCAAGCAACGTACCTGGATGAAGCAAAAACTGACAGCGTCGAATAACCAAAACCAGAAAATCTTAAAATAGAAAAACTCCAATCCCAAAATTACAATTCAAAACAGTAGAGATACAGATCTTTACCCTGGCTATATATTTGTAGGTAAAACAATATTTAGGCATCTTGTTTAGTTAGTGGAATTTTTTTTATGAGTGCTGGTGTTAATAAAATAGTGCTCAATGTAATATAACAGAGCTTCTAACCTTATGATATAGATTGTAACCTTTCCTTTTTTAATTTTGTTCTGTTTATTTATCTTCTGTCAATCACATGATTTTTTTTTATATTAACGATTTTCCATTAGATCTGATTAGTTTTTTAATACTGATTTGCATATATGTCTTGAAAATCAAAAAAAATTGGTTCTACTATAATATGATATTTATTGAGGGCATTTGTGACAATGCCCTCAATATTGCTGGAAAATGCTGAGGAAAATGAGCCTGTTTACTATTTGTTTTTAAGTGATATCAAATCATTTTACAAACATTTAATTCATTATTTGATGATTTTAAGCAATTTTTTGTATAAAAAGTTAATGATTTTTAATACATAATCAGTTCACTGCCTTTAACTCTAAAATATTTCATACGTCCAACTGTTGGTATATATCATACTATAGTAGAAAATGGATAGCAGATATCATACTATAGTAGAAAATGGATGGTGGATATATTATTATAGTAGAAAATGGATAGCAGATATCATGCTATAGTAGAAAATGGATAGCAGATATCATGCTATAGTAGAAAATGGATGGCGGATATCATATTATAGTAGAAAATGGATGGCGGATATCATACTATAGTAGAAAATGGATGGCAGATATCACACTATAGTAGAAAATGGATGGCGGATATCACACTATAGTAGAAAATGGATGGCGGATATCATACTATAGTAGAAATTGGATGGCGGATATCATACTATAGTAGAAATTGGATGGCGGATATCATACTATAGTAGAAAATGGATGCCAGGCATCATAGTATAGTAGAAAATGGATAGCAGATATATTATGGTACAAAATGGATAGCAGATATCATACTATAGTAGAAAATGCATGCCAGATATACTATAGTAGAAAATGGATAGCAGATACATATCATACTATAGTAGAAAATGGATGGTGTATATCGTCTAATAGAAAATGGATAGTAGATATACTATAGTAGAAAATGGTTGGTAAATATACTATAGTAGAAAATGTATAGACATCATACTATAGTAGAAAATTGGTAGCAGATATCATACTATAGTAGAAAATGGAAAGCAGATATATATCATACTATAGTAGAAAATGGATAGCAGATATATATCATACTATAGTAGAAAATGGATAGCAGATATCATATAGCAGCACCAACTTATTTATAGTTATAAGGATGTTTATTTTAAATACAAAATTTAAGAAAAACTCATTAATATTCATTTATTTTAAATATAAAATTTAAATCTTGTTTATTTTAAATATAATTGTTTATTCTCTTTTAAAGAAACGAGTAATCCCCATATAATCTATCTATCTCTCTCTCTCTCTCTCTATATATATATATATATATATATATATATATATATATACACTTTGCCAATGTTGTATTAATCAGATATTTATTATTAATATTTAAATTATGCAATGGTCAATCTCTACTCAACACCTGATGATTACAGTGTGCATGAAACTGAGTCATGCTACCAATGAGGAAAAAAATAAATGTATATTTATTAATATATATATATAAATGGACAAAGAGATCCAATCCAGAAAACCAAAGCCAGCATAGTATTCAGGATTCTTAAACATAGGTTATGGAACACCAAAGACGTGACTCTCAGAGTAAAGATTGACATATACAGATCAGTCATTCTCTCAGCCCTTCTCTATGGTGTTGAAACTTGGACCTTATACTGCAAGCACATAAATTACCTTGACACCTTTCACGTGCGCTGTCTTTGTGCCATATGTGATATAAAATGGGATGGCAGGGTCAAGAATAGTGCAATACTGATGAAATGTAACAAGATCACAGGCATTAAAACCATTCTACCAAAGATAGAACTTAGGTGGGCTGGTCATGTTGTGAGAATGGATGAGAATAGGCTTACAAAAAAAGTGCTGTATGGACAACTACCAAACTCCAAGTGTTCAGTTGGATGTCCCCTCTAATGCTACAAAGACAAATTGAAAGACAACTTGAAATGTCTCAACTTTGATATGAAAACCTGGGAAGTCCAAGCATCAAACTGAAAGGAGTGGTGTAATACATGTTTCATTAAGCTAAAGGGTTTTGAAGACGGTAGACTGAAGCACCATGATCAGCTTCATCAAGCTCTGAAGCAGAGATGCCATCAAAATCCTGCTTCAACAAATTTCATCTGTCAATGTGGCTTTGTTGCCCACAGTAAGGCTGGGCTAGTATCGCACTTAAGAAAGCACAAATGAAATATGCCTTTGCCTTGCCTGATTTTCTCTACAATACCCCCCCTGCTAGCATGCATGTGGCACCATCCACTGCTGACCCTCACTTATCGTTCACAATAGGAGAGTCCATTATTAAATATATATATATGTATATAATTAATAAACAATAAAATCCAAAATCAACTCATGGGGTAGAGCCTATTTCGGCAAACAAAATCACAGGTCATCTGTCTCATCAATCCTGTTATTATTATTTTTTTTTTTTTTTTATATAGCTTTCACAGTTAAATTTCTATTTCAAACTCAGTCCAAGGTTGATAAGACAGACGACCAATATTTTTGTCTGTTGAAATAGGCTTATTCCCCATATAAGGTGTTTTGGGATTTTATTGTGTATTAATTATTTGCTCTGTAATAATAAATACATGGAGCTCTTTTTGTGGATTAGTTTTAATATATTATATTACTAGGATTCACTTGGATTATATATCAACGGATTTGTTTCCTTTCTATATACATAAAACAGTTGAAACCTAACCTGAACAAAATAAGCTATGAAATCTCCACAAATATCCTTAAATGCCTATAATTTATAACAGAAGCCACTGGTTTATACCAACAGCTTCCCATACTTAATACTTCTCGTTTTTCACTTGCGCGTGGTCATGTGTGACATTACGAGCTGTGACACGATTTTCGCTTCCGCTTCTCGTACATATGAGTTTGTTGTTACTTTGAAATTTTTCATGCAGCAAGGGCGGACTATCATTGTTGTTTAGTCCATGTGTTGTTTGATTTATTGAAATTGCCATTTTTGATCATGGCTTGTGTAAGATGAAAGCTTAGATTGGATTTAAACATGTATCAATATGGTGTTTTCCATCTGTCTTTCAACGATAATGTGATTAAGCTTATCAGACAATATGAAAGGAACTTACTTAAAATAAATAGACAAAACTTGTCTATATTATTTAATGAAACATGTATTAATGAAAAATTGCTGCCTAAATATACACAATAAATAAATATATATATATATATATATATATATATATATATATATACACACACACACACCTGTGAAGAAGTTTCCTACCTTCTATCTGAGATGTGTCTGAAGATTGCTTTGTGTGTAAAATGAATAGTCACAGTCAATATCATTGTCACTACTGTTTTAGATTGTATTTTTATATACATATATATAAATTATTTTAGTTGGATTTAATTTTCATCATTTTAAAGTGTAATACTTTCAATAGATTTAGTGTTGAGTTTTGTATTAAAATTTATTTGGCTTTTTGTGTTAGTGAAAAAAATTTCCTGTTGCCTTGGAGGATATAAAATAATCAGTATTATCTGAAGATGGTCAGAGAATTTAAATATGAATTAAAAACATACATAATGAAGACATTGAATCATTGAACTTTTTACAAAGAACTTCACAATAAAAAAATGTACTAAAATGATAAATTTTGATAACTTAACCTTCATTTTACTCTTTGAATTTTTTTGTTTCTGCAGCCTATATGATAGTCATTGTTTGTCTGTTTCTATCTTTGTCACTGTAGCGCCAAAAATGGCATATACTGCAAATTTTGTTAGTGCAATACTCTAAAAATATGCAAGCTTAAGAAATTAAACTATTTCAAGTAGATTTGGTTCACTAGTTTCTGAAAGTCTTTTATATAATTGACAAAAAGAAAAAGAAAAGAAAATGATTTTCCAAGGAAGATAACTCCAGGTTTAGTAATTGTATTCCCAGGTCCACCCTGACCCAGGGTGTTAGCACCTGTTAGCATCCCAACTATGGGCAGATAGTTGACTGCCTCAAAATGGGGTCAAAACACTATGAATGTGAAAAAATAGATTTTAATACCAGCAATACATTTTTTTGAGGAAAAATTATTACCAGCAATAAATTTTTGAAAAAAAGAAATATTACTAGCAATATATTTTTGAAGGAAAAATATTACCAGCAATAAAAATCTTGTCAGCATTAAATAACCCATTGAGGTTGATATGTCGTAAAACAAAACAAACTAAACAAAACCTTTTGGGGATGGCTAAGAGAGTGCAAGAACTGTATATAAACATTATTTTCCTAAGCACTTTTGGTTAATTCATTAACTGTTTTAAAGAAGTTGTTGGTTAGTTTTCAATATTAATACTATTTCCACACACATTTGAATACAAACATTGAACAACAAACCACTTGAAAATGGTTAATGAATTGGCTGAAAGTGCTTTGAACAATAATCATTACAGACAATTCCTGCACTTTGTTGCTTTTCGTTACAAGGCAAATGTAAGAACATTAGAAAAAGTCAATAAAAAAACAAAAAAAACTTAAGATTTTCTTTGTTTCTTATGTTCAATGAAACCTTTCATATTGCAGTGTTTGATTCTGAACTGCTTTTAAAAGCGTTGCTGAACATTTGGTACCATGATTGGAATTATGTCTATTTTTGAAACTCTATTTTTTTTTTTATTTTCTTTTATTAAAGCTTTGTAAGTTGTATTTGTATTAATTTAAATTCTACAGACTGGCTTCCATATATTTGATGTGCTACGGTTATACAGGTAGAAGTTCTTTTGAGGAGTTTTTAGTTTTGTGATTTGAATTGGCATGAAACTTTATTCCATCAGACTTCCATTGAAATTCTGCAGAATAGGTTAATAAATAAAAATTTAATTCTATCAAGATAATAAAAGTCACCTTTACCAATTTTATTACTTATTTTTTGTTAAATAATTTAATTTAATTTGTGAATCTGACTTTTTTTCCACTATATTGTTTTAAATCTCTGTTATAAGCTTTGACACTGTAGGATTGATTATAAATAAACCTGGTATTTAATTCTGTCAGGATGATAAAAGTAACCGTTACCCATTTTCTCACATTTTTATTAAATAATTTAATTTGTGAATCTAGCTTTTCTCTCCTTTTAAATTCTCTTTGCTATAAATGGCATAGATTGCTTTACTTATAAGCTGATGTGGGGCAAAGTTAAAAGTGAAATATGAGAGAAAGAAGGAAATAAGTTATAAAAGTTGTTTGAGTTTATGGAAATTTGATTTATGATTTGTAACTCTTTCCCTTTCTAAAACAATAGTAATAATCAAAAACAAAAAAAAATATGGTACTCATAGATTATTGTACAATAAGCAGACACAAACAATTGTAAAACCATCATTAACCTATTGATAAATATCTTGAATATTTTTCTTATAAATCATTGCACACTCTGTTTGAGTCACTGATTGATTCAGATTTTGAAATATGAAAGGAAATCAAGTATATTTTATTTCCTTTTTCTCATACTCCTTTTGTAGAGTCATTAACATTGTAAATTTTATTGAGATGATGGAATTCTTTCTTTATATTGTTAACTCTATGGCAAATGTTCTAATGAGCTCTCCATTCTAACAATTCAGATCTTTATAGCTGGGTCATGCCATACTTCACATCTACAGAGTTAAATCACCTATATTTCCCCCCATACCCCAATTGTAAGGAGAAATTTCCTTTCAATTTTTTGCAAAGAACTGCTATTTTGTGGAACAGGCTTCCTCATGGATCCTTTACTCTGATTTATCCTCATAATCTTCACTTCCTAATTCCTCCTCTTACATTCATATCATGCACTTCATTCTGTAACCCTCTACCTTGAGTGGCTTTCTAGCCCTGTATTTAGTATAGTAATAGAAGAGAATATGTTGCCACCTTCTTTTAAATATATATTACACACCTCATTCAGCATTACCATTTTATTAACTGTAACCCTCTACCTTGAGTCTCTCTTGACCTTGTAGTGGATGAACATTAGTAAAAAAAAAAAAAAAAAATGTTACCAAGTTTTTGCAGCTTTCATAAGGGAAAAGTAGTTTTCTTTTAATAACACAAGATGGTTGTTTATGGATGCCATCTGCCATGAAGAACTATAAAGTACATCTCAATATAAAGAAGAAATTAATTTGTCTGAACAAAAGATGGCATCTGCCTATTTTGGACTCACTGCTTAGTCAGCATTAATTAGGCAATATCTGCTGTGAGCTACATTTTGGCATGTGATATGTTATTTAGTTTATGCAAAATTTAAAGCCCCTAACAATTTGTCGTGATTAACCAGGCAGCAATAAAACATGTCAAGGTATTATGAGTTTTTTTTTTCTCTACCAAAAAAAAAACAAAAACAAAAAAAACAACAAAAAAAAAACTACCGGGTTTTGATATCTCAAAATAGCAAGAATCCCAAATTCTTATCTTGATATATCACTTGATAAGAGTAATCTCTATGTAAGGACAGACAACTGTGGTTTCTAAGCTGACAATCATTTCCCCTGTCCAAATGCATAAACATCTGAAAAAGTAAAGGCACACAAAAATAGCCAGTATTTTTGGAAAGAGTTAATTCGGAAAGAAAAGTGAAGTGCATAAAAATGTTGTAGCATCCAGTATGTATTTTTACCTGACACTGTTGGTTTTAAGGAATTAGTCAGAAGGAAAAGCCTGAGGAGACAGGGTAGAGGGTTTTTTGTTTTTTTTTTGCTGCAGAGAATCTATATAGTAAGATTTAATTTTGACAATGGAAGCATTTATTGACAACACTGGACACAGTAAAGGATTTGGTTTGAAATACCTTTCATTAACTTTGTGTAGGCGTCTATAAGGTGCTTGTAAGTTGTGAAAATGTTCTCTAAATTGATCATGGAAGTAAAAGTTTGAGTTTGATATGAACTAGCAGAATGTGAGTGAGTTGCAATGTGTGGATAAATGTCCTTTTTAAAAGTCAGGTCTCACAATATCAGGAATTTTTTTTCTTCTTTTTTTTTTTTTTTTTTTTTTTTTTTTTTTTAACTACCCTATCCTAGAAACAAAGAAAAGTTGGTATAAAAGTTCTCCATAAACAGCATTTTTAGCAATTCATCTATTTTCTAAAGTGCTATTTGTTAAGTCCGCTTGGATTTCTTAGTCTGGGTATATTGGTTGTTTTTTTAAAAATATACTTTTCCTTTAAATTTGATTAATTTAAACATTTACATTGATAATATATTATTGTCGGTTGAAATAAATTTGCTTATTTTTCAGCAAAGAAACCATCCACACATTTATGACAGATGAAACTGTTAGTATAGTTTAATAGTTTGCTGATGCATTGTATAGTTGATTTTAAGAAATCAAAAATCCTAAAACATGAAAGTCAGGGTTTCTTCGCTCATGTGGATATATTTAACCACTTGGATTTGAGATTTGCTGTTTGATCTTTTATCTCCAGGTATTTTACATATATATATATATATATATTTTTTTTTTTTTTTTTTTGTTCTCATCACATTCGGAGATATATGGTCCAGTTGGTTGAAATGTGCAACTAAAGTGAAATTTCTATTGTTATCTCTGATAGTTACTTTGTGGTTATTAAACTAAAAATGGAATTCTATACCATTTTCCTCAATCTACAGAGTGCCCAGTAAAAAAGAAAATGGTAAATTCAGAAAGACGTGAGACAACAGTTGAAAACTGGTGATGACTGATGTGACTGAAAAATTCAGGAAGAATTCTTGCACATTTTGTCAATCACCATGTTGGATGTTCTCCTTTGAAAAGTGCAATAACTGGATGTTCAAAATCAGTGATTTGTTTAGCTATACAAGAAAGGCAGAATGAAAGACAAATGTCTCTGTAAATAACCTTTGAATGGTGAGTCAGAAGATCGTGGCAATTACTCAATCATAAAAGAACCAATCAGAATTATTGAGAGTTGACTGATTATTCAAGGCTATGAATATTCAAGAAATTTATTCAAGGTTAGTTATTCCTGAAAGATAAAACTATGATAATAAATTTACCATTTTTTTTAATGGGAAAAGTGTGTTTACCTTTGTTAGATATATTATAAAAAATTAGATATACTTAAACTGTCATGAGGGAAATCAAGGGAGAAGGTTAGATTACCTTGTGTGCGCCCAGTGGGGTAAAAATAAGGGTGTTTCATTAAGACGGATCAAAGTCAGCAATAAATAAATCAGTGTTATTGTTGAAAATTTATTTATTTCTCTATTGGATCATGTTATTTAAATCATGGCAATTATGTATGAAAAATAATATCAAGCAAATGTCCGCCCAGGCTTCATCGGCACACCTCCACTCGATGGTCAAAATTTTTGATGACGTACCAATATGCCTTATTATCTCATCCTTCTCAGCTGTGGAATTGTTGTTGGCTTGTTGGCATAGACCTTACTTTTGAGATGACCCCAAAGGAAGAAATCTAAAGGTGTCAAGTCACACGATGGTTGTGGCCAATTGACTTTGTTGTTTCAAGAGATGATGAGACATGGGAACTTCTCATTGCATTTCTGTTTGAATGTCCATTTTCATAATAGGCTTTGATAACTCTAACGCATTGTTTGATTGTTAATCTTTTCATGGTTGAAATTGCCAAAGACTTAAGTTGTTAAATATGAAAGAAAAAAAATCATTAGACGCTTAAACTTAATTCACATTTAAAATCGATCCAAGTTATCTAAGAATCTAAATGAAATTGGCGAGATTATAGACCCAACGCACACACGCACACACAAAAAAATTAGAATCCCCAGCCTGACTTGTTGCATCATGTAAATGGATCTAGTTTGGTGAAGTCCTAAGAGATAAAATGTACCAAGTGAAAACTTTTTCCACTTTGTTATATATCTTTCCTCTCTCTCTCACTCTCTATCTATCTAGATATATATATATATATAGAGAGAGAGAGAGAAAGAGGAGAGAGAACAAATAGGAAAACATTTATCAATCAAACATAATTCACTTTTATTAAAGCTTCATTGAGAAATGATGAAGTTTTAATAAAATTGAAATACATTTCCTATTTGTCCTTTATCTTATCTTTTGGTGGTTTCCATTTATTTGATCTCAACTTTTATATATATATATATATATATATATATATATATATATATAGCTAAGAACAACCAGGTAATAAGCAGGAAAAGGAAAATAAATGATCACCCTTTTGTAAAACTAAAAGGCCAAGTTACCATTCTTTCTTCTGCCAAAGGGAAGGCTGCTTGGTCTCAATGTATATTGTTTCTAATATTATTATTACAATTTATAGTGAAGAAAACGGCGACTTACCTCGTCAAACCAAGTGACAGTGTGTCGCGTGTATTCTACGATGGAAAATGCGGTGAAAAAGAAAATTACTTACCAAACAAAAGGGCATGTATTCCGCATGACATGCTGAAGATGGTATATTTGAATTAAAGAAACAAGTCTGTCGCAGGAGTCGCTATAAAAGTATTTTGATATGCAAAATACTGAACATCCTCTCCCAGCTGTCGATGAATGGAAAAAATGCTTGGCCAATAAAAGCAGTTGGTGTTCTTGAATAAGCGAGGAAAAAGACGGCTATTTTGGCTGCCATGTTTGTTGGAGAGCGAGTTATTTTTCTGACTGGTTGCATGCATAGTGATTTGTGAAATAGTACTTGCAAATCGAGTTTTCTACATTTTCTTTCTGTTCCCGATGTTCGAGTCTGAACTTGGTGATTTATTCTCTGTGACATGGAAATAATCTGCGACAAGCATTTCCTTTGCAATCCCAGATTGCTTACAAGCTATTTCGGCACTATGACGAACAAGACATTTGATGTCAAGTTGATACCAGAGTTTGATGGTTCAGTGACCGGACAAGTAGTTACTGAATGGATTGAGAAGGCAGAACTTGTTTGTGACCTGTGTGGAATTAAAAAGGTTGAATGTGTTCTTCCTTTGAGGTTGACAGGTGGAGCATTTGCTGTTTACCAGCAGTTAAACTCAGAACAAAAATCAGATGTCAAGCAGATAAAACGAGCCTTGAAAATTGCCTTAGGACCAGGATAAAGAGACCTGCTCCAGGCTGTTCAATTTGTGATAGTGAGATCAGGGGGGAGTATAGCGAAGAAAACGGCGACTTACCTCGTCAAACCAAGCGACAGCGTGTCACGTGTATTCTACAATGGAAAATGTGGCGAAAAAGAAAATTACTTACCAAACAAAAGGGTATGTATTCCGCATGACATGCTGGAGATGGAATATTTGAATTAAAAAACAAGTCTGTCGCAGGAGTCGCTATAAAAGTATTTTGATATGCAAAATACTGAACATCCTCTCTCAGCTGTCGATGAATGGAAAAAATGCTCAGTCGATAAAAGCAGTTAGTGTTCTCGAATCGGTAAGAAAAAAGTCGGCTATTTTGGCTGCCACGTTTGTTGGAGAGTGAGTTATTTTTCTGATTGGTTTCATGCATTGTGATTTGTGAAATAGTACTTGCAAATCGAGTTTTCAACATTTTCTTTCTGTTCCCGATGTTCGAGTCTGAACTTGGTGATTTATTCTCTATGACGTCGAAATAATCTGCGACAAGCATTTCCTTTGCAATCCCAGATCGCTTACACAATCAATGAACATTGTGACTGCTGATGTTGTTAGTAGGTATTTAAAAAGTAATATAATCAAGACCAATGCAAGCATTAATGGAACCCTTTGCAACTTGAGAATATTTCTTTTTCATTTAAATATTATTTGTACTAAATTAAGCATCAAATCTTTCATTTTTCCACTTCTGTGTTTTTCAAAGTTAAAAAATGGTAAATGAAAACTAGAAAACATGAACATTTTAAACTCTTTTGCAGTTCTTTCAACATTTGTAACAGTTATTGACATTTTAATTCATTTTTTTTAAAGCTTTTTTTCTGTCTTTAATATTTCCTGACAAATTTCAGACATCACTCTCTGCCATTTGTCTTTTTTTTTGTTTTTCTTCTTTTTTGTTTCTTTTTCCTTTTTTTTGTTTCTTTTTCCTTCTTTTTTGTTTCTTTTTCCTTCTTTTTTGTTTCTTTTTCCTTCTTTATTGTTTCTTTTTCCTTCTTTATTTTTTTTGTTTCTTTTTCCGTCTTTATTTTTTTTGTTTCTTTTTCCTTCTTTATTTTTTTGTTTCTTTTTCCTTCTTTATTTTTTTGTTTCTTTTTCCTTCTTTATTTTTTTTTGTTTCTTTTTCCTTCTTTATTTTTTTTTGTTTCTTTCTTATTCCATTTTCTTATTTTTCTTTCTCTTTGTTTTTTCTCACCACATATTTTGATTTTACTCCTAATTTGAAACTTTTGATTAAGTTGTCATTAAGAAATCATCATGTAATAATTATATTGTAAATTCTGATTTCCATATCCTCTTCACACATGCTTAAGGTCATCAGTATCTTTAGCCTAATGAGAAAAAACACATTTTACATCACAAATTAACCCAATTCTTCTATGTGAATTAATATCACTATACAGAGAAAATCTAAAAAACATGACAATGGATCAATATATATATATATATATATATATATATATATATATACACACACACACCCTAATGGGTCAATCTCTGAAACTCTGGAGTCAGAATGCAGGAGGTAACATCAATCAGCTAAGTCACAAACGTTTTACTTATATAAGTATCTTAAAATAAACATGTTTAGTCTTTCAGATTTTCTAAATAATTGTATGGGTACTTAAATCTTAGCCTAAACACTATACATTTTCTAAAGGTTATTGTTTTCAATTGCTTGCCATTACTGAAAAGTTTAACCACCCCACTTATTTTTGTTTGATTGTGCGTATATCCCTTTGGAGAAATCAGACAAATTGTAAAAGGTTTTTTATTAACAATGCTTTTCGCCTCTTTTAGTTAGGCATCTTCAGCTTGAGGTCAGAATGAAAAATAAAACTGTGTTCTTTTATATTAAAACTGCTCGTATCTTTTTGCTAGGTTGGCATCTTCGGGTTGGATTGAAAGAACAAAACAGCTTTTTTTTTTTTCTTTTTTGTTGCTTTTTTTGTTTTATTTATTTTTATTTTTTTGTATTAAAGCTGTTAATGCCTGTTTGCAGACATTAAAAGTTTTAATATAAAATACACCCATACACATAATGATCTGTCTTTCATTCTGATCCGAATACTTCTACTTAACTACCTAATGGTAGCTTTTCCACTTTGATTTCTTTCCTCCTGCTTGGATTCTTAAGAGTTTCACATCATAAGGCTCATTAGGGTTAGGTGTTTCATAAATCAAACATTTGAGCATTTTCATGTGAAACTCTTGGGTTGACTAATGGATAAGTCACTAGAACTTTTATTCATTGAATATTTTTTGAGTGCTTTTTGACAGGATTTCTGCTAACCTGAAAAACAATGTAAAAGATTTTATAATTTTCACATATTTTCTCAGTTGTGTCATTAATATTATTGTGTGTGTGTGTGTGTGTACTTGATTACATTTTACAATACTTGTTAATCTGTATGTTAATGAGTGAATACTTACATATGTTTGTAAATTTGCATGTGAAAGTCCTATAAATGCTTGTGCACAAATGTGTTTGGATAAGGTAATCAATTTGTGTGTTTGAAGATATTTTGAAATCTGTATATATTTGAATATTTAGTTTTAAAACTAATTTTTGAATATATTTGTCCACTTTTATTTTTCCCTCCTTATAAAACTGACTTGTTTATTTGAACTGGCGACATTTAAATTGTGTTGCTAGTCATTGACAAAGACAGGAAATAAACTTTGAACAGGAAATCTTTTTATTGTTTCTTTCCTTTGCATTGAGCTTTCGAAATGAAATCTCTGAATTGGGGAGGAAAAAAAAAATCAAGAATATTTTTCCTTTTTTTGTTTTCTATTTCCAAGTTTGTTTATTTCCAAAGAATTCATTTCATCAATAGCCTTCATCTTGATATGCTCGTTTCATTTATTTGAGAACAAATTATATGATACAGAAGATATACTTGCTTTATTTCTTGAGATGCTTTTTGCTGTTGATTTCTTGTCATTGATTCTGAGATTATATACAGATTAAGGTTTCATAGATGAAAACTATAATTTCCAAAATGTTATACTTGTGGCCATTTTGTAAATGGTAATATTCAGAATCCATATCCAGAACCCCCTTCAGTGATCAGGAAAAAAAAATGTTTAGATCTTGAATCATAAAAACGCTAAGTTTGATATAACTACAAACATTGTTAAACATTCAATCTTGTGCATTCTTTATTTCATTTTTACATGTAGAATTGAAATTGATAAGCAGTAAGGAATTGGAAAGGCTTAAAAATCAGCATGTATTAAAATTCTTTATGGAGAGGTAGGGCAAAAGACAGATGTGACAATACAAAAATATTTGTGCATCCTATCCACCTGACGTATGAAACCAGTCTTTGTTTATATGACATTTAGACAAAAACAGGGTTAGCCCAAAAAGATTGAAAATGATAAGGAAAATAATGAGAAGATACAGACAAAGTGTGAGAGGAGCATAATTGACATTTCTATGTGTCCAGCTCATCAAATATAATTAATTCTCTATAGCAGGGGTTCTCAACCAGGGTGGGGAGAATTTCAGGGTTTCAATTGTGGAGGGGAGTATTTTGCTTTTTTTTTTTTAATTTACAGAATTTTGTTTATTGAATTACAGTACCCCAGCATTCTATTGAACTTTTTGTTTATTGTATTCTGCTTCAGTTTATTTATTTAATAATTAATTATGAATTTAAACAAATTACTGTATATTTATTCAAGTTTAAAAATCCATCAGCATTGTTATTAAGTTTATAAAATTCCTATATAAAAAATAAGACATATAAATGCATATTTACTAATATAGAAAAAGAATGATGATTTTCAATAAATATACGTATATTATTTAGTATGCATATTTTGAGTCTAACAATCTTGGGAACGGGGTGCATGACATTCTGACATACAGTAAAAAGAGTGTTTTGGGCCAAAAAGGTTGAGAACAACTGGTCTATAGTGATGGTTAACAAGATTGTTTTAAAAATCACTTTGCTGTTGTATTATGTATTTGGTCCTTACTACTATGGTCTTGTGTTAGTCTGTTAGTTTTAATAAATTCTGACTACCCTATGGTGTAATTCAAGTAGAATTTGTTCTCACACAAACCATAAAAGTGAAATTAATTTCAAATACAATGTGTAAGAAGACTCTATGCTTGCTACCATTGAATTTATTGATACCTTTTCCATCATATTGACAATATCCCAGTATTAGCAAGGGTCAATCATTCTTCTTTATGTCCCAAACATAGGCAATCATGGCTCTCCACAATTTCCTGTCCTTTGCAGCTCTTAATAATTTTTTTCTCACATAAAACAAGCAGAATGTCCTAATTGTGACAAAGTGGAAAACTTCTGAGTTACACGTTTCATCCTCAAGAAATGGGTCCTCAACAAGGGGTAGGGGTCTGGGGTGCATTTCATCCTCGGGGGGTGGGGATCAAAGGCAATGTGTAGGAAGACCCTATCCTTGATACTATTGAGTTTATTGATCTTTTTTCCATGATATTGACAATATCCCAGTATTAGCAAGGGTCAATCATTCTTCTTTATGTGCCAGACATAAGCAATCATGGCTCTCCACAATTTTCTTTGCAGCTCTTAATAAATTTTTTCTTTTTATTATTTCTTCTAAACCTTGTTCGGCCATCCATTTACTCAATCTAACTAAGTATGTTATGTGTTGATTTCCTCTGTTCCTCTTGCCTTCAGTCTGTCCTGTGAGTAATAAATTTTCCAAGACCTCTTTTCTCATTATGTTCCCTAGAAATTTCAACTGTCTGTTCCTAATGTTAAGTATAAGTTTCCTTTTTGTTTTGCACTTTACCTAAAACTTTGTCATTGCTTACATATTTGGTTTATGGTATCCTCAGCATCCTTCTGTAGAACCACATTTCTGTTGCTTCAAGTCATTTTATCTTTGAGCAGATTGTTGAGCATTCACTGCCATATAGGAAGACTCTTTGATCTTCCTTATTCTCATAATCCTGACTTTTTATCAACTCGTCTAACATTTATCTCACACACTTCATTGAATATCCTTTTACATTGAGTGACCTTGTATTAGGTGATATTTTAAAAAAAGAAAAGAATTTACTTGATAATTGTTTTTTTTTTCTTGATTATTAAAATTTGTGTGAATATGTTTGGAAAATAGATATTAAGTTAATATTGTGTTCTTGATATTCTATAACATTCATCTTTCTTTCAATCATTGATTTTGTTAACTTTTCTATTTTAACATTCGGACATGTAGCCGTTTTTGTTTCTTTTCAGATTTTTAGGTTTTTGTTTTGCTTGTAAAGGGTGTTCCAACAACTTGAGCTGATTTTAAATGTGAATTAAGTTTAAGCGTCGAATGATTTTTTTCTTTTCTTTTTCTTTCAGATTTAACAACTTAAGTCTTTGGCAATTTTAACCAGGGAAAGATTAACAATCAAACGTGTTAAAGGTACCGAAGCCTATTATGAAAATGGATGTTTAGATAGAAATGCATTCTGCGCACTGCAAGTTTTTTGGTCAGCATAATCGACCAGCTGAGATAGCAATTGGAAACGATGTAATGTTGTTGTGAAGAGGTTCAATTCCTGTGTGCGATGACAAATAGAGGTGCCTGGATTTTTGGCCACATTCTCGTGCACTGCAGCAATGTTTTCAGCTGAATGGTGTAAACAAGCATGCAATGATGTTTTCACATCTGCCACCAACCCAGTTTGTTTGAATTTACAAACAATTTCTCCAATTGCACTCATGAAACTTTAACACGTTGTTTGATTATTAATCTTTCTATTGTTGAAATTGCCAAAGACTTAAGTTGTTAAATCTGAAAGAAAAAAAAATCTTTAGATGCTTAAACTTAATTCACATTTAAAATCGATCCAAGTTATTGGAACACCCCTTATATTGAATTCTTATATGATTTTAATGAAGGGCCACGAGTTTTCTGTTGGATTCTGGTGAGGCTCGGTGCCATTTCATTAAACTGGTAGTTTTATTTTATTATCGGATGATATATTGTCCACCATTTCTTATCATATTTGACTAATATTTAGTTGTTTTAGTTTCTATTTTTGTTGCTCAATCACTTTTATGATATCTCTTGATCTTTTTACCTCTTCTTTCTTTAATTAATTACCTCTCTTCTTTCTTTAATTAATTACCCCTCTTCTTTCTTTAATTAATTACCCCTCTTCTTTCTTTAATTAATTACCCCTCTTCTTTCTTTAATTAATTACCCCTCTTCTTTCTTTAATTAATTACCCCTCTTCTTTCTTTAGTTAATTACCCCTCTTCTTTCTTTAGTTAATTACCCCTCTTCTTTCTTTAGTTAATTATCCTTCTTCTTTCTTTAGTTAATTTCCCCTCTTCTTCCTTTAATTAATTACTCCTTTTCTTTTTTTAATTACCCTTCTTCTTTCTTTAATTAATTACCCTTCTTCTTTCTTTAATTAATTACCCTATTCTCTCTCCAACTAATTACCCCTCTAAATAATTACCAATTTCTTTCTTTAATTAATTACCTTCATTAATTTCTCTTTTTTCTTAAATTATTGTCTAAATTTTTCACTTAATTCTTTATATGTACATGCTAAATTGTATATTTGACATGTTTAACAAAACTGTGTCACAAATACAGAAAGTTTGAGAATATCTAGCCTATTCTATTTTGTTTTAGATTTTTTCTATATCTGCATAAATTTATCAAAATTATTCAAACTTTTATTAGCATTTTCTCAAGGTAAATACAGTATCTAAGTTACATATATTGGGAATAAAGTTTTTGATTTTAATCTTATTTCAGGAATCATTTTTTCAGCAAAGATTTTTGTAATTATTCATGCACAAGTTTTAATATGAATATTTGCAGTTCTTGTTTTAATATTTTGTAGTTTAAAAACAGAAACTGTTTTTAGAAAATCATGGAAAATTTTACAATAATATCCATAAAATAAACTTTACATATGCCGTGAGTTAACTATTTTGGAAATTAATTTGGATGAAATTGTGGTATGTTCAAGTTATGAAAAAGAATAAAAATATATTTTATCAAATATTTATTTTTAATATTTTTTTTTTTTAAACACTCTTGCTGACTGCCTACCAATCTCACTGTTCGAGTTTAGCATGTTTGAGATTTTTGTTCAATTATTTCTAAAATTGGAAATGTTTCTTTTGGAGGGGTGGTATTTTTGGTTTGGTTTTGTTTTGTTGTATGTTTTGTGTTTCTCCTTTAAAGATTTAATCTAGGTTATTTGGTTGGTGCACATAATAGTTTTTTTTTTATTTTAAATTTGGCAAGGCAATAAAGCCACTAAGCTGCAAGGAGTTACTGGGTGTGAGGGAACATGAGAAAAATAAAAGAACAGGAATTAAGATGACAGAAGAGGACTGACATTACATTTAAATTTTTGAAGATCAAAGTTAACTGGAAAGCACAATGATGGAAGAATTCCACAAGCGAGAAGTGTGAGAAAAAAAACTGTGCTTGTGAAATTTAATTTTGATATTGAGGGCAATGAGGAATGGATGGTAATATTAGCTATTTCCATTGACCAAGCAGTCAGTTCTACTCTAGATACACTTTGCTTTATTTCCCTGTCATCAGGCTGGGATCAAAGTTTAATATCTGTTCTCTTCATCTCTAATAGTAATATTAGCAGTTTCCTTATAAGGAAATATTCGGCATTCATTGCTACTTACAGCTGAAATTTAAAAAGTCTTTCAGTTAAATAAATTCCTTAGGAAAATAAGTTCCTTGACTCGACTGTTATTGCTCTTTCAAATGCTGATGGATACTTACTTCCTAACCTTATGTTTAAAGTAGT
>OZ010589.1:98009517-98022017 GCA_963932145.1 Acanthosepion lycidas | reverse complement strand
TTTCTTAATGACTTAATTGTTAGCTTTTACTTTGGAAGTCTGCAATCCAATTTTACTGACTTTATATAATTACCTGTTGTGTAAATCATTACTTAATATGTCCAGAGTTAAATTCAATCAAAGTGGAAATCTTTTGTTAGCATTTTCCTAACTAAAAGGTGAATATATTCATGTTCTGCTCATTAATGTTTCACTTGGATTTGGTATTAACCGACTGAATAATTTAGATTGTATTTAGTTGTGATAAAGATGAACTGCTTTTCAGTTTGCTTTTATTTAATTTATTAATGCTCAGAATTAATTTGTGCCATTGAATTCTGTTAAACATTTTGTAAGATGATTATAAGCTAGACTTGTCTGGAGAATATTGGATAATTATACCATAACATACCAACTTTCTAAACTTTAAAATAAAATATTAAATGATATATAATGTACAAATATATAAAATCAGAATTCAAAATGCCCTTTCCCACCCCCTGATCATTTTGTAACTGCTCAGAAACAAATAAATGTATGAATACATGAAAGTTGTTATGGGAGTTGTGAAATATAAATATCTTTTTTATTGTACATTCTGTGTGTGTGTGTGTGTATATATATATATATATATATATATATATATATATATATATATTGACCTCAGTGTCCAAATTTATATTTGCATATGCTCTATCCCTGATAATGAGCACTTTTAGCTGTTTAGCTGTAGATAGTCTTTTGTTTTTATGTGCCATGTCCTTTCAGGACATAGGCGATCATGCCTCTCTACATCCCTCTACCCCTTGCAGCACACAACAAGTTCCTTCCCTCTGCTTCCTTCCTCAGATCATGTTCTGTCATCCACCTGCTCAAGCTTGCCAAGTATGTCACAGGCTGCTCTCCCTTCTCTCTTTTTCCCTCTATTCAACCTGTGATTATCAGATTCTCCAGGCACTCCTTCCTCGTTATGTGTCCCAGAAACTTCAGTTGCTTCTTCCTGATGTTAAGTATAAGCCTTCACCTTGTTTGCAACCTCATCATTACTCACACGCTTGGTCCATGATATCCTTAGCATCCTTCTTTAGAACCACAGCTCCATCGCCTCGAGTCTCTTCTTCATCTTTGAGGAAATCATCCAACATTCGCTGCTGTAAAGAAGGATAGATGTTACATAACAGCTCAATATTCTCTTCTTTGTTACCAAAGAAATCCTCCTGCCTCGCAGTACTTTGCCCAGCTTTTGGGATGCGTCCTTGGCCATCCCAATATGTCTATGGATCTCAGCATTGCACTTACCGTCTTCTGTCAAGACGTTTTCCAGATAATTAAACTTCCGCATCTGCTTGAGTCTAGTGTTCCTGACCTGCAAATTGCATTTCAGGTTCTTCTTCTTACTGATGACCATTCATTTTGTCTTCTTGTAGTTTATGCTTAGTCTTTTCTTCTCACTCTCTGTCACTACCTTCTGTAAGAGATTTGTAATTTCCACTCTGTGTCTGCTATCAGTACTATGTCATCTGCGTATCTTATGTTGTTAACGTTGTGGCCACTAATGCTAAATCCTGGTAGGGTTTCCAATTCTCTCAGAATTGCCTCACTGTATAGGTTGAACAGGTCAGGTGAGAAGACGCATCCTTGTCTTACGCCCCTTTCTATTTTTGTATATTCACTGAAATTGTTTGCTGCCAGTATAGGTTCTTGATTATTCTGATGTCTTTCTTGAATATATCAAGGTTGCTGAGCAGTTCTATCAGATCCTTGTGGTGTACTTTGTCGAAGACCTTTGCACAGTCTATGAATCATAGGTATGTGTCCTTCTGCATCTGTATTGCTCTTTCTGATAACATTCTGAGCATGAATATCACGTTCCTTGTTCCTGTATCTTTAACAAACCCACACAGTTCTTGTCCTATCTCTGGGCTGATTCTGCTGCACGCTCTCTTCATTAGAATACGAATGATGAGTTTTGTCATGTGGCTCAATAGGCTTATTGTTTGGTGGAGTTTGCATTTGTTTGCACCTGGTTTCTTAGGCATAGCTATGAAGATAGATCTGCTGAGGTCTTCTGGTATATCCTCGCTGTTGTAGATTTCATTTCTTATTTTGGTGGTCTTGTCTATGCCAAAGTCATCTAAGGCTGTCAGCATTTCTGTTACAATTCCATCCAATTGTTTCTGTTCAATTTGGCCAATGCGGCTTTTACTTCAGTTATCAGAATTCAGTTCTGTGTATTGCTGGTTGTTCCCGAGACTTTTCGAAGAGGAACAAGTCCACACTGTTGAGCTGGTTTAGTTTTATATCTTTGGTTGCTTATAGTCAATGTGTGTTATTTAGATACGGAAAAGGCCTAGGGTAGTAGTAGCAGTTGGTTGTCTAATGTAACATGTGCAGGAAGGGAACTAGCACAGACTGCAACATAGTGTGACTCCAGGGTTTCCCACTGGAAGAGCCTGCAGGGACATCCTTCTATGTGCAACATGGCATTGCAAGAAACCTGACATTATGCACCTGTTGTTCAGAGCAGCTTCTCTAGATGCTATGTTTGGGCTCCTAACTACCAGTTGAAAACGGCAACCAGAAAACTCTCAATCCGGTAATATCAGTATGAAGAGACATAGCCACCATCTACACACAGCATAAAAAATGAGTGACAGAACTAATTTCAACTGGATTTAAAATCAAAGTTATCAATTTCCATGAATTCCCGAACAAAATGCAATGAGTTGGTGTTAATTTTTTTAATTTAGCATTAAAAATTCTTAGAAGATAAGATAATTCAGAATTCATCTTTTCTGCAACTTTCATTAATTAGTTCTGAGTTGAAATTAATTCTCCTCTCCCCTCCCCACAAAAAAAATTAATGACAGCACCACTATTAGGATCTGAAAAAAAGGAAAGGAACTAGGAACTCCTTCTTAAACAGGAAACAAGGGATGAGCCTCTAATCTGGTTCAAGAAAATTGGGTAGAGTATGAACCAGGCAATTGGAAAGCCTGTCTGCACCTATTAAAAAAAAAAAAAAAAAGTTACTAAGTTTTAACTTAGTTAAAGTTGGGATATCTATTAGTAATTCAACAAAGAATTAAAACTGGAAGATATCTACCTCTGAAAGAACTTTCAACACAGTCTAAGGTTTGACTTCATGTTAAGTTATTTCAAAGAATGAAATTCAGATACTTTATTTGGAGATTCAATCTGCAGCCCACACATCTTTTTGACCATGCAATGTTTAACTGCCATTCTAGTATATTAAGTGGGAGAAGAGGTAACTAGTTGTAGAAGACGGTTATAAACTTGAAAAAAAAAAAAAAAAAAAAAAAAATCCATTGTGTTTTTTCCTTTAAACAACAGACTGAAAATAAGTAAAAACAATTTATAAATAAAATTTCTCTTGAAAACAAAAAAAAAAAAACGAAATGGTATAGTTTAAATTTAATCCTATTTTTTTTATTTTTTGGTAATATTAACAGTTGCTATCCTAATCAAATACATTATCTTTCTTTTTTTTTTTTTATGAGTAAACTTTCAAGCATCATTCTGTGAGTTATTCACACCGAAGTTCCTATTCTTATGTTAGTAGTACTCTTAGGTGTATATGATGTGGCTACAGTTTTGAAATTGACATTTGTAAATAAAAGGAAAACAGATAATTCATTAAAAATTCAGTCTATCGATTTAGAACTGTCAATATTGAAGACAGGAACCCACCTTCTAAAATAATAAAAATTCAGTATTTTTTGATTCTAACAAATATGGTTTAAGGAATATCTAAGTCTAATGAATGCTAATCTATATCCTCTACCCCCGCAATTTTTCCCTGTTTTGTGTGAGTGAAACAGTCAATTTAAGTTGTGCCATCTATTTTCCCTTTTATCATTTTTGTTTTTATTCAAAGTAAGGTGAAAAAAATCTTAAGTGCTGTCTTAAATGCTTTTGGCAGAACTTATAAAATAGTATAATGTCATATTTCATATTTTTAAATTGGAAATTAATTATCAATTCAAACATATTTGCAGCTTTTTGATATTACTATATTCTCATTGTTATAATAATAAACATAGAGACTTGCAAATTTTACAAGGGAAGATATTCTAATAAATTGCTTTATTATGTAAGAATTGAAAGGAAAATGTATATTTCTTATTTTTATTTTATTTAAATTTATACAGCTCACTGTCATAGTAACACTTGGCAATGTTTCTTCATTTTGTCTGCACTTTCATAATGACAATGGTAATATTAGCTTAAAAATCTCTCTCTCTTTTTTTAAGATTAAAAGTAGAAAATCTCATTATTGATAGAAAAGTAAATACTGCTTATCACTACATGACTCCTACAGATATCAATGTGTCAATAATAATAATGAAGAATCAAAATACTCTATTTGAAAAAAGGAATGATTTGATTTATTTTGTGTAATTTGTAAACTAAAGTAAGATCAAATCATATAATGAGATTATTGTTGCATAAGAGTAAGTGTCATTGCCGGCACTGGGGTTTGAAACTAGATCGCCAGTGAGTAACACAAGCGATTCCATTATTAAGTAGATCACATGATCATAAAGGAAGTGAATTTTTATTCAGCGTGATGAATATACGTTCACTGTTCACTAGTCTATTCACTATTCCTATATGTTCATTCTCTCTCTACTCTACTATTATATGGATTACGATTATCTTCTGATCATTATACTATTTGATGATTACTACTTCAACAAGTATTACTAGTGTGAATATTATTGGAAGGCATTAATACTAGTACCAGTGTCTACAAAGTCTCTAGTACAATGAGCATTTTTTGAAGTGATAACGAACTGTATTGTTCATTGTAGATTGTTCATCCTTTTTCTTTCTGCTTTTTTCCTTTTTTTTTTTTTTTCTTCCCTGTCATTTTTGTCTCTTTCCTCCCCTTTCATTTTTCCGTCATTTCTCCCCTGTCATTTTTCTCATTTTTATCCCCTGTCATTTTTCTCATTTTTATCCCCTGTCGTTTTTCTCATTTTTATCCCCTGTCGTTTTTCTCATTTTTATCCCCTGTCGTTTTTTTCATTTTTATCCCGTCGTTTTTCTCTCTTTCCTCCCCTGTCATTTTTCTCTCTTTCCTCCCCGGTCATTTTTTCTCTCTTTCCTCCCCGGTCATTTTTTCTCTCTTTCCTCCCCTGTCATTTTTCTCTCTTTCCTCCCCGGTCATTTTTTCTCTCTTTCCTCCCCGGTCATTTTTTCTCCCCCCCCATCATTTTTTCTCTCCCCACCCCCATCATTTTTTCTCTCTTTTTTTTTTCTAATCAATACAGCAGATTCTTGTGATTTGTAACCCAGAAAATAAATTTTCATTACGAGACCTAGTTAAGAGAAAATGTTGACTCATTTGAATTCTATCTTCATCTTGATGTTTGTTTCATATTTTTCTATTATGTTTTAGTTTGAAATTTCACAATTCTCATTAAAGTATTTTAGGTTTCTCACTTCTATTAGTACTAGAAGTTTGAAAACTAATGTTTTCATCTTTTCATAGTAATAGCTTAATATTAATTTACTATATAAAGACCATTTATTGTAGTGTTTAAATGACTGTTGTAAAAATGTTGTCTTGTCCTCTCACTGTTGTTGCTAGCATTCTTCCTGTTATAATTGAACTCTTTTAAAAAAGCTTGACAGTTTTTATTCAGAATTTTCTCTTTTTGGATGCATGGAATTGATATAACATAACCCATTTTGATTTTTTGGTGATCTTTTATTGCAATGATTTAAGAATATCTATTTTAGAGTACCATACATTTGTGTATTTTTTGGTCCCAATTATCATTTTCCTTTTTTGTTTTTATTAAAGTGATTATTAGTAACCTTAAATTATCTTGGTATGATTATTAGATTAAGATAATTTATATCTACTAATCTTTTGATAATGTATTGCATCAGTGAATACATTTTTTTATCTTATTCTAAAACATCATTTCGTCATAATTTTTTTTTTTTTAAAAACAATACGATTCACATGTACATATCAAAGTTCATGATTGCATGAATTTCTTTTTAATTCTTTGAGAAATAATAAAATATTAAAGAAAGAAAATACATGGTTTTCCAAAAGTAGCTTAAAGAATATTTAGAAGATGCATTTCAGAAGTTTTGAGATTTTATTTTGAGATAGGCATTTATTTCTTACAAAGCAGTACAAAACTCATTAAAAATCAGACCCTCTGAATTCAACCATTTCTTGAAGACCTTGTAGCCATATAAATTGAAGGTGTCCAGGGCCCTTACCATAGCCTATTTCATCTCCTTCACATCCACAAAACATTAATGCATAAATAGTTTTTGATAATTAAATAGATTTATGCATTGTTTTTACTATTACATATTCCTGTCATATCTGGGCTGGGCCTCCTCTTGAGATTCTTGACAAAATTCAAAGAAGTATCTGTAATGTAATCGATCCTGGTCAGGTGTCTCGACTTCAGTCACTTTTTTACCAAAATGGCGTTTCCCTATGGCATTTACGCAGTTAACCACTGATTGGGGGTCTTAACCACATGGCTTATAAATTTTAACTCTACTAATTGGAGCAACTATACCGAGACCATTGCTACGTCTACTGCACAAAAGTTGTCTCAGTGTGTCGTTCCAGAAAAGTTTTTCTCATCAAAATCAATCTTGAACATTTACATATATACCATTCACCTGTGCATTGAATATTGCTGCCATGTCTGGGCTGGTCCTTCTGCTAGATATCTTGAGATTCTTGACAAAATTCAAAGAAGCAACTGTAATGTAATTAATACTGACTTGGCATCCTGACTTGAATCACTTTCTCACCATCATGATGTGTAACTTCCCTCTGTTTTTCCTACAAATATTTTCCTGTTAATTATTCTGATGAGCTTTCCGCAACAACCTGAATTTAAGCATAATACGAGATTGGCATCTAGGTGTCAGCATTTTGTTGTTAAACTAGCCAGATGCAGCCATAATTTCTAGTCTGATAGTTTCTTTTGTTGCACTTCTCACCTGTGAAACTCTCTTCCAATTTCTTGTTTCCTGGCCACCTACAATCTTCCAAAATTTAAATGCAACACCAATCACCATCTTCTGTCCTTCAAAATCTGTTCTTTTACTGTCCTTTCTCATCACTAAAGTCTTCTCATTCTCTTTCACTCCCAGTAACCCCTTGCATCCTTGTGGTATTATTGTCTTACTTGGAGTGAAAAAAAGAGAAAGAAAGAAAAACTTTATGAGAAAACTATGAAATAATCAACACTGCTTATAGACTAACATTTCAAGCATGTGAAAGAATTGAAAGAAGTTGTGATAAGGTTTCTGGGCACTTTCATTTTGCTGAGCTACAAGGAGGTTTCCAAGAAGTGTCCTACTTTGAAGATTAAAGTTTTGTATTGTTTTGAAATAAATAAATGTCTCTTTTGAAAATTCTCACAGCTGTGGGAGTAGACTTTGTATATTTGTAGTGAGAAAGGCAAAATCATTTGACTACTATAGATGTTGTAAGTTTCAAAGCCTGAAATTGACCATCATTATAAGGTGCAAATGGGGGCCAACTCACCTAAGTAAATTTCATTGTATTTTAAACATTGAAACACTTTGAACTTTGAAACACTTGGATATAATATTAGGTTGGTGCAAAAATAATGTCGTTTTTTGACGTTCAACATCAAAAGAAAAACGACATTATTTTTGCACCAACCTAATATCTATTTTAATTCAGCTGCCTTTTGTCTGCAGTACTAGACTAAAAATGTCATTTTGAACTTTAAATTTCTTTTGGTTTCAATTTATAAGCTTTTTTGATATTACAGTTGCACTGTTACAGTACTTTCTATGATTTTGCATTGACTTGATCTTTGTAAGGCATATTATTAGATGCATGGACATATATCAGAAATATTAGATAATATTATTGTTATATATTTAACCTGTGGTGCATGAAAAATGTTTATTGTATAAACATTTGATTTTTTTTAAACGTTTAATGTGATATCTGTTTATATTTCTGAGATGAGGTATTATGTACACTATTTACATTATTCGGACTATTGTCCTCATCTTTGTTGCCATATTTATTACAACGTTTTGGCCGTTGTATGCTCTGGCCTTCTTCAGGTGGTTGGAATGTTGAAATGAAACCTTTATTTTGCTCATTGGGGTAGACTGTTCTAGTAATAAATATGGCGAGAAAGATGAGGACAATAGTCCGAATAATGTTAATAGTTTAATGTGATAATTAGTTTTATATATACTTGATTATCTAATTTTCTCTGCATTTGAATTTATATACTAAGATCAAACTAAAATTAAAGGATTTTCATGGTTATATCATTATGTGTTGTATTTTTGCTGACCAAAGGCTATTTGATTATATAAATGACTTGGATTATTTTTTTTCGTATGTAGAATGATAATAATAACTAACCAAATCTTCCATCTTACAAACATTTCTGTAATTAATAATTTAAAAATAATCCAGCAGGTCATGTTATTTTTATTTATATTAACTAGATTTTTGGTGATTGCTTTACTTGTTTTCTGTTGTTTAATAATATGTGGCTAAAAAAATGGCACTTTAATTGCTGTTATCATTGATTCTAGGCCTTTTGGTTAAGATCTGTTCTTATCAGCTTAATCTGATTTCTCTCTCTCCACTTCTATTTTCTATTCTTTTTCATTTTCTCATTGAAACCAAAGTAGTGTCTTTTCCCTCTTTCCACATAATCAAAATGGAATAGTCCATTATCTATGAATTATTAGCAGGGCATAATGGTCATGCAAACTAATGAAGAGAGGTAACAAGCTCAATTACAATAGGATAATCATAGATCCTTCTACATAACAAGGAATATTGAGTAATGTTGGTTCCCATTTTGAATGCTATAGTATCTGGTTACTTGTGAATTTCTTCATTATTTCTGTAGCAATTGGGTTAGTGTTTTCTACTGACATGAAGTTGAAAGATTATATTGAATCAATTGCTAGGCCTGTTGCTAGGAAAGTTGGTTCCCTGTGTCATACTAGACAATTTTTCTTGCCAGAATCTATCTCATACATTTATAAGTCTACTCTTTGTCCAGACATTGAATATCACTGTCACATCAGGTCTGTTGTTTCTGCTATGTATTTAGAGATTCTTGATAAAATACAAAGTTCTGCAATATTATTCGTCCTGATTTGATATCTTGACTTCAGTTAGTTTTCCATCACTGTAACGTAGCTTCCCTGTGCCTTTTCTATAAATATTTTCATGTTGTTCTGATGAGCTATCTTCTATGGTACCTACACACTATGAATTTAAGTGCAATACTAGGTTGGCAGATAGGTCTCATCATTTTACAATTGAAATGGCTAGATATCACCATAAGTTCTATGCTAACACTTCTCACCTGTGGAACTCACATCTTGCTTCTTGCTTTCCAGTTAACTTTGATCTTCAAAAATCTAAATGCAATGCAATGCAATCATTGTATTCTGTCTTAATTGCTAACATAGATGAGTTTTGAATTTTAAAGAAAAATAGGTATCTTGTGTTGATAATTTTATTTACTTTTTCAATTTCCATTCATCTTTTTAGTCACTTTTTCTTTCTTTTTGTCTGTTGAGAAATAAGTGTCTTAGACCTCTTAATCTTAACATTGTGCTATAAGCATTGAATAGTGTTTGATGGAAGGGAAAAAAACTGACCTGAAATAATAAAGACAAAACTATTTGGGAAGCATAAGAGTGGAAAAGTAATTTTAAAGTGTCAAATATCAAAAGCCCAAACAAATAAAAAAAAAAAAAAAGTTTAGGAATTCAATTGATTGCTTGTAGATTAGTTTCAACCATTTGTAATTCCTGTAAAATGGCACAGGAAAATTTGTGTTAACAGAAGAATGCAAAATAAAAATTATTTTCTCCTTTGATCAGAGTAGCATTTTTTATATAAAAACTGTGGTAGTCTTGTTATGGTGGGCAACCAATGCATTTGACCTATTGGTTTTCCCCCATGACAAAACTGACCACGATTTTGACATAAAAAAGCTACTCTGATCAAAGGAGAAAATAATTTACTACGGCAGAAATGTCTAGGGAGTGCTTTGATTGCAAGGTCATTTGCGCCCTGGCTCTTACAAAATACGTACTTACAAAAATGAGAGAAAGAAAAAGGAAACTTCTCTAAATGAGTTCAGCTAGATATATAAAAAATACTTCTAAAATCCCCAGCACCCTTCATTTGTTCACATGTGTAATCATACCAACATAAAAAAATCAGTCTGATGTAGTCTGAAGGATGAAACATGTCACAAGTAAACTTTTCCACTTTGTCATACAATTTCTTGATATATATACATATATATATATATATAAAATTCTTTGGTTATGTGGATACTCCTGAGGAGTCACTAAAAAATGAATGTCCAGGCTAAGCTCCTAGTAGAGAGCTCAATGTATAAAAATAATAATAAATCATTCAGAGCAATATAATTAAGAAATATTTAAAAAAAAAAAAAAAAAAAATCCTTACATTTGAATTTTTCAGTTATAAACTGAGATTTATTTCAGCAGTTGATTTACACTGCAACTTCAGATCCTGAAGATGTAGAGCTAACTGCCAAAATAAATTTAAGTTTATAACTAAGAAATTCAAATGTAAGGTTTTCTTTTATATATATATATATATATATATATATATATATATATATATATATATATATATATATATATACACACACACACACACACACACACTCAATTTGATATTTTTCGTGACAGAAAAGGAATTGCCTGAGGTATATCAGTTACTAATATAAAATAGTCATAAAGGACTTGGAAAGTACTTAGGTTTCACTAAATGAATTATTAGTCTCTGTTTGTCAGAAATTATCAAAATATTAAAAGAAATAAATTTAATTCCTTCATAATTCCTAAATTAAAAATTGTCACGTTTTCTCTAATGATAAGTCTAAATAACTTTATCGTAACTGAATTCATTGCTTCCAACCTGCCATGAAAAAACAAACTCTCATTTTATTTTTGATCTTGTGAAATTCAAATTGTTTTCTTCCATTTTCTTTAAATTATGATTTCTTACTGATTTTATTAGGAATAGGACCTCTGAATTTCTCATGAGAAATAAATTTTCTGCAGTTCATTCAAAATGATGCCATTTCAACATTTACTTAGCAAAATTATCAAGCTTCTTGATTGCTTTAAAAATCTGTGATTTAAATCTCAAAAACTTTCCAATTACTTTGCTAATAATTAGTGTCTGCTATCTGTAACTTTAAATGGTATTTCTTCTGGCTATGATGACTCCAGTTCCTTGCAGAAAAAGTTCCGTTTGATAAGGTAAAGTTTAGTGTATTACTAAGTTTTAAATAAACTAACAAGCAGATTTTTGCAAAAGGTTTTTTGTAACTGACCATACAATATCTACAACAGTGTTTTGGATAAGGTTTTTTTTTTTTTTTTTTTTTTAATGATGTAAATCGTTTTCTTTTCTTTTTATGAATGATGTTTATGGGAAAATTGTATGACAAAGTGGTAAAAAGTTTACTTGTGATGCGTTTCGTCCTTCAGGACTTCATCAAACTAAATTTATTTCAGGGGTACACGTGTGTCTGATGAGGGCAGGGTGCTGAGTCATTTTCTTTTTTCTTCCATCACTTTTATCAGTAGGTATTCCACACTGTAATAATAAAAGATCTGCCAGGAATGGTAAAATGTTGTAAGAGCCAGGGTGCAAATTTACTGTAGAATACCTTGCGATTAAGGCTCTATCTAGACATTTACATCGTAGTGAATCATTTTTTCCTTTAATCAGAGTAGCATTTTATGTCAAAATTGTGGTTAGTCTCAATACGGTGGGCAACCAATGCATTTGACATATTATTTTGTAAAATTAACTTTTTGTCTTCTTATAACCTTTTATTTAGATTCCTTGAGGTTTCTCCTATGTATTTTTTGTGACAATTATTACAGTAAACTCTTCCTTCAGATTGTAGCATATTGTTTTGTTTAGTATTGATTAAGTCTTTTATTATTTTGGATGTAGTGCTAACAAATTTTATGTTGAATTTAGATAGATTCTTTTCGATTGTAGTTGTGATAGAATTATTAAGCAGGATAATATATTTTTTTGATTCACTGGATTTTTCAAGAGGAGCCTTGTTTTTCCTAGCAGATCTTCTAATATCACAGTGTGGAATACCTACTGACAAAAGTGATGGAAACAAAAAGACTAAGCACTCCTCCTCCCTGTCAATCACATGTGTAGTCCTACCAACATAACAAATTTAGTCTGAAGTCCTGATGGACGAAATGCATTACATGTAAACTTTTTCTATTTAGTCATACAATTTCCCCAGTACTGTTTTTCGTAAATAAAAAAATATATATATATACATATATGATGTTTATATAACTTAAACTTTCCATCTGAATATAAATAAGTTTCCAGTTTTAACTGACTGAGTTTTTTTAAATTTTTAATTTTTAAATTGTTTTTATTTAATTTTTTCTTGTATTTTCCA
>OZ010589.1:98002017-98004517 GCA_963932145.1 Acanthosepion lycidas | reverse complement strand
TATATATATGTATATATTTATGTGTAGTTATGTGTGTTTGTACTGCGAAATGTGTATGTTTGTATTTTAATGTATTAATATGTTGCTAAGTTTTGTATATATATGTATATATGTATGTGTGTGTATTTGTTTGTGTGTTTATAGATATGTATGTGTGTGTGTGTATATATATATATATATATATATATATATACATATATAAAGTAAGAAGGTGAAAAGGAGGAGAAGAAGAAAAGAGGTTAAAAATATTGGTGTATATGAGTATGTATATGTATTTGTAGATGTGGGTATGTGTGTGTATATATATGTGAGTATGTATCCTTATATGCATATATATATATATATATATATATATATATATATATATATATATATTTTTTTTATGTGTGTATATATGTAAGTGTCTGCATGTTTATGTAGTTGTGTATATATATGTATATATATATATGTGTGTGTGTGTATGTGTATGTATGTGTATATATATATGTATATATATATGTGTAGGTGTATGTGTATGTGTGTATATATATATATATATATATATATATATATATATATATATATATATATATATATATGTGTGTGTGTGAATATATGTAGATGTATGTGTATATATATATATATATATGTGTGTGTATATGTTTGTATGTGTATTGTTATATTGTGTACCTAATTTTATTTACGTATATTTATGTTGGTATGGATGTTTTTTTTGTTTTTTTTTTATATATGTATGTTAGGATACGTGTATTTTTGTGTTTGCATGTATATCGAAGTATGTCTATGCCTATGTATGTGTATGTATGTCTGTATATTTATATGTTTTTGGTCAAATGTCGTTGCATTTATGTGTATGTACGTATATATGTGTATTTATTACTATAGATAAGTATTTTTATGTAGATATTCATGTGTATGTATATTTCTGTATGTGTGTATGCATATATGTATGTGTATATATATGTATATATATATATATATATGTTTGTATGTGTATGTATATATATGTATATATGTGTGTGTGTGTTTTCTTATGTAGGTTTGCAGTTGTATATATGTATGTTGACACCTACTATATATGAAATTGTTTCTGTGTACGTGTAGGTAGGGAAACTTGGGTATGTCATTACGGCCACATGAGTTAGTATATATGTTTATTTTTGTGTATTGCTGTGTATATATGTATTTATTTGTAAGTATGTGTACACATATTTGTGTGTGCATATATATATATGTGTATGTATGTGTATGTGTACTTGATACCATGGAAATGTATACGTATGTATATGTTTATGTATGTATGTGTAGATATTTCGGTGTGTATGTATGTATATTTATGTATATGTGTGTATATATGTATGTGTATATGTATATATATATGTATATGTATGTGTATATGTATATATATATATGTATATGTATGTGTATATGTATATATATGTGTGTATGTGTATATGTATATATATGTATATATATGTATATATGTGTGTATATGTATATATATGTATATATGTGTGTATATGTATATAAATGTATATATGTGTGTGTATATGTATGTGTATATGTATATATATGTATATATGTGTGTATATGTATGTATATATGTGTATATATATATATGTTTGTATGCGTATATATGTGTGTGTATGTGTATATACTTATATGTAGATGAGGTGGACATCGTAGTTTCCGATGGGTGTTGACTTTAATGTCCGTTTTTTTTTGTTTTTTTTACATACACTATTTTAATATATTAAATAATATTAATTTTAATCATTTTTATCTTTGTATATTTACTCGCTTAAGTTAGATTTCAATAGGTTGTTAACATTCATGCAATGACATTTTCCGTCTGAAATATTTATCGGTTGGGGTATCCAACTGTCTGGGTCAATGTCTGTGGATGTGTGTGCATATATTTATATGTATCTATGTGTATGGAAAGTGCATCCACTTTTCATTATGTATGTATGTACGTGTGTGTTGGTTTCCCTTCTCCCATTCCCCCCCCTTTTTTTTTTAAACTTTTCATGACAGACCGTGGAGATGTTCTCTGTCTTGTCCCTTTTTTGTGTGTGTATATGTCTTGGTGCTTATGTATTAGAATCTGACTGCGTTTATTTTACGCGTGAGTTTAGGACCCCATTTACACACCATGAGGATTAAAATGTATACATTGTAAAAATACCGGATATTAAATATAGCTAAAGTAACTTCAATGAAAAAATAAATTGAATAAAATATATATTTCTTCTTTTCTCCTCAGTAATTTTATAGTTGTAAACTTGATAGCGAATAAATGTTAAATTTTGATTTTGTAATTAGCAGTTTTAAATTTTAATATTAAATTTTATCATATAATTTAGTAATTATTCGTTGGAATAAATTATTTTTTAATACTAAACATCTGAATAGATATTATAACATAACTTCCTTATCGAGCTTTTTGAATTTTCCTGTACTTGTGTTCTGATTGGTGCATCTAGCCTTTGTAACAACG
>OZ010589.1:97962017-97999517 GCA_963932145.1 Acanthosepion lycidas | reverse complement strand
TATGACAATAAAGATGAGGACAACAGTTTGAACAGTGTAAATAAAGATGACCATATTAATTTAAATGTAAATAATTAAAATTTGTATACTTTGGTGAATATTTGCACTGCTTTATACCTGAATAAAAAAAAAAAAAACCCTGATAAAACTCTTGCCTAAAGTGTATATATATTTTAGGACCTAATTCATGTTTGAGGATACAGGTTCTTTATCCAAAATCCCAAAACCTCTTCAGGTGCTGACACGACTTGCCACAAATGGAAAATTTCAGAAAGCACTGGGAAGGTTCATAGATGACATGCAGTGGTTGTAAGTGACCTCTCTGCCCTAGTGGGGGGGTGGTCCCTAGCCCAGCTACGTTCCTTACGTTGGTACCAGTTTTTTTTGTTATCAATTGTGACAGCCACACCTTTGTTCATGGATTACCTACCAGGTGTTTCGTGCTCAGTGAAATATTAGGTTGGTGCAAAAATAATGTCGTTTTCTCACGTATGTTACTATGTGAGAAAACGATATTATTTTTGCACTAACCTAATATTATTCAAAATGTCAAAAAGTCCTGCATTCATATATTTTTTGTAAGTACTGATCATGTTATTCTTGTATATGTACAGAAAGTACAAAACATTATTTGTACGTTAAATTAATTTCACCACTTAAAAATCTGTGTGACCATTACATGACTAGTGTCATTATTTCTTTCTACACATAAATGATTAAATTTTTATATAAAACTACTGTCAAAGTCTGTTATTTTTATAAGCTACTTTCAGGACATATGTATAAGCTGTGTTATGGAATGTAAAGGGATATCATGTTTATGCTTGGGTTCAATTCCCAAGCTGCCTCATTTTATAGATATATACAGAGTAATAGCCTGTATTAAAAAAATCTAAAAACTGAAGGATTTCAAGTCCCAAGAATTTTGAATAAAGGATTCTCTGTGTTTTATAGTAATTGAAATTAAATAATCTGTGGATTATACATTATGGCTTTAAAAATGAACATAAAATAGTATATATTTAATAATACATACCATATTTTTTGTTTATAATGTAAGAATTTTTCAACAAAAATTAAAGGTAAAAATAGAAGGATCATACAAGTACATGTTTTCAGAAATTTTGAACCCTCTTTATTTGAAACCACAAGATTGCAAATACACTCAGTTTAGCACAAGAGATAATAAAAGACAATGTAGGCAGGCGTTGATAACAATTATTTATGAAAGGTATTTGATATGTCGACCGTATTTGTTCTTTGGGAATTGGCGTAATTGAGCATCTTTTGTCTTCTTGACAGAAAATCCACCGAAATTGATTTAAAAAAAAAGAATAAAGAGAATATATAAGATCTGTCATGTTTTGATAATATTAATGTTACAACAAAGGTCTAACTTTTGTATAAATTATGTACTGTTTGAGATTTTTCCATTTGGAAAACAGGGGTGATAATTCCTATGCTGTGAGGTTGTCTCAAATTCTTCCATTTGTTGGCACAAAGTATCCAGTTTGAAGACGTCAAACTATTTGAGAAAAGTAAAATGATACAAAATAGATACATAAACAATCCTAGCATAATTCTATCACTATATAAATAATGTACACAGGTACTTGTAATTTTAAATTGCAAAATATTATGATAATTTATGTGGCTATATCATTGAAATTTTAATGGATAATATGGTAACACTGTTCAAAAAAAAAAAAAAAAAGTAGATAGAGATGAATGTACTGTGGGGTTGTATTATAGTCAAGAATATAATTTGTTGTTTTTAGCTTCAGAAATGGAGGGCCAAGTTCTAATTCCAGTTGGGTTTATGTTCACTTACACGCAAATAGTTTTGAGGAAGGTATAAATCCACCTCTTCTCCCACCAGCTATGGGTTAATTAGTAAGACTTGTATCACTAAATCATTATTATCTTCCCACAAAAAATTCTTACAATCTAATATTTTCTGGCTTTAAATAACTGGAAAAAGGGTTGATCAGCCATAGAAAACAAATCAATCAATCAATGAAATACTGATTAGCTACACAGGCACGACTTTTAGATGTGTTTCCATTCTCTGGAATATAAATGTAAATAAACTACCTTGGTCTCAAAATGAGGGATCAGTTTATATATTGAGTGTAATATAAAATTGATCCCCTACTTTATATCCACATTATAATTTCTTGTTTATCAAATTCTGTTTAGGTATGAATCCACTTCTTCTCCCACCAGCTATGGGTTAATTAGTAAGACTTGTATCACTAAATCATTATCATCTCCCCACAAAAAATTCTTACAATCTAAAAATATTTTTTGTATTTAAATAACCTGCAAAGAGTTGATAAGTCATAGAAATTGAATCAATCAATCAATCCTCTTCTCCCTCCAGCTATGGGTTAATTAGTAGAACTTGTATCAGAAAAAATCATTATTATCTCCAATAATTTCCTTGCACTCTAAAAATATTTTCTGGGTTTAAATAACCTTCAAAGTGTTGATAAGCCATAAAAAATGAATGAATCAATCAATCAACCATAACTTCAGAAACACAGGGTTGTTTTATACTCAAGTAAATGTGATACAAATATATTAAAACAAATCAAGAAGTAGAACAAGGATAAAAAAGAAAATAGATATTCATTTTAGATTGTTTAATGGAAAAATATAAAAAAAGAGAAAGAAAAAGAAGCAGACTGTTCCTCGCTCTTCAGAATTTAACTGAGGACAAACCACAGATATATGCATAGCGATTAAAATACTGGAGTTAGGTAAGAAAAAATTCTCTGGTAGTATTTTTCTTGTCTCCTATTATTTTAGTCTTTGTATACATATTTATATATCTTGTCCTTGATTGAACTCTGAAGAGTGAGGAGCAATAACAGATTTTTTTTTTTTTTTTTTCCCCCACCATTATATTTTCTTTTTACATTAACTTTGCTTTTCCCTTTTGTTTTAATATATACTGCCGACCAAAAGTTTGGCACCACATTGATTTTTTTTTTTCTTCTCTAAACTAAAAGAATTAATCAAGTTTCATGTTTTTAAAGAAATAAATTCATTTTTTTTCTGTTTTTGCATGCAATTATGCAATAATTTAAATCAAAATGAATATAAAATAATTATAATTTCAATTAAAGTAAATTTATATTTTCTTTTCATCAAAAAAATCCACCACAAACATTATTGTACTGAAAATTCTTGGCATCCTTTCTATTAGGTTGGTGCAAAAATAATAACGTTTTTTGACGTTAAAAATACGTCAAAAAACAATATTATTTTTGCACAAACCTAATAGTAACTTGTCAAATCTATCTTAGTGGAAGTGATGTCCAAGCACTGTGTAAATATATCAACAACGCTTGCTTATTTTTAGCCAGATCTCTGAACTTTATGATCAATTTTGTCGAATACTACTTCAGCTACTGAAAAATGTTGAGGCTGAGGGCAGCCATTTTACATAATTTGTACCTTGTTGCAAAACAAAATTTTGTCCAATAATGTGGCAGCCAGAAAGAATGGCATACCTCTGCAGTATTGAATGATCCTCTTCTGTTCTCATAATGCCTTTAATTTGAATGGTCTCCAAAAATCTCACCTCCCAAACATCTCCAAACCATTACAACAACACCATCATGCTTAACAGTTGGAACAATACAATTTTGCTCATTCCTTTGGGAAGGATTTTGTCTGACAAACACTTCATTTATTTCCAAAAAGCTCAAATTTGAACTCCTCAGTCCATAGTGCCTTTTTCCAATCTTTTAAAGGCTAATCTGTTATGCCCATCTGAGTCTTTTCAACTTATTGTCCTTTTTTTAATAGGTTACTTAATTGATACACACCCTTTAAGACCAATTAAAAGAAGTATAACAGATATTGGATGTTGATGTGTAGAATTAAATTCAGTATTTAGTTGGGAAACTGTTTTTCTTCTGTTCCTTTTGCTAGACACAATCAAGTGTCTTTCCTCTGCAATTGATAATTACTCTGGGCCTCCCAAATCTTTTTCTCTGGGCCTTCCAGATCTTTTTCTCTGAACATTTGCACTGATTTCTGCATGTCACTGCAAACAATAATGCATCCCATTTTTTGATATCTGTAACTTTCTAACAACCTGACATTCAGAATGCCTTTCTATAGAGAGAATTTCCACTTGGGAGGGATCTTTTTTCAGAAAACTAACTTCAATCACATATTAATCTAGATGGAATTGAACCTCTACCAAGTAGTGAAGTTGAAATATTTGTAAATTACTGCTCTACAGTTCAGAAAACGTATCAGGTTGTAACAAAATTTCCAAAGCTTATGCAAATAAATTTATGATCCTTGTAGAAAAATGTGTTTAAATTTTTTAAGGGTTTGCATATATAGACAACAGGTGAATTTATTTATCCAAATAGGCAAAATTTTTTTTGACTTAGAGAAACAATTCAGTGATCCCAAACTTTTGATTGGTAGTGTATTTGCATATATTATTGAATATATACTATTTTAAATTATCCATTTTTAAACTCATTGAAATTATTAAGATATTTTATAATATTTATAGATTTATTCGTTATTCTCATGTTATATATTATACTTGAAATACCAGTGAAATATTCACAGTTTTCCTATTTGAATTTTCTGATGAATCTTAATTCTCAATTTAGTGACTGAATAAGCTTTTTGCAAAGTTCTATGTGTTGAAAATGCCTGTGAAAATTCCCCTACTGAATTGTTAAATATTTAAATAATTAAGCTTAAGAACTTTCACAAAATATTGCAATAACAAATCATAAATATGAATGCAGTTTAAGGAAGTAAGAGGATACAAATGAAAATATTAAAAATTGGCAAAATTTTCTATTGCACTGAAGTAGATGTTAAATAAATGAGTGTTGTCACCTGTTTTTTCTTTCTTTTACGGAAACCAAACAACATCTCTGATATGTCTTTTTCATCTTTCCTTGTGATCAAAATAGAATAGACCATTATTGATGAGGCATTATTGGCAGGGTATAATGTATGTACTAACTAATGAACAATCTGAAGTATAGTTTTAAAAATAAATCATTTTAATTGTATAATGGGGACCTTTTTTGTTTTCATTTAATTTTTTTATGTGGAAAAACTCAAAACAAAAGTTATAATGTAAAAGGATAAACTTGTTAGTGAACAGGTTTACCTCACTCTTTAAGTTTTTCTTTCAGTTTTTTTAAGTTTGATATATTAAATGTTTATTTTATTTCATTCATTGCTAGGTGTTTATGTACAAATATAAAAGTATGAAGGCTTTAAAATGGCCAACAGTTTTATTTAAGCTGATTTCAAGCTATACTGAATAATTATGTGAATTGATTTCATTCTTTTAGCCAATTGGCAGCTGGGCAATTTATGAATGTTTCTCTGCATGTATGTATGGGAATACAGGTTGACAATACCATATCCGAACATTTGAAAACTGAATATTTTTAGTGTGGAGTTTGGTGCACAAAACGCTTTCCTACTTGACCCACGTTACTTAGGCATGACATGGCAACAGGTGTCATGATTGTCCGACTCCGCCCACTACTCCCACAGCCTGGCTGAGTGACCTGAGCCCGCCACATGTCGGTTGTTGTCAAGTGCTTTGGAAACTATCTTGTGCTACTGTTGGATAAGTGAGAGTATTGAGTGACAGAGAGGCAGGCGTGGTATATGTATATTTTAGTGAGAGGCATGAGAGTGCAACATATATTTTTAGTTTATTGCTTGATGATGTTCATTTTTATATTATATAAGGTATTTTTTGCCTGAAATAAATAAAATTTATTCATTATTTATGGTTTTAATTGTCCCTCTTTCATTTATATTTACTGATTTTAATATTTGTAGTTTTTTTTTTTTTATCCCTCATGGTGCGAGTATTCATGTTTTTACTGCAATATTGTTTGAATTTCTGAAAATCCAAAAAATCAGAAACTGAAACATAACTGCTTCCAAGGATTTCGGATATGGGATTGTATACCTGTAGTAAAACATAGCAAAAGAGTTTTTTTATTGCTTTGTAGTGAATATCACTTTATAAAAAAAAATTGCAGTCACTAATTACCCCTTTATATCATATATTTCCAAGTCTAAAAAAAAAAAAGGAATTTTGCTTTATTTTTGGTAGTAGAAGCTTATTTAAAACTGCAAGCTAGTCTTTTCTTTTTTTCTTATAGTAATACAGTGTTTTCTTATAAAATTCTCTTTCTATCTTCATTTCCTCTTAATACTTCTGTCTGTGTTGTATTCTTAGTACACGTTGGTAGTTCTTCTTGTGCACTTATATATCACTTGCCCTCGCCTTGCGTCTGGTTTGTAAGCAGATTGTCGTCATCTTTGTTGTAATGTCACCACCATCATCGTTGTCATTGTGATTACCATCCTCATTGTCGTAATCATGTGTGTGCGTAAATTTAAAACTAATTTATTTAAAAGAAAGAAAGAAAGAAAAAAAAAAAATCCAAAGTCCTCACTTGTCTAAATTATGGCCTCCTCTTCTATTAATGCTGCTTCTTCCCTTGTTCTGGACTTTGTGATGTGCAGTGGACTTGGCCAAGCTGCGGCTAAAAGATGGTGCAAACATGGATGGTTCTGCCTACGGTGACCAGCTGATCTCCCCGGACAATGAGGAGTACCACGTGCTGCAGGGGCGCATGCTGCGTGGCTTCTGCTGCGCTAGTTTCCCTCTTGCCAAGGGATTGGCCCGGACAATTAAGAGGTTATAAATGAACAGCTTTGTCTCAGCAAACAAAGATTTTTTAACAGAAAAGTGTTTTTTAATAAATGAAATTAAAAACAAAACAAAAACAATAAAAAAAAAAGACCCTGATAAAACTCTTGCCTAAAGTGTATATATTTTAGGCCCTAATTCTAATAAGTAGGCAATATGGTGAAGACTTGCTTTCCCGTTTATGTCAAAGGCTTTTGGTGGCATAGAACTCAACACTGACCAAAACTTATGAACCAAGTAAGAAAAAAAAAAAACATTTCAATTCCAGTGGCCAGAGAGTTGTCTCTTTTACTTTAATGGTCTCTAAGGTTCTTAAACATTTTGAATTTCTGAAAATAAATATATAGATTTAGTGAGCCTTCAGATTTGCTTTGGTTCATTTGATTTAAAAATAACAAGTGATGCGGATGAAATATTCCAACTTACGTTTTCTCTGGTTACTAATTTGGTCTTCCGTCTTCTTCGTTTGAGAGTGAAGCAGTATTCCTTATTTTGAAGGAGCCTAAAAAATAACTGAAAGCTCTCAAGTGGGCTTAAAGGTGATGTCCTCTTTTTCGAGAAGTCTGGAAGCACTTTCAGCCATATTGTATTTTTTTTTTTTTTTTTTTTTTCTATTTAGATCTAAAATTTCCAAGTTCTCTAATTTGGAACTCCTTCAGAGTTGGGCAAATTTTTCCGGCTTGGAAAGAGTTTGGGAAATAGGCTGAAATTTAGGCCAGCATTATTTTATTTTATTTTTTTATTTTTTAAATAGAAAGCTCATGTATTGATTAAATGTTGTGAATTGGGGGTGGGGAGTTTTGTGTCAAAAAGAAAAATGCAAAAAGTTGAGTTCTGCATTCTGAAAAAATAAAAATGCTAGAGGAATTGTCTTGCCATTTATAAGAAAGTGTACTGTTAACTCAGATTTTGCCTTAGAATTGGAATGCACTGCACTCCAGGGTACCTTTTTGGAAGTGGGCATGAGTGAGGAGTTTTATGGGGTTATTAATGATGATGATGATGATGATAATTATTATTATTATAATTTAATTTTTTTTTTTTTTAAACTACCCCCTTCCCTTTTCTCTTTATCCCCCAGAATTTGATTGATACTGAAATTTTGTAATGAATACTTTCCGGTAACATTTGGTTAGCATTCTCATCTTTGTTGGTCTTAATGCTTTACTGTGTCTTGAAGTGCTAATTTCTTCCCTTATCCTTCTTTTGGGCACTGAATGTTCTAATAAAGTGGAGAGCAAGGAGAAAGACAAATGATAAATTTTAGATTATTTTCAGTAATATTTCTCAACATTCTACTAGAAAAGCAAATTATATAGAATGTTTTTTTTTAATTGGTTTGGCTACTGAAATTTGAACAAATATTCCCCCTTTTTAATCACTCTCTCTCTCTCTTTCTCTTTTTTTTTTTTTTTTTTTTTTTTTAATATTAGAAGTTGTTATAAAAATACTGTGGCCAAATGGTTAGAAAATTCGCATTCTGACCATGAGACCAGGGTTCAAATCTCAATATGGTCGATTTGTCAGGAAGGAAACATCCTGATGTTATCAGACTGGAGGGGGATGATCCCAGTGTGCGGCACCTTTGGAAAGTACCTGAAAACTGTACTATGGGTTGACCCAAGCCTTGTGAGTGAAATTGGGTAGACGGAACCCTTGGGGGCCATTTATAGCTGTGCTAGCACAAAGTCACAAATCATCATGGCTGAGGGCTTGAGCATGCTGGCCTTGTTCAAATTGTTGGTCATGCTAGATAACATGCTCTTTCCCAGAAACTGTAAATAAGGTCTGCTCAGCATAGTTGCAGTATAAACTACAGGTGGGCTCTGTGGGTGTTTGAATAAACACAAATGAGCCTGAGCAAGCATCTGCAATAGGGATTGGCTAGCCGCCCTAGTAGACGGGTATCCTCAAATACGATTGTCCAGCTATACTGTTTACATTAGTTGTTATGCCTATTGTCATTTTAATGTAATGATAATTTTGGAAATTTCATAATCTCACATCACATTATAGAAGTAATTTTAGAAGCTTCTGTTTATTACTTAGATTAATAATGAACCAATTTCTCTCTGTTTGAAACTTTTATTCCACATCTGTACAATCCTTTATTTGTACCGTAAGCATTCCAAGGATATCGTCTTAAATAAATTCTAATGAAATGATAATTACTCTGGTAGTTTATTTACATTGAGTACTTATTTTTAGTAAAACTGTATTAAAATCATTACATTGATGATGGTGTGTATGTGTGTGTCGAGTGGGGGGGGGGTCAACTCGGACCAAATTAACCAAATGATAGTATATTGACCAAAATTAAAACTCTCTCTTTATTTTATAATTTTTTTTTTTTTGTTCTTTATGATTTGTCAGACCAAAGTGATATTTACACTGATGCAACTACATGTGTGCATAAAATGGTGAGGATGCTGTTAATTTAAACTTTTAAATTTAAAATATTTTTTTTTTATGTTCTGGTTTATTTTTTTTTTGTTTTTTTTCTTCACCTTCTTGTATATATATATATATATAAAATTATATACCCCCCCCCTTTTTTTTTTTTTACAAGTTACTGTTGCAAATCTTTTGCTGCTGTTATAATCTAGATTAATCTATGATGGGCCTTTATTTTGAAATTTCTTTTCATTTATTACTAAATTAAGAAATAGGTATAAAAGTGTAGTCCCCACCCCCTGTTCACTAAGGGAGGTTACAGTCACATCATGTTGAAATACCAGAGTTAAGCAACACCAAGCCTGGTCAGTTCCTACATGAGTGACCACTAGGGAATAGTGCTGTGAGTGTGGATATGCGTGTGGTGTAATTGATAAACACTTGGAATTGTTAATTGGAAATCTCGATTCCTGTTCTAGTTGGGTTTATTATGTACAAATACACTTGGGAAAGGAATGAGTCCATCTTCCCCAGATATGGGTTAATTAAACTTGCATTACTAAATCATTATCTCGAAAAAAAAATCTATTCTTACAATCTAATATTTTCTGGTTTCAAATAACATGCAAATAGTTGATAATCTATAGAAAATAAATGAATGAATCAATCAATTATTCACTATGATAGTCATAATGATAGTAATAAAAAAAGGGGGAGAGAGAGATGGAGGAAAATAGATACAGGTAACTTAAGAAATAAGTATAAAAGAGTAGTCTCGCTTGATGTCACTGTCGGTCTATGGAGAAGCCATTTTGATATGCAAATCATGTTTTTCTTTGTTTTATTTGTTTATTTTTTTTATTTTCTAGCTCATTTTTAAATATTTCCATCCTGTTTGCTGGTTCTGTTGTTTAAGCCAGTCAGAAATTTTGAGGGAAGGTAGTGCAGCATGAAAACTGCTGGGGAGCCATGCTTGTGTAAATAGCAGTTGCTCTTGAATATTCAAATATGCAGCATGGTGGGCGAGTGACATTTCCCTCAAGGATCAAATGATCAATTAGATCTCTGGGTGGGCTTCAAATATTAATGTGTTGTATTTAATTATTTTTTTTATAAATATCTTATCAAATGTTCCTTTCAACCAAGAAATTAGATTGTCTTCCTTGACACCCCCACTAAAAAAAGAAGAAAAAAAAAAAATGGAAACAAAGTAATGGTTGCAGTTCGGTTTACATCAATTAATTGCCGAATCATTGTGCTTCAAAAACTAACAGTCATTCTATTTAGGTATTATGAATTTAATTCCAATTTGGTTGTTAGTTAGAATTGGTCCATAATTAGAATTTATTTATAAAATTTTTTTTTTTTTAAGTATTTGTACAGAGTTCATAAAATGAATATAAACATCTAGGCCATGTGGTATGAGGAATTATTTTCCTAGCTAGAAAACATTCTTTCCTTCTTCCAAAGGACTTTTTAATAATATGAATATGCTACACTAACCTAATTTTTGTAAAGTTCAATTAGTACTGTGTGGTATTAGTCACAGCAGTTGTACCATGGAAGTTTTCAAATCACCTCATTTAAAATATAAATATATTATTTAGTTCTTAATTTTATTGTTATAAATTGCCTGTTTTTCTTTTCTTTTTTTTTTATAGGATAAATAAAAATAACATAGATTCTATTTTTAAAAATCAAATTAAAAAGCCAATATTAAATTAATTTGTAAGTTTCAAATACAGCAAAATTTTATATTCGGTATTATCTTTTAAAACGTAATACAGGTGTACCTCAGGTTACGTCATTTCAAGTTAAGTCTTTCTTGATTATACGTCGTTTGTCAAAAAAATATATGGAGAAATAAAAATCAAGTTTAGGTCATTTTATTTGACTTTGTCCACCACAAATACTGAAGTCATAATATTACTAGAAAAGCGATAAAGGCACATAAAATCATGTTACTGTACAATAAATAAGAATAAAACTGTATAAAATTATATTAAAATATGTAAATTTACAGTAAATGTTAATATAATCATCATAAATCCTAGAGAACGAAATATGAAAACATCTGTGTGTCTCTCTGTTGTCTTATTTAGCAGTCTTTAAGAGCTCAATATTGGCATTTTCCAAGGTAGTTCCAATATCTACCATTTGGCATCGTTGTCAGTACCACTCATGATTCCTGTGAAATTGAAATCCAGTTTAGTTTAGGCATATGCATGGTATACGTCTGCTTATCACCCACTCTCTCATTCTCATTCATTCATGAACTTAGATTACTTTTTTTTCTGTACTGTATTAAAAACTAAAATTTATTTGTTTGTAAGCTTAAAATAGATTCTTATTGACGATATATTATTAAAAACGCATTTATAAATAAAATACAGAACTGGGAATGATTATTTGTGGTTTAGCCTAGAGACAAGTAAATTCAACTTAAGTTATTTTTCAACTTATGCCGCCTCTCCTGGAACAAATTACCAATGTAAGGTGAGGTATACCTGTATAGGAATAATCTGACACTGATTCAACCATTTTCTTTCACATCATATTCCAAGTGATGAATATGAAGGCTTCTGTGATCATTGAGTATGTTTCAATCACAATGATTACAGATCGTCTTTAAAGTCTAGACTTTGTAATTCACAAAATAGAGAGTAAAGAAAATGTTTTGCAAAGATGACTTTTCTATAAACAGGAAAATAGAGAAAAAAATATTGAAAATAGGTGGTTTGGATTTATCAGGTTTTAAGTTGTGTGAATTTTTATGATAAAGCAGGATATGTTTTTTCTACTTTCTGTTGCAGACATGGGTTGTTTTTAGAAATAAAGTGAAAGAAACTGTTTAAAATTAAGAATGACATTGTTTCATATAAAAAAGTCATGACAATTTAAGAGTATCCAGTCTTCTACATAAGGAAGAATTATAGATATATTGTTAATTTTATTAAAGGTTACTGGTTAAGTCTCTGTAGCCTAATCAGTATGGTGATGGTTAAGCCTCTGTAGCCTAATCAGTATGGTGATGGTTAATCCTCTGTAGCCTAATCAGTATGGTGATGGTTAATCCTCTGTAGCCTAATCAGTATGGTGATGGTTAATCCTCTGGAGCCTAATCACTAAGGTGCTAGTTAATCCTCTGTAGCCTAATCAGTATGGTGATGGTTAATCCTCTGTAGCCTAATCAGTATGGTGATGGTTAATCCTCTGTAGCCTAATCAGTATGGTGATGGTTAATCCTCTGTAGCCTAATCACTAAGGTGCTTGTTAATCCTCTGTAGCCTAATCAGTAAAGTGATGGTTAAGCCTGTGTAGCCTAATCAGTAAGGCAATGGTTAAGTCTTTGTATCCTAAAGTGCTGTTGAGATGTGACAAATGTTTAAGGCTAACAAATGAGTGAAGGTTATTCTTTATTTCTAAACAGTGTTGTTTACTTAATGATATTGGAATATAAAAATGAGTGAAAGAAAACAACAAAGGAAGATGAAAATAGTAGTCAAAGATTTTAGATATTTTTATGTAATAAAGAAGAAAAAATCAAGGAAAAAGAATACTGTTTTGTATGTTAAATGCTTCATAACTGTTTCTACTGCTTACATTAGATATTAACACATGTCTACTGCTCTCTCTCTCTCTCTCTCTTTTTTTTTTTTTTTTTTTTTTTTGGTGGTTGCCGGTTCAGCTTTCATTATGTTCCAATACCTTTTGATTCCACCCCCCCTTTAAGCCACATATTTTTCTTAGTGGCAGCATTTTTTTAATGTCTGCTGTGCAGCTCAGGTGTTGATAAAGAGAATTATGCAAATTCTTATTGTTTCTCCATGAATTTCTTGGATGAGGTGTTAACATTATTTACATTCATACTGTTGTCCTCATCTTTGTTGTTATTATCATGTTTTGGCTGTTGTGCTCTACAACCTTCTTTTAAGTGCTTGTTGATCCAGGTAACCTTCAGTGAATTTTGAACTGAACCCCTTTATTTAATTCATGGGGCTAGGTAGATTGTTCTAGAAAGAATTCTTACCCAAAAATGAGAATGCTAATCTGAAATTGGAAGCGGTAAAGTCTTTTATTATGAGCTTTATTTTTATTTTTTTTTTAATATCCTTCATCCCGTTTACCTAAACTGTTATAATTACTTTTGCAAGATGTAAGTATTTTGTTTGATGGTATCCAGGTGCCATAAAGAGGTCTAAGGTTGTGAAATAAGTTCATTTGTTGGTACTTAATTTTATCTATGTCATGGTTATCCTTCAGGTTTAAAGAAGACTTTGTCTTGCAATTCATCAGTGGATCCGGGTGAATTTACAAAACAGACCTGTGCAGGAAGAATTTATAGTGGGGAAATCATTGCGCTGGGGTAATCACACTCTCTCAGTTTGGTAAGTCTTTTGGCACAAGAAACTGTTAGAATTGGAGACTTCCAGGCTGCAGTAGATATCCAGGACTTCTACATGTCATGTCCATTTTCTGATGTACTCCACAGCACTTGCTGACATTGCCTTCATGGCTGTTGGAGCTGTAGGAGATCTCATCCGCCCACTCTGCCGGGAATCAGTTTATCTATGTATATATAATATAAACACACACACACACACACACCCTTTTGTTTTGAGTTCATATAGTTCTCTTGATTGCTGTCAGGTGAGAAAAGGTGCTTTGTTCCAAAACATTCCAGTGGCCTTTGTATGCCTTCTTGGTCCATCACTCTCTCATAATACCTGCTGATGATCACAGATACTGAACAAAATATGGACTCAGAATTTAAAAGTTAATTAACCAGAATTTTTGTAGGAGCTTTTGTTTTTGTTGGTAACAGAATGCAAGAAAAAAAAAAAAGTGATTCAAGCAATATCACTCCAAGAAATTCTTGAGTCAAAAAATTGCTTCCTTTGCACCCTTTTCTTATTTCTTTTTTTTTCCTTAAATGGTGAGGAAAGACAGGTCTTAAAAAGTTGTTTTGGGCACTCCTGGTTTAAGGGTGGCTATTTTAGATAAATCCACTTTCAACAAAGCCCTACTTCTGGATAGTCTTGATGAGGGAAGAGGATGAAACAGTTTTTTGTTTATTATTTCATCTTTTTCTCAGGAAAATATTTATTCCAATCTCTTTATACATCGTTGGCATTATCAAATCTTTACACTGGATATTTGGGGTGGGGGTATTTATTTATTTATTTATTTAGTAAGTGTTGTAAAAAAAAAAAAATAGCTTCTCATTTAGCCAAAATAGTTTTTTTCATTTTATTTAATCAGTAAAATATCTTATTGAAATATTTCCATAAAACAATGAAATTCTGTCAAAACTTTGTTAAAATTTGTAACATTTTTAAGAGACAAACTAAATTTTAAATTCATGGTACACAGGTGTCTGGAATTTAAAATTTTATAACAAAATTAAAAAAAAATAAATGGTTAAATTTTTTTTTTTTTTAAAAAAAAGAAAGAAAAAAAAAAGAATTTTAAAATTGACTTTTGTTTCTGTTAAAATTTGTAAAATGTGTAATTTTTAAGCTGGAAATGGTTAAAATGAAGAATAGATATTTCTTTTTTTTTATGTAGTAAAAATATATTTTTTATGAGAATTCAGCCAACCGGTGACATAGATCCTTATGCTTGTAAAATTTAACCTGTTGGAGAATTTTTTTGAACAATAAATGAAAGAGATATTGCTTTGAGAGACTGATGTAATAGGCATAATGAAAACGAATTCACAAGATAATGTCACATCATTTACATAAACAAGAAAATGAAACTCATTATATAAACATTTGTTTGTTTTTTATTATTATTATTATTTTTTAGAATGACTGCTTTGAAAATAATTATTGTGCAATTCAATAATTCTTATAATTTTTTAATTTCAACAAATTTTTTATTTTCTTATGTTCTTTCCTTCTCTGCTTAAAAATGTTTTTCATTTTCTTTTATATTTTTTTGTTTATTGCACATTATTTTATATTTGACCACCTGTAAATTTTTTGATAGAAAACCCAACAGTGTCTCCCCATTATTCTTTTATCCCCCCTTATATTGTGGAGTGGGGGTGGATTTGTATTTATTTATCTACTGCTGTTATTTTTGTCTGTATTGTTTGTTTTTCTGTTTTTAATATTGATTTTTTATTATTTTGTCTTTGTTCTCTCTACTTAGTATGAGAGAATTTTATAATATATATATATATATATATATATATATATATATATATATATATATATATATATATATATATATATAATAGTCACTGAGCAGACTGAAACTGCTTCTTTTGGGTGCCAATTTCGGCATTGCTGTTCATCAGCCCTCTTTGCATTCATCTGATAATCTGATATTTTTTAATGATCTTAATAAAATCATCTTCTGTAGATTTCATGTTTTTTCATTGAATGAAGTTGTAAAAAAAAATTGATTTTTTTTTTTTTTTTTTCTTTTATAAAAAGAGGAAAGATTTTTATTTTTTTTTTGCCATGAATGAAAAATGTTTTTCATTACGGATTTTTATTCAACTGAAAGAGCATTTCTTGTATATTGTCTCTTTCATTGTTAAATAATAAAGTATGCAATATTCTTCTTATTAATCAATTATAGAAACAGACACACTACAGAGCAACTATTATTACAATTCAGTATTATTTTTAGAGATGGCTTTCCTATATCGGCCATCGTCATTGTTATTGGAAGTGGATATGTTTATTTTAGTGATGAAATTACAGTAACTATTGTTATGCATTTATTTTTTACATATTGTGTAAAATTACAAGTACAAATTGATTTAATTTGACTCTAATAGTCCATACGTTTTTTCTCTAATTTTTAATAGATATTGAAGAAATAAAATTAGCATTATTTTATTTTTTTTTTTTTTTTGAATGAATTTAAAATTGATTTTTTCTTTCATGAAATCTTCCATTCTTGAAATTAGAAGGCAACATTCCTGAAGCATTTTGCCATTATTCTAATTTATTTACTAATTCAATAAGAACAAAAAGTTTTGTAATTCTTAGTTTTGCATGATAGTATAGACAGAATAATTAAGATGCTGTTGTCCTTTTTTTTTTTTTTTTTTAAAGGATATTTTCATATTAATTTTTTTTTTTTTTTTTTTTTTACTGGAGAATAAGCAAGCAACCAAATTTTAGAATTCTTTTTTTTTTTTTTCTTTTTTAAATTGTTACCTTATTTTCCTATGTGAACCCCTTACATACCCTATGTGCCTGTGTTATTTGTCTGATGTTGTATTTATTTTGTTTATCTTTTATTAACTGGTATGTTGTCAGTGAGAGACCCCCATCTCTGGTAAACCAAATTTGCTTCTCTTTGAGTAAGACAACAAGGACAATTTATGATTAAATTTAAGCCACAGAACTTATTTAACTCTTTCAGTAGAGACTCTCCAGCATTTACCCTGATGAAAAATTTCTTACAGTTTGAATTCTCATAAGTTATTTGTTTTCCAAGTACCTCATTTTTGGTGTATGAGACACACATTCTTACCTCCAAATTGGATATCAAAATTTGTTTTTATCTTATATGCTTAAAGTATGAATAATATGGTATACATAAGCTATATAGAAATATACTTAAATAGGTATGCAGAGTTTATTTCATTTGAACATGTTAATAATGATAAAGGAGTAGGACAATATCTGCATTGGAAAATATGGGAAGGAAACTGAAAGAAACTGGTATGAACACAACCCAGACCTGGTTACGGAGATAGGACCTGTTACAATTCTATTGGACTACATAATGCACACTGACAGAACAATCAAAGCCAACTGCCCAGACATTGTTATTAGAGGCCATAAACAAAAAAAAAATGCCTCCTTATTGATATGGCAGTCCCTGCAGACTGCAATGTATCTTTGAAGATATTCAAAAAGCTGTCAAAATACAAGGACCTTGAAATAGAAATCTCAAAAATGTGGCACATAGGAACATCAATAATCCCTGTTGCAGTTGGAGCCCTAGGATTAGTTGGAAAAGACTCCAGTAGACTAATTGAAGGGTTTCCTGGAAGTCCATGCCTCAAAGAGATACAAAAAATTGTTCTGACAATACAGTACAGCCCACACTTTACGAAGGGCTTTATCTATGTAATTTTTTTTTTTTTTCTCAGTGGAAAGTATCATGATGCCATTTCTAACCTTAGGTCCTTGGGCGGGACCCAGAAAGAAATGTGTAAATGCCAGAAATCAAAGGAAATAAAAATAATAATAATAGTGAAGATTTAAATGTGCTTGACCAATCAGAATTCTTACTGTAATTAGCATCAGTAATAGCGTGATTGTTTTTTCAATTTTCATTGGATACTTGACAGTCTGGTAAATGCTTATTGTCAAGGTGGATAAGTTGCTAAAAGCCAAAGTACCTTGAGGTCATTTAAAAAATGTGGTATTGGTAACACAATGGATAGGACTAGGAATGGCATTCTCTTTGATCAAAATATTTGGTCCAATGATTAAATGTCTGATTCCTTTCCAACTGATAATAAAAGCAATGAGAATTTTGAACCACATTAAATAACAATAAATCCTTTTTGTTGATTTACAGCATTTTATTATTTTGATGTTTTTAAATTCTTTTGTGTTTAGAAAAAATATAGTCTAATTTTTAAAGTATCAGATTGAATTTCTGTTCAACAAAAGTCTTTTTTTTTTTTTGCCTCCAAAACTTTGCTGTTCAGATAAGTTGTGTCTTATACACTGAAAAATGTGGTATATTCCTCATTAGTTAGTTTTACCTGACTGTTTATCTGAGCAGAGAATTACCATTTTAGTATATGTGTAAGAATTTTCTGATCAGAACAAAAACCAAATTTGAGGGCTTGGGATGGTTGTATTATAAATATGAATAAAAAGACAAGGAAAATCTATTCTTAGCTGACATGTTTTGACCTCTGAGGGACTTTATCAAGACAAATGTAGGATTTATTTTGTTGCATATGTTTATATAAAAGAGCAAAGATGTCATTGGTTTATCAAGGCTTTTAAATTTGAGAACATTCAAGTATTTGAAAGGTCAGTCAAAACATGGGGAGGACTCAAAGTACCATATGACATCCTTGCTTTTGTATATAAACATGTGTAATAAAATGAACCCTACATTTGCCTTGATAGTCCCTCAGGATGAAACACGTCAGCTAAGAATAGCTAAAAATGTATTTAATCTATTTACATTAGAGGATTATGACCATATCACATTGAGACACCAATTCTTGTATGATCACTGAAGTTAAGCAATGTTGAGCTTTGTCAGTACCTAAAGTTGAATGTACGGGGATGGGGAGGTATAATGTATAATGGCTGGGAGTTGGAAATTGGAGAACTGAGTTCCATTTGGGTTCGTTATATTCACTTACACATAAATACCCTCAGGAAAGTTACGAATCCATCTCTCTTCCCCCAGCTATCAGCCAATTAATTGGACTTACTTGTCTTAGTAATATCATTATTATCTTTAAAAAATTCTTACAACCTAAAAATATTTTCTGATTTTAAAGCACCTGAAAAAGGTTGATAAGCCATACCCCCGCCCCACCCAAAAAACCCCAAATTAATCATATTTACACTAGATCAGGGGTTTCTTAACCTTGCACCCCTTTCACCATTTCTCAGAATGCCATTCCCCCCTCCATTTCAAGGTGACAGGCCAGGTAGACCAAATTCTGTAATTTTTGTCTCCACCCCCAAACTTTCTGTGGTCACAATTCACCTCTCAAAATCCAAAATTCACCCCCTGGGGGTTAATTTCACCCCTGTTAAGAACCGTTGCACTAGAGAAATAGGTCATATTATATACAATTATAGAATAGAAAAGAATTGTCAAAAAGGAAATGAAAGTGGAGAATAACATTGTCATGCAAAATCTCTTTGTATTTAAAAAAGTTTAAACATAGTCATTTGAGATCTGTCTTTAACCATTAAAAATTCTTGGAATGAATTTCAATATTTATTCAGAGCTACAAATATGGTTTATATGTTTCACAGCATCTTGTCCTGATCTTACCTATTTTTTTTTTTTTTAAATTAATACCGGTAAAAGTTTTATTATACTGCGTAACTGTAATGATATTTTCTTTCCTGTGGGTATCTTTCTTAAAATGGTTTTTTGTATCATTACATTTTGGTTTTAATATAGAAATTATCAAATAAGTTTTCTCTGCACAAATACTGTCTTGCGATTGAGTTATGGTTCCATGTACTTGACAATTATCTTTTCCATGCTTCAGAAGCACATTTAACAAAGAAATTAAGCCTCGTTCAATTTGGGCCATAGAGTGTATGAATTCATGAAAGGCTTAAATTCTTCTTGGGTCTCATTTATTGATGTTTGATTATTAAGTAACTTCATATTTTTTCATTATTAAGTTGTGCTGAAAAAATGTATATACATATATATTTGTGATATGACCTATCAAAGGTAAATCCTATAAATCCACCTATATATGTCCTAATGGTATACAGGAAATAGCTCAAAATTGAAAGTTTTGAAAAAAATCTTGATTTACGTTAATTTCAAATACCAATGGTCTCAAAATTATTTTATTTAAATTTTTTTTTTTTTGTCATGTATTTTTAAAACTTTTCTTTGAATATATGTTCTGTGGCTTCTTTTGAATTGTTCAGGGAACTTTTTGTTTAACAATTCCTTTTGTTTCTCAAAGATAAATATCTGATAACTGGTTCTGCTGAGATGGTGAGTCTAAGTTTTGGTTCCTAATTCAAACCTTTTACTTAAAAAAACAAAAAAAAAAACAAATAAAAAAAAAACAAAGCTTTTTTTCCTTTTAAGATCCTTTTTATTTATTTATTTTTTTCTTCATATATTTTGAAACAAAATTGTTTACAAAAAAGATGGAGAGGATAAAACACATACACATCCTTAAAAAGTGGGGGGGAGGGGAAAGAATGAATGAAAGTTAGAGAAACACTAAAAAAAAAAAATGTTTTTATCTCCCTGAAACACTGGTTGTCATCTAAAATGTTCTGGATGAATGTTGGGATATTTGTGTCTCTTGAAATGATTGGTCACTACTGGTCAGCTATGTCAAGAAAGAGAATGATGAGAGAGAGAGAAGGAATGAGAAGGTTGGAGAATAGATACTGAGGAAGGAAGAAATATTGAAACATTTTTTTTACTTTTTTTTTTTTTTTTTTTTGTAATCTGACCTGTGTGTGCAGCTTGAATCAAACTCAAGAAAGTTATTAAGAAAAATGAAAGTAGACACTTGTAAAACTCCAGTTCTTTATTTTGTCTGTTCATATATTGTACTAACGAGTGAATTTAAAAAAAAGAAATAATTTTCCTGAAAAAAAAAAAAATCATTATATTCATTAATACTGTTCACTTTGTTAAATTAGTGAACTATCTAGAATTCACTTATTTTTTTTCTGCTATCAATAAAAAAAAAATCATTTAAGATGTTACTTCAGTCTTGTATCTTTCAAGGTATCTTCATGATATTAATTATAACATGAGTATATTTCCAATGAAGTATTAAAAATGATATTTGTAATAACTTATTAGTACATTGCAAATATGATAAAATGTTCTGACAAGTAAAGTGAGGCCCCTAATGCCAAAAATAAATTATTTTACTGCTTTCAGTGAATATCATTTCACCTCAGGCAAGGCAATAAAGCCATTAAGACACAAGGTTAGACTGGGTGTTAGAGAATATGTGAAGGAAAGAAAATACTATTAAGGAGAGAGAACATTAAAAGAACAAGAATGAAGGATACAAAGATAATGCTTGACATTGCATTTAAATTTTTAAAGCTCAATATCAGCTGGAAACAAGAAACCAGAATAGAGTTCCACAAGCGCGAGAAGTGCAATAGAAGAAACTGTTAGCATAGAACTTACAGTTGCATCTAGCAATTACAACTGTAAAAAGATAAGACCCTGAGTTGAAAAATTATGAAAATTGGTATGTAAGAAATCTGTCTACATGAAGGGCTGATTTTATTTGGTTATTTGATCATTCAGTTTGTTCATTAAGATTAAAGATTTATCATTGTTATTGTTATTATTAGGTGGAACATTTGCCCCCATCCACTATTATTAATTTCTGATTAGTATTTAAAAAACGCAATGCGAGTTCAAATCTCATCAACAGCTTATCTTTTTAATCTTGTGCTGTCTACACACTGACATAACGTGACAGTTTGATAAAAATGCAAAAAAATAATTAAGTTGGAACAATAGACCAATAAAATCCTTGGCAACTTCAATATGCAAGAAGTCCAGAAAATTGTCTTCCTTGGCCCTGCACATACATTAGGGAGGACTCTATACCTCAAATAATCCATCAAGTCCTCATGGTAGCTTTAGATTCGAGGGATGGACTTTTTTTCCATGAGGAGGGCATTAAGGAAATCTTCATCATCATAGCGGTTAAAAGAAGCTTTTGGCAAGGTAATTGGTCATTAATTACACATATTTTGTCAATAACATTTGCCTTCACTCATAGATACAGACAAACCATTTGTTTCTTGATTTTCATTACACAGCATATTTGTTTGAATTTGCTAAAACAAATTTTAGGCTCAAAATACAAAAATATTGTTAGGTTTTCAAAATTGTTTTGTTGAAGAATGTTCATAAATATTCTTGAGGCTAACTCTAAAAGTCAAGGTAATGGAAGATGCAAATTGATGTAATTTAATACCTACTGGTCAGCTATGTTGTGCAACAACATTTATTCACAAAAGTGAGTAAATATTGTTGATTTTTTTTTATTTTCTTATTTGTTTATATATAGATATATATTTATTTGTTTACTTTTTTATTTATTAATGTAATTATTATATATTATTTTAATTTGATATATTTTTTAATGTATTTATTTCTTTGTAATAATAGGTTTGATTTAACCATTTTCTTTGTAATTTATAAAATTTTTATGAACATGTATGTTAGGTTAAGAAAGGTGTATATCTTTTAGGAAAAGGAGATCTTTGGAAAATTCAGGTGCAGGTTGACATTTTGGCAAGATTTGATAAATATAAATTCAAGAACTTTACATCTAAGTAAGCTATTTCCTCTTTTAATAAGTGGGGCACTCTTTAGAGCCAACACACACACACACACACACGCACGCATGCATACACACACACACACACGGGTTACGATCCTAGCTAGAGGCAACTTGACATCTAGCCACAACTGATGAGCTGTGATACAGCGAAACTGCCTGTCTGTGGATGACATACATATATATATATATATATATATATATATATATATATATATATATATATTAAGAAATATAGTCTTAAGATGTGCTATATTTATGGGATAAAGTACTCAATATCAGAGATAGTGTGTGTAAATATAAAAGCGAACATTGAAGTCAGCACTTAGATGCAACAAGCTGTTTCATGCTAGACGCAATTGTCAGGCCTGATGATTGCATCTAGCATGAAACAGCCTGTCGCCTCTAAGTGTTGACTTCAATGTTCGCTTTTATATTTACACATGTAATTACATTATATGTAATTTTAGATAAACTTTCTATGAATCAATTGGTGTGCTATATTTACTATTTACAAACTGAGGAATTGGTGGTTGTCTGCCATTGTGAATTTGTGTAAAATTATTAGCAGTGTGTAATAAAGGCTCATTTGTCCTGTTCATATTGATTTGACTTTATGTACAAGTTTAGATTTGTTTTTGGTTGGCTGGATTTTTTAATATTTGCAACTTGGATAAATTATTTCTGAACAGTATGTAGGGATACCTTCGTTTGTGGCATCTCTAGTTCTTTTACTGAGAGAGAGAGAGAGAGAGAGAATAACAACAAACAAAATTGAAAACAATTATTTACAGTGAAAACAAATTGAGAAAGTTTTAAAGGAATTCCTTGATTCAATATTCTGTTATTTCACTTTTCAATCTTTTGAATTTTCTGCTCAGTTTAATTCAGAAATATTTTCGGATAATTGGACTACTTATTTTTTTCTACTCTCTCCTCTCAACTGGCATCAAAACACCAGGAAAGTATAAAAATACATTTTTATAGTTAACATTTCCAGCAATATATTTTAATAGTTTAAAAAAAAAAAAATTATAAAATTTCCCAAGGAAATTAAATTTTGGTATTAAATAATCTATCAGGAGTTGATATGTTGTTAAACCAAACCAAACTCTCTTCTCAATGTTTTTTTACTAGTTTATTTTGAGATCTTTTTTCAAATCAAAATATATTGTTTAGTCCATTTTTGTATTAAAGCTTCTACTAAAAAAATGGTTTGGGAATGAATTATCGCATTTTGTCTTGCAGAATGGGATGAGGAATTTTCCTTTAAAAAATTATTACCTTTCATCACCATTTTTTTTAAACTAGTATTAAAAAAAAAAATAATGATTTTTAAGACTTTATACTAAGTAGTACTAAATTGTTTTTGCGGCCAGTGATCTAATTTTATATTTGACAGGTAATTCTCTTAGATTGGTTTGTGGTAAAAGTTAATGTGTTCATTTCTTTTCTTTTTTACCTAAGTGTGAGGTTTTGTTTGTGTAATAATATTTTCCTCTGGATAAAGTAACTTTTAGAGTCTTTAGTAAAAAATTTATTAGTTGATTGTAGTATAGACTTAAAGTATTAAAGCTGATACAATTTAAAGGGCTCCCCCCTCCCCCCAAAACCAAAGCAAAATAAAAAACTCCAAAGTATTGATTGATTGATAGAAAGAAAATATTAAAAAAATAAGGAAATGCAGAAAATTATTTTCATTGCAATGTTTTATATCATTATTAAGTAATCTAAATCTTAAATCTTAATCTTATGATGGCTTATCTCTGAAGAACCTTACTGATAAACTATTGTAATTTGATTGCATCTAAGATGTACTTGTTTTTTTCTCAAATATTAAGATTTTGCCAATTTGTAAGAAGTACATGAAAAGAAACAAAAGAAAACAAAAAACATGGATGACATTCCAGTAAGATTCAGTGGACTTTTGCTTCCTTAATATTCTGTGCTGAAATGAAAATAGTGTCTTAGGATCTATTTGGAAAACATGGGAAAATCTTGAAGTATTCAGGTGAATGGTTGTCATGGGAGAGAAGTTTTCCACTTACATTTTTTTTTTTTTTCAAGCATTTTAAAAGTTTTATCACATCTAAACTCTTTACAAAATTAATTCTTTTCTCAGCCAACTTTTTACCTTTATCTTTTATTTTATTTTTTAAATGAATATTTGTAAAATAATGAAACTTTCGAAACACATTTATCTCCCTTGCTAACCTCTGTAATTTAGGCTCAAGGGTTTTAACTCTTAGAAGATAAATTTTTTTATCACATATTATTTTCTTTTATACAGAAAAATTAATTTGAAATCGTGGAAATGTCTTTCTCTTTTTCTTTCCATTTCACTCTATGTTTTGGTATTAAAATACTTCTTAGACTAAAACAAGATAACATCACTTCTTGTACAATCACCAAAGTTAAGCAACATCAAGTCTGGTCAGATGGGTGACTGCTTGAGAATTAATTTTTATTTTTTAATAGCTGTTTTGTGTAAAATAAAACACATAAACAAGATGCAGACAAAACACCATAGTAGCATTATTTTCATTTATCATGTTCCAAAAGATGTTTTTAATTATGTACCTAAATTTGTGTGTGTGTATGTGTCTCTCTCATTCTCTCTCTTTCTCTCATGTTATTTTTTTTTTATTTAAAACAAAAAAAAATTAAGTAAATTCATCCTAAATTTGAAATTGGATAGGGAATCACAAAGAAAAAAGAAATTTAAGAAATGGGAGAGGGAGCTAAATGCATTTTTTTGTTTTTTCTTCTTTAGTAACAATAAAAAAGAAAAACATTTTTTTCTTTAATAAAGCCAAAAATAAAAAGTTTTTTTTCTTTATTTGTTCTACATTTTTTTTTCTTTTTCTTCAAATTTCTGGTGTCAAGTAGAGTTGTCTGTTATATTATCAGACCCAACAGATCTGCTCAGTTTATTGGGCTAACATTCCTCTCACTCAAAATTTAAAAAAAAAAAAAAAATTGTTATCCTTGGCTACACTTGGAGAAATAAATGGAAAACTGTATAAACCCTTTCAAATGCAGTTACCATAATTCCTGTGGTCACATTCTGCATGTTAAAACATATGGAAGCATGCTTATTTATGGAATTTTCTTTACTGTCTGGTATGGTCACCAGCTAAAGGCAGAGAGTTGAGGTGAAAAAAAAAAAATAAAAAAAATGGGAAAAAAATACAAAAGGAAACGAATTGGGGGTCGGGATGTTTTGCACTCATATATGTACACAGCAGAAATTCCTGTGTAGGGGTGAGATGTACATTGGACCTTTTTTTGTGTCTGTTAAAATGAGTTTATAAAAATAAATAAAATGCAAATCTCTCATTTTTTTCTCTTTGTTGCGTTGTTTCTGATGTTGTCATTTGATATCCCCTTGTCTCCCCCCCTTATATTGTTGTCATCGTTTTTTTTTTTATTATGTGCTTAATATCCTTAATTTCTATGTTGATGCATATTCATTCTATTCAGAGTACTTTTGACATTAGCACAATGTCATCATCAAGGTCTTGTTTTTTCTAATACAAAAAATTGTGTTCATTTTTTTCAAGACAAAATTGCTATGTTCATCTGAAAATTAAATTTTTGCTTGTGAAAAGAAAAATGTTAAAATTATGTACTGTTTAATTTTAAAATTTTATTAAAAATTTAATTTTCAGATGAACACAATTTTGTCTTAGAAAAATGATGAATGTCACAATTTTTTGTCTTAGAAAAAACAAGAGCCTGATGATGACATTGTGCTAATGGCGAAAGTACTCCGAATAAAATGAATATGCATTAATATGGTAATTTTCTTTTTCTTTTAATAAGGATACAAAGAAACTTGTCTGTAATTATGAGAGGATCCAATTAAAAATAAGTAAACAAAACTTAGTCTAAATTATTTAATGAAACATGTCATATATATATATATATATATATATATATATATATATATCAGTAGGGGGAAACAAATATTTGTACACATACAAATTTTTAATTTATTGTATTTCCAACTAATGAATAAACATACTTTTCATATAACTAACTGTACACAGATGCATAATAACTATGCATAGAAAATAGAAATAAATGACATTTATCCATTTTAATGGGTGAAAAAAGTATTTGTACAATGCAAATTTCAGATTTTAAAACATTTACATTGCTTTAATACTTTTGATTATTCAAGTGGAATATTCTAGAATGTTCCAATAATATTATCAGTAGTTAATTTTAACTTAATAAATACAAACAGAACATTTTGTAATTGATGTTCATGCAAGAAGGTTATTATCATGGCAAGAGCTAAATAATTGACAAATTCACAAAAAGAACTGATTGTTAAGCTCTGGAAAGAAGGTAAGTTACAGGATAACCCGAATATTCCATTTACTACCATTAGTTCATTCATTGCAAGGTATAAAAAGCTGAAAACCAAAGAATGGGTGCTCCATGGAAGATTTCTTCAAGATCTTCAAAGAAATTAATGCGTCAAATTAAACAAAATCTAGTGCTTACTCATCAAGAAGTGAAGAGTGATCTGCTTTCATCAGGAATCTGTATCACTAAAGGGACAATAAGCAATGAAATTCATAGGAACAATTTAAAGTCATACTCTACTGCTATTGGAAAAACACTGAGATGTCAGGTTGAAATTCATTTGTGAACATAAGGAGAAATCATGTTGGGAAAGAGTATTATGGACAGACAAAACCAAAATTGAGTTGTTTGGACGTAATTTTAGAAATCATGTATGGAGGGAATATGGCGATGCCTTCAAACAAAAGAACACAGTTCCAACAGTAAAATTTGGTGGTGACAGCATCATGGTTTGGGGATGTTTTTCTGAGAAAGCTACTGGCAAGATATCAGTAATAGATGGTAGAATGAATGCTGCAGAATATCAAAATATTTTGGAAGCAAATTTAATGATTTCAGTTGAAAATCTTGAACTTCCTCCTCATTGGATCTTCCAACAAGATAAAGATCCTATACACACTGCAAAGTCTACAAAGAAATGGTTTGCTGAAAATAATGTAAATATCCCGAAATAGCCAAGTCAGTCCCCAGATTTAAGCTCAATTGAGAATCTGTGGTGTTATTTGAAAATTGAAATTCAATTGAGAGCTCCAACAAATATCCTGGATTTGAAAACCATATGCGAAGAAGAATGGAAGAAAATAGCAACTAAAATTTCTAAATCATTAATTGAGAACGACAAGAAGAGGTTGGTTGCTGTAGAAGTCAATAATGGCTATTTTGCAAAGTATTAACTGAAGATTATGTATTCTTTTTTGTATTGTACAAATAATTTTCAGCCATTAAAAATGGATAAATGGGATTTATTTCTATTAAATTTTTTTTGTTTTCTATGCATATTTAATTATTATGCATCTGTGAACAGTTAATTATATGAAAAATATATTTATTCATTAGTTGGAAATACAATAAATTAAAAATTTCTATGTGTATGAATATTTGTTTGTTTCCCCACACTATGTGTGTGTGGTTTGATTAAAAAAACATTGAAAATTCATTATAAAATTGTTCATTTTTTGATAATTTTCTTTTTTCAGTGTTTCTAATAATTTTTTTTTGATTTCTGGTTAATATTTGTAAAGTGGAGAAAAAAGAAAAAAAAAATGGGTTTTTGTTTGTTTTTGCTCGGGCACGCATAAATGCTGGCGTGATACACACTCACTCTATTTTTCTGTCTGTCTCTCTCTCTCTCTCTATATATATATATATATATATATATATATATATATATATATATATATATAGGGGTCTCAAATCCCATGACCCATCAGGGTCATAGGGGGCACTACATGTACTGCAGACACAGTAGAAGTGGTGCTTCTTGGGCAAGATAGCCTGATGGAGCCCAACCCTCTCTAGGTCAATTTTGAGTTTCCTTCTCCTAGATCAATTGCCACCTAGACCTATAGAATCTGGCCTGTCCTACTATTTACCCATAGCTGGGGGGGGGAGAAGAGGAGGATTCATACCTTTCCAAAGGGTATTGGTATGTAAGTGAATATAATGGATCTGACTGGAATTGAAACCTGGCTCTTCATTACTTCACCGTGCCTCTTTATATATATATATATATATATATATAAAGTTTAGGCATAGAAATCAACATTGCATTGTGACTGTCTTGTTTCATGCTTTAGTATGATCTTTAGAACAATATTGGTCAGACTAAGTCTGAAGATCATATTGAAGTGTGAAAATCATCATGTAGTGTTGATTCTTGTGTCTATACTCTGTATATCTATAAACTCGGTATCTTTGATATTGAGCACTCTTCTGCTGTAAAATTTAGAAACTATAGGGAAATTTTGCATACATTTTATTGGTAAGGTAATGTGTCTAGTGTTTAGATGAACTTCTGATAGAAATCGTTTTCTATATTCCATAGCTCACTTGGTGGCATTGTTTCATTTACCATATCATTTGGCATTTGTAGCCTTCTTCTTGAAGGTATATTGCATCACATCTAGTAATCTTTTAGTGTGTGTGTGCACACACACACACACATATATATATATATATATAAGAACACTCTAGTTTCAGTGTACTGATTGAAAATCCATCAGCACCAAGTGACTCTGATTTTGATAAAACACAAATAACATAATCTTAAAGTTCTAGACATTGGAGGTGATTAGTTACTTACTTTTGATTTATGCTTGCTACTTATCCTCAGACATCTCAAGGCATTTTCTCTCACATACAATTTTGTCTTTCTTTCTTTCTTTCATTTTAACATGAGGAAGCCAAAGAGAGCAAGTGGTCTGGTGAAACGTGTGTCAGTAAATTTTCCACTTTGTTTCATCATCTACACTTTTGTTTTGGATACATCCTACAAACACACAAGGTAGAATTGGAAAGTTCCAGGATGAGGGTCTCATGGCAGGTTCCATAACTGATTCCAGTTATATGTGAGAGCAGATGGAGGTTTCAGCAACAGTCTTCATGCATAAAATTTACATACTTTCTGTTGTTTGCTGGGGATTGGTTACCCTTAACACACATATGAATTAGACAATTAGCTAGACTTGAAATGTACTTACCTCTCAAAATCCTGTGTGTAAAATTGTCTCAAGCCTAATGAAGCATTTCAGGGTCTTGGTAACAGATTTTCTGAGTTTCCTACAAAATTTGCTGCAGATCCATTGTTTGAATTTGTTAGCCATTGTAATGATTACAGTACCATTGTAGCATAGTCAAAAAATGTTGCGTAATAACTAAATATGAGTGGATAGTACAAATCCTGTTGGCAGACTGACTCAGTAGGCTGGGTGCCAGGGAGCATTATCTGTAAGCATATTGGCTGAAAATTCACTGTATGTACAGTCCATGAACTTTCTATCATTTTGTAAATGTATATAATGCTCAGCCCAAAGGCATGATGAAAAAAAATCGTCTATTACAGGAGGCAAACAATTCAAGAATATGCAATATTCGGACTTGAAGATAAGACAGACTGGGACCAAGTCAGATGAAACAGAACCTGCCTTTCTTAGTGGCTGGGAAGAAATCCCAGCATGCATTTGTGTGCTTTTGCCTATATATTGGGGAGGGGGGAAAGTCTTTTGCAGTCATTTCTCCAGGAATTGAAACCAACATCAGTCTTTTGGAGAAGTATTCTTGAACATTTTCCTTATTTCTCAATCCCTAATGACCCTGACATTTTTAATTGGATTTATATTAGGACACTGATCATTAGCCATAAAAGTTGGCTAATACTCTCTCCATGAAAACCATGAAAAATGAAAAATCAATTTCAGCACAAATTTGAAACTAAAAACTCCTTCAATTTTCAAGCAATCTAATACAAACTTCACTCAGTTGTAGCCAACAATAAATTGATTGTTTAAACATCATTTAACTTGATAATTGAGTCCACCCATATAGGGAAAACCCGCATAAACAGTGAAAAATTGCAATTTTTACTGGTTTCTTTCTTATTTTTCGTTGATCTTTTAACCAGTTTTCATCAAACTTAACAATTGCTTTATAAATGTATCCTATTTTACATCCTTGGTAGCACACTGACAAATTGAATTTGAAAAACTCCAAAATAATTTTGGTCTGAAGTGGGTGTTCATGTTGCCTATTTTACCCATTCATGTCCTCGGATAACTTCAATTGAATAAATACAGACTACTTCTGTTATATCAGTAACTGCATTGATTCAAAATGTTTTTTTAATGAAAGTACTTTCAGGTGATTGAAGAAGATAGACTCTCTTACATCTAAGCATGATGCTGTTTTAGCTCCATTTGAATTGAACGCTTTTTCTGATTGACCAACAAAATCTGAACAAAATCCACACGTTTGGGACACTTTTTATATTTGGTTTCATGAAGTGATTTTGTATTCATTCTGCTTTTATTTTACTCTAAATTATCTGTGCGTCCATTTTTTTTTTTTTCTGGCTGAATTTCTGTGATGAGGAGCTGTCATTATTTACATTCTGACGATTGTCCTCGTTTTTGTTGTTATTATCACAACATTTCGGCTGTTGTACCCTCTGGACATCTTCAGGGAATTTTGAACTGAGCACTTTATTTAATCTATTGGGGTAGATTGTTCCCATCTATTCTTGCTGTGCTCAGTTTTGCTCAATCTATTTCCACTGAGCAATAACTGAGCAGTACTCAATAAAGAACAAAACATCTCTAGGTGCTAATCTATGTTTTTTATATTCTCTCTGGGGAAAAAAAAAAAAAAAAAAAAAAAAATGAATATTTACTATTTATTTTCTGTTGAAACTTGTTGATGCTTTTTAAATTTTGTCCAATTTTATTGGAGAGAATTTAAGGAATATCAGATGTACTATGCATTTGAGAATGGCTGAAGCATGATGAAAACAACAAAGTTGTTCAACCAGTAATGATACCTTCTTTTGAATGAAGTTAACGATGTGTTGAGATTTCTGTACGTTTTATCAGATAATGAAAAGAAAACCATTTTTTCATCAGCTGTGTAAATATTGCATTATAATGTATTTTTAGTTTCTTTCCTGAAAACAATGATCAGTAGAATTATGCAATTGGCACTGCAACCAGAAATATTTTTTTCTTTTAATTTTTTTGCAGTGACTACAGATCTAGCAGTTCAGATCATGTGTATGTATATGTATATATATATATATATATATATATATATATATATATATATATATTAAAGACATTTTTATGTTTATATATTCTTTTTATAGAAGCAAATATTTAAGTAAATGCTCTGTTTATAATAAACAATATTAATAACATTTACCGGCCTGAATGTCTGAGAAATTTTAATAGAAAATATTCGTCTTCTGACAGGAATCGAACCTGTATCCTATACTGAGTTGTCATATAACCTGACATGCCTTAACTGATTGAGCCACAGAGGATCATTTGGTTAGCAAGGTTGATTTTACTGCCTTTAAACTACAATTTTTTAAACGACATTTTTATTTGTATATATATATATATATATATATTTGTATATGTATGTATGTATGTATGTATGTATATATATATAATTGTCGGACTTTGTCCATTCCATAATATATATAAATCTATTAAATTTTATAAAAGTTAATGAAGGTGGGGTCCAGTTTGCTTTGTAAATTCCTTACAAATTATGTAAACCAAAATAAAATATATCTATACAACATGATTTCTTAACCTTTTGAACCTGAGTGTCCGTTGAAAGTGCATATACCATACTCATCAGGGGGTCGGAGTTAAAATGTCAAAAAATGGAATTATTTTTTAGTTTGTAATCTGGAGTGTCTAATTGATAGTAATATATGAAAAATGTACTCCAGGTTATGAAATTTAAACACTTAATTTTTTTTATGTTCTAAGAAATCATGTGCTATGATCATATATTATTTTGGCTTCCATATGGGGGATCAGTTTATAATGAATTTACATAATGAACTAGAGCCCCCTTCCGCAACTTTTATAAAATTTAATCTTTTTTTTTTTTTTCTTTTCATCTTTATTATCTGGAGTGCTTTTAGTTTGTTGTGATATGAAGAAAAAAAAAATTATTTCTGATTGCAGTGCTTATTTTTCAACTCCTCTAAAAATTGTCGGTTTTGGTTGATACAACAAAAACAATGTTTTATTAGATAAAAAACAAAAAAATATTAAATTTGATTTTGTTAACAAAATCACATTACAAAATTTCTTTAAGAGTTTCATATTTTTAACATTTACCATTTTGGTTATATGAGACAAATTAGTAGATGTTACTGACTTTTCTTTATGTAGATAAGTAAAGTCTTTAAGTCTTTCTTTAAGTCCTCCTCTGATTCACACTTAGATTTCTTTTCTTATCTATAACAATGTAGATGTTAATATTTGTTTTAGAGAGTATAATGAAAGAATTTTTATGTTTGAATAAATAAAATATTTACTATTCATTTTTGAAAGTACAGCTTCCACTATATTTTCTATAAGAGCACAACAAAATACTTCAGAATACCTTTATACTGATGAACCAAAATATGACAGAGCAAAATATGGAAAGAATGACAGCTACTGTCTCATAACAACTGAATATATCTGGGTCAGAAGTATATAAGCAGGTAAGCTGGCTTAAAGTGTTTCATTTTGATGTGTCAATTATGTAATAACTATAGGTAAGAAGAAAGGTAAAATTGTTATGACCAAAACATTAGGTCAGAGCCATAGCAGTCTTTACTTAAGTCCAAATCATAGAGCAACTCAAGCCTTCAGTTGTGTGCACCTCTCAAATCTTGTCATTCCACTGGGTGTGAAGATTCTTAGTTTCTGTTTGGGTTTGTAGCAGTTCATGTAAGAAATTTTTTCTTTTTACACTTGGAATAACTTTAGCTTATTTAATTGAAGTAAGTATAAGATTCATTTATTTTATTTTCTTCAGACTTGCTATATTTTGTTTTCAATGCAAAAACAAACATTTTTTTGTGTGAAATTCACTAAAAAATGTAACTTAGGAAACTTGGTCTTGTTACTTAGAAGTTAATTTAACATTCTTCTCTATTTTTATTTATAAACGCAAATATATACTGATGATTGACTTAGTTTATTTTTATGTAATCTGTATCTTTGTTTCTAACAAAGGAAAAAAGTATACTGACATTTTACTTCACTTCTTATACCAAAATATGACTTTTTAATTTTACTTGATTTAAAAAAAAAAAAAATAATTTATTAATCCTCTTTCCTATTATAAATTTTACTAAGTCATTCCCAAGAAAATTAATTTTAACCATTAGCAATCTACATTATTAATATTACTTCCCTTTCTACTGTATTTTTTTAAAGGCATCTCAATTGCAGTAATCTTATTGTTAATTTCACTCTTAGTTGTTTCCTGTTGCCATAGCAGGATATGACAACACCACTATGAAATGCAAGCACACTATTATTCAGCATTCCAAGTCACTTGTAGTGGCAGGATAAACTTTTTATACAGCAAATGAAGACACATACAGGTTGATAAAGGAATAATGTTTTGTTATGTTTAATTTTTAACAGACTTTTTATCAATTCTGTTTTTACACTGAAAAATCTATTTAAAAATATTTAAATTTGTTACATAAAGTTAATTTAATATTTTTCTCTATGGTATATTGTTACTTGTAATGTTGAATTTTAGTTTAGTTTACCATTAAAACATAACATAGAAGCAAATGTGATATTTTATCCAGCAAAATTAATGAAAAATCACTTATTGAGAATGTTATGATGTCATAATTAAATTCAGTCCAATATTTTTAGATATTGTATATGAAGAAGTGTACAAAATGTTAACCCTAATCATACTGTTAAACTGCAAATTTTTAAGTCATTTTTTAAAAAAAATGAATATTTGACAAGGTATATCAGCATAATAGTTACTTTATTTCTAAGCCATAACATCATATAATAATTATGCTTGTCCTTCTTTTTGTTAATTCTTTAGTTCACACGATCATTACGCCCTGCCAATACATCATAAATAATAGACTATTCTGTTTTGATTATATAGAAAGACAAAAACATATCAGAGATGCTACTTGGTTTCAGTGAAAGCAAGAAAGAAGTGTTTAATGTCTGTTTTAGTGAAATGGAAAAAGTTGTCAATTACAAATCTTTTCATTTGTATCCCCTTACTTCTTAAAATAATGACCAGCATTCACATTTATGATTATTATTGCAATATTTTGTTAATGTTGTTTAGCTCAAATATTTAACGTTGTGATAGGGGATTTTCTCTGGATTGTCATAGAACTTACCATGGCTTTATTCAATTATTAACTGATTAAGATTCATCAGAAAACTCAAATAGGAAACCCACGAAATTTCCACTGGTTAAAACTAGTGATATGACGATTAATTGGAATTGAATTCAAGAATTGGGAATATCAGAACTTTTTGGGGTATCGAAATTGGAGAATTTTTAATCTAATTTCCAATACCAAAAAGGATTCTTTGGATTTTTTTTTGTTTTTTTTTGTTTAAAACTTAATTTTCAGTTCCTGGTACTAATGATTAATCTCTAGGTCATGATAACACTTAAGTATGATGTAAATTTATTTTACTTGTTAAAAAAAAATGAAATGTGCAAGTTTCTTTTTAACCATTGTTAATTCACCCATTTAATATTAAAAATTATTAATTTAATAATTATAATCAAAATTATGTAATATAAACACAAAATGAATACACATTGTTCTGTCAGGCTCTACAGTTTTTATTATTTTTTTTAATTTATAAAAAAGAAGAAAAAGTGTCTGCATTTAAAAATTTAAAAATCAAATTCTGTTGAATCTGAATGGCTAGTAAATATTTGGAGGTAAAATTTATTTATGAAAAAGAAATTGTCTGAAAGATGAAACAGAACGTATGATAATGTACTTACATTATAATTTAAGAATTTTAGAACTTAAATATGAGTAGCTTGGTACTTAAAGAAATAGTTCTCTTTATTGTTTAAACTCTTAAACAATTTTTTAAAAAAAGTACATCTAACTTTATTTCATAAGCTTTTGTATTCATTTTTCTACTAAATGTTTTATTAATACATGCACTTTGTTCATTAAGTTTTCCAAACCAACTGTAGGGCCTGAAAATAATGAATTTTAATCATTGTAGGTATAAGACTTGGAAATTTAGAACAGTATTGGGAATTGTATTGGAATTGGCAAAAGAAATTATTGGTATCGTTCCATCAGTAGCTAAAACTAGTAAATAAAATAAAGTTTCTTTCATGTTTATTTTGTTTAGAATTCATTGTTCCAATATGGTTTTTGTTCCCTTAAAACTGTCGTAATGTGGATAATTAATTCCAAGATTAAAATGCATATAACATTTCACCCATCTTTGTTAATGGGGGAGGGGAGATCCACCACAGTATATATTAATTGTAATGAGACCTTAGTAAAGAAAAAATATATCAAGATATAGAGGATTTTCAAACAAAATTATGCTCTTAATCTCCACTTTTTCTTTGAATTTCTTAAACCAAACAATTACAAACCAAATTTAATGTGATCTGAGATAGGCATCCAGTTCTGCACATGAGTTGCACTATGACTTGTTCTTAAGTAAAGAACACCAAGGTCAGAGTATTTTCAAAATGTCACTGCTTATGGGGTTCTTGCATTCTGCTGTAGTCTGAGTAGTAGAAAATCACCAGCTTCCAAAAAATCATGGAGCAACCAAGATGTATCGACTAAATACAATCTAACTGCTATTGTGGCAAAAATTGCAGATAGCTTTAAGTAAAGGAATGAATGTATTACAACATCCAGTACAATTATCCTTGTTGCATGTGAGCATCAGAATTTGATTTTCCATATTAATGGAAGAAGGTAATCTGGTCTGATGTGTGTTGCTGCCCATTAAATAAAGTAGATAGCAGTGTATATATGCGTAATTATTCTGTACAATTGATGGCGCAAAGATGCACTGTGGATGAGAACACAAGCTACTGGTGAAAGCAGTTCGATGGTTTTGGCATCATTCTACTGGGAAACCCTGGGTTTTCACATTCATGTAGTTTGTTGTGTAACACGTAGCTCAATATCATTGATAACGGTTTCATGGTTAGAAATTTCTTGTATGGTGAAAATTTCAAAAAGTTTTCTAGAATTCATGCTTGATTGGCCAAAGATTATTTACACTATTTGCATTTGGATAGTTGTCCTCGTCTTTGTTGTTGTTATTACAATGTGATAGCTGTTGTACCCTCTGGCCTTCATCACGTGTATATCAATCTGGGAAACCTAGACTAAATTCCCAACTGAACCCTTTATTTAATGTATGACTATTCCCTGCCCATTGCCGAAGTCTAGGGATATCTCATTTAGAAATTTGGGGGTGGGTGGGGTGGTGGATTGTACGTGTGTGTATGTATCTTTGTATGTGTATGTATGTATGTATGTATGTGTATATATATATATATATATATATATATATATATATATATATATATATATATTATATATATATATTTATTAAAGACATTTTTTATGTTTAACGTTCTTTTTATAGATACAAGTATTTAAGTAAATGCTCTGTTTATAATAAACAGTATTAAATAACATTTACCGGCCTGAATGTCCGAGAAATTTTCATAGAAAATATTCGTCTTTTGACAGGATTCGAACCTGCATCCTATACGGAACCGCCATTTAGCTCGGCGTGCCTAACCGCTCGGCCACAAAGGATCGTTCGGATGGCAAGGTCGAATTTACTGCTTATAAACTTCATTCTTCCATGAATCTTGTACATTCATAACTGCTCATGGCGTATCAAATGTAAACAAATGACGTCATACATTTCTTAATATATATATATATATATATATATATATATATAAACACATAAAATAAATGAAGAATAAAACAGTCAACTCAAGTTTCACCCTAATGATGAGGGATCATCAGGCCAGATTCAGTTTTTATTGAGTATCACTCTTTTGTAATCTGTCACATGTATATAATACAAGTAATAACAGAAAGACTTCAATGTAAAATAATAAAGTATTTAATTACCAAATGCAATTAAAATATATTATCAACAAAAGATATAAAGAGTCAATGGAAAGATTAATTATTACTTATCAGTTAATACACGACTGCATGGAGCTGCTAAGAAAAGTACTAATTCATCTTTGAACACAGGACACTTGACTTTAACATCCAGGTTAACACAATAGTCAAACATGTAATTGTACCCAGCCCCAGTCAGTGTCATATCTCTATTTATAGTAAATGGCAGTCTATATTTTCCTTGTTTAGAGATTCATGTTCAAACTCTGGTGTCAGCAGTGACACTTTTCATTCATATAT
>OZ010589.1:97894338-97949338 GCA_963932145.1 Acanthosepion lycidas | reverse complement strand
TGTCAAACCCCTGTATATATACAGATTTTTTTGCCATGTTTACAATGCAAGAGCCATTTAAGAGTTGGTGTAATTTAGTAAAATACCTAATTTTATATTCTTCCCCTAAAAAAATTTCAATAATGTAAAATAATTATTAAATTTTATGGATTTATTTAATCGTTCTGATGTTTTTGTTCATCTATTTTTTTTGAATGTTGTATATTTATTCTTATAACTTTATCAAAATAAGTTTATTGAGCTTTGTATTTTGGAATTATATAATTTACCTTTATATCCTTATTTTTGATAAAATGTTCTTTGAATCTTTAAAATAAAAAGTTATTTCACATTTAGACTTTTTCTTAACATCGTTCTGATCTTTATGCTCACTACTGTATATATCTATATAGTGAGAGAGAGATTATATATATATATATATATATATATATATATATATATATATATTACTCAAAATTTTAAATTTATTTTCACAAAAAGTTTTGCACAGGGAGGAATCAGACAGAGATCTGGTTTTTGCTAATAATATGATCACCACTAGAAAATACACCATCCACAAAAACATCTGTTGGTGAGTAATTCCCATTTATCTGTTTATTTCTCGCTCCATTGATGAAGGGCACGGCATATCCGAAAATTCCGATGTTAGGATGTTTCTTTTTGTGCTTGATTTCTACCATATGGTTTATAATTAATATTTAATAAATGTTTTTTGTACTGATTATATTGGTACTTTTTCATTTGTTCTTGTTTTATTAAGTAACCTATCTATTAGATTGGTGCAAAAATAATGTCGTAATAATGTTGTTTTTGACGTTAAAAAATACATCAAAAAACGACATTATTACGTCATTATTTTTGCACCAACGTAATCTTTGTGTGTGTATCTATGTGTATGTATATATATATATATATATATATAATCTCTATTTATCTGTGTGTCTTTGTGTGTGTGTGTGTGTGTATATATATATATATATATATATATATATATATATATATGAGAGAGAGTGTTTGTTTACCTCTTTGCTGTACGCCATCAAAGCATGTTTATTGAATCCAAGGGAATGTTTTAAGATAAAATATTTTTTGTTCATAATGTGGAAAAGGTTCTGTTACCATTTTTTTCCTATTCTGCAGATATGTTTTTGTAGTAACAATTACTATTTGTTACTGTCAGATTTTAGGCTATAATTTCTCTTATTTTTTTTTTTTTGTAAGATATTAAAATTATGCTTTGAAAAAAAACAGATTTTCCCTGAAAATATATTTTCTGTTTTTTCAGCAGAAACAAATTAAATCTTTGTCTTTTTTTATGGTTCTAATTCTTGATATGCAATTACTGTACATGACTGTTGTAGCAAAAAAAAAAAAAAAAAAAAAAATGAACCTTGTTAATTGACAAAGAAATATAAAATATAATAAGAGTATGTATATACATGCATATCTAAAGGATATTTCCTTCCTGTCAAATCTCACCAGGGTCGATTTGTCAGGAAGGAGACTCCTTCCTGATGTTATGGATCAGGAGTGGGGACAATCCCATCGTGCAACACCTTTGGAAAGTGCCTCAAAACCATACCACGGGTTGACTCAAACCTTGTGAGTGAAATTGGGTCGACGGAACTCTTGGGTGCCGTCAATAGCTGTGCTAGCACAAAGTCACAAGTCATCATGACTGAGGCTTTGAGTGTGTTGGTGTTGTTCATATTGTTGATCATTCTAGATAACACACTTTCTCCCAGAAACTGTAACTACGGTCTGCTCAGCATAGTTGCAGTATAAACCACAGGTTGGCTCTATGGATGTTGAACAAATACAAATGTGAGAGTCTGCAATAGGCATTGGCTAAGCACTCTCGTTGACAGGTATCCTCGAATACGAGTGGCCAGCTATTATCTAAAGTATTCTAAATTTTATAGGACTCCTGGTAGCCTGGCAGGGATCTGAATTGGATATTCGGGAGGGTATCTCATCCTGATGGATGATAATTTTTTAAGATTGTACTTACCCCCACCCACCTCTTTTTTAATTTAATCTTATTTAACTTACTTCTGATCAATAAAACTTATGATTTACTTTTGAAAAATAATCAACATAAACTTTATTATGTTTTTATATGCATTTCTTTTTCCTGGCAGTCATATGTAACCATAAAATTTGGTAATATCCGATTCATTTATATAAAACACATGATGGTGTTGCTTCTTTTGATAAGAGAAAACATACCCTTTTGTTTTGGGAATCTTTTTTTTTTCTTTTTCTCCTTTTCCATACCCCTTTCCCTTCCCCGCACCCTACAGTGAAGAAACCATTTTGTATTTGATGGTCAACAAAAGCAGAAATTTACTGAGCAGTCGTAGCACACTCACGTCAACTCTTTCAAGACATTTCATCATATAACATCCACTTTTTTTTTTTTCTCTCTCTTTCTCTCTCTTGCCTCAACACTTCTTGTGCAGGTCTGAAGAAAAATATCCAAGAAATGGTTGCTCCAATCCAACGTAATAACAAATTCAGACTCTCTCAGGTCACTGGTAAGTGTTGATAGAATTTTCTGCAGGTCTGATTTGATATTCGATGCAAGTAGTTCCTTATTTTGTTTTTCTCTTTTTCCTTTCTGGTTTTGCATTGTCATTAATATATTTGTTCTATTATTGTTTTTTGGTCAATATTTACAAGTTTGTAAGGAACCATTCCATTTAAACCTTCTCCTGCTATTTTCAAATTTCCAGGTGATTTGAATTAATTTTCAAATTGCTGTTGACCATAATTTCCATTAACTAAATATAAATGACTCATAACAGCCATTTTTACCCCAATTTGTTTTTGGTCATAAGGCTGTCCTCCATTTTCCAATATCAATAATATAAATTTTTATTTTAAAAATAAATAAATGCCATCAAAATATGCCTGCTGTTCAGCAAATTTATACATGTCAGTTTTGATCTTGCTGGCCTGATTTAATTCTTTGTTGTGATTTTTGCCTTTTATCTAGTTTGCCAAAATCTGATTTGAAATTACCATTTATTTTTGCTTTAAATTGTAGGCTTTCATTTCCTTGAGAATTTTAACAAAACTTTGTTATTGAAATATTTATTGAAATTTTTTTTCTAAACTACTAATCTTTTTAATATTAGAATTTCTGTTGATATTAATTCACTGCCTTTTCATTTTATATGGAATAATTTTTAAGTATTTCTTCATTCAAGCACTCATCTTGTGTATTTTCCAAGAATTGTGTTAAAAAACTTCTACTGAGTAAAAATCTTTACCATTTCAAACTGATAATATTTCTAATAAAAGAGAAGATAATATATCATAATTAAATTTTTAATGTCAACTTTCTCTTGCTTTATTCATAATATCTAACTTACAAAAATCTTAGATATTGAAAAAAAATGAATTTTAGTATCTTTATTTTACTTACATGAAATATTGTGAATCAGTATTCATTTTTAACTAGTATTTCTGATCCATACTTAGTAGTTACAATGAATATAAAACAAATAAGTACTATGCCAAATTAATAATGGTTGACAATGCTTCATCGAATAAAAACCACTATTTACATTTTTCGGACTATTGTCCTCGTCTTTGTCAGCATATTTATCAAAACGTTTTGATCGTTGTATGCTCCGGTCTTCTTCCAACCATCTGAAGAAGGCCGGAGCGTACAACGGCCGAAACGTTGTAATAAATATTGCGACAAAAATGAGGACAATAGTCCAAATAATGTAAATAGTGAATAAAAACCATTATTATTATTAATCAACTATATTAAAACAAGAACAGCAGTAACTGATTAGGAATAATAAAGAATGAATATAATGGTTAGACTTGATCTACCGACTGTAAAAGCTCTGGTAGCTCTATAGCTAGAGCAGCTATCATACATAGGTAACTTGCTGACGATAAAAGGGATGTGTGTTCAAGTCTTGATACAGTTTCTTTATTTCGGATGCATTCTATTTAATCACATCAATTGATTGATAGTTTGGGTAGGTGTGATTAAAAAGATACTAAAATCAAGATGCAGGAATTATCAATTAATTAAAATTATTAATTAATAAACAATTAAATTAATTAAAATTACTAATTAATAAACAAATTAATGAGTTTGAAAGAAATGAGATTTGAAACTAAATTTGGAAGACACAAGATTTTGTTGGTTGTTTTTATTGCTCATTGTTTTGAAATAATTTAAGGAAAAAAAAAAATTATTTCTTTTAAAAACATCAAATCTTAAAACAAAAACTCGGGTTAATTTTTGGACCTGAGTTTTGATATATAAAGGAGGACTGCCTATATCTAAGCTTGAACTCAGAAACAAAAATATTTTTCTCGGTTTTGAAATTCAAGGGGAAGTTAATATTATTGAGCCTAATTTTGTCAAATATTGACCGTCTGTACTGATGAATTTTAATTTTTTTCTCATGTTTGTTTGCATTTTATATATACTGCATTTGTGCTTGGTATGTTAAATGTTTGTATGGTATTTAGTTATTTGTGGACTTTTTGTATAAATGTTGATGAAAAGCTGTTTCTTAGTTTGAAACTGCTAAAAACATTATTAAAGAATGAAGGCAAGGAATGCATGGTTAATTCTTTAATATTTATTATTTACTTTGTTAGTTTTATCATTATTTAAAAAAATAGAAAAATTATTCAGTGTTGTAATGTCTGTGTATATTTGTCTATATTCAAACACATTTTTATTGTGCATGATCAGAATTCTTTGTTTCTGCATGACTATCAGGATAACATATACATTCTTAGATTGATATATATATATATATATGTCTGGACTCACCCCTTCATTGCAATATACAAATACTGAACAATTAGAACTGAACCACCAGACTACCTTCATACATGGCAGGGATGACCAAACCATGGCTCATGAGCTACATGCAGCCCTTTGACGTTTAATATGCGGCTCTTGGAAATATGCTGGCTGAGTTCCTTAAAATTAGTCAAAAACATTTGGTATATATTTATGTGTACTTTGTGATTACTGGAATCAATACAAATTAACAGTTTGAAAAAAACTGCATGCATGAATAAATATTATCGCATACATGCATTACTTAATATTTATATAAAAACCTTGTAACAAAATGTGTAAACATATGTGTAAATTTTGTTCATGTCTTGTGGCTCTCAAACATCTGAACTTATTGTATGTGCCTCTTTCATTAAGCAAGTTTGGCCACCCGTGATATATGGCTTCATTGTAGTAGCCAAAGTTTGTGTCGGACCACCCACACTTATTGGAAGGACTTATAACACAGAACTAGTGCATAGTATGCCTGGCATTAATCCAAACAACCCCACCTCTGGTTTGAATTCAGAGTTGTCCTCTGAGACTGGGGGTGGGGAGAAGAGATGAATTCATATTTTTCCCCCAAGTGTATTTCTGCAAAAGTGAATGTAATGGACTCAAGGAGAATATATATATATATATATATATATATATATATATATATATATATATATATATATATATATATATAAAGTGAACATAGAAGTCAACACTTAGAGGCGACAGTCTGTTTCATGCTAGACGCAATATTGCGTCCAGCATGAAACAGACTGTCGCCTCTAAGTGTTGACTTCTATGTTCACTTTTATATTTACACATGCTCCATCTCTGATATTGAGCACTTTATCCCATAAATATAGCACATCTTAAGACTATTTCTTCATATATATATATATGTATGTGTGTGAATTTGAATCAAATACAGTAATCTGACAGAATCATAAGATAAAGATATATATAAAAGTAGACATGGAGGTCAACACAAGTGGTGAGAGCCTAATTCATGCTTGCATGCAATCTTTAGGCTATGTGTGTCATGTTTTCTCTCAACTATATATATATATATATATATATATATATTGATCAATGGAACATTATGGGTAGCGAGGTATATTTTGTATTATCATATATATAATGATAATGAATACAGACAATCCTTAAAATCCTTCTGGTTATAATTTATTTCATGAATATATCAAATATTCATCTCTTCATACCAAAGTCTTTTTTTAATAAATCGAGTCAATTTATCCCGACAATTGTATTATTATATTGCTCTGTTACTTACATTGAGCTCTCTTTGGATTAAAGCCCTCCTTGAAATTATCCCTACTAATTATCAATTGACACACACACACACACACACATATATATATATATTAACAAAGTGTGTATTTTGCCATATTGAACCAGTCTAATTCTGGAAGATAGCATTTTTAAGTCAACTCTACTTTGGAATGATTGTGTTTGGTGTTAAGAGATTAATAAGAAATAAAATAAATTTGTTCACTTACTCTCTGATTGATTCTGTTCTGAGTTTCATGGAATCTCATTCACTCTTTAGGAGACATGATGACAAATTGGCTTTATTTTCAGAAATAATACTTTATATAAAAAGATGTTGTTTTATGATATAAACATATTTTACTTTATTCTTCCCTATTTAGGAAGTGTATTAGTCAGAATATTGTATTTAAAATATTTTAAAAATAAGTGTGAAACTGCTGCATTTTATATGTTTGGACAATATTCACATGTACTCAGTTACAATGATAACAAAGAAAATTCATCAATGTTTTCACATTATGCAAAACTTTTTTCTTTTGTTATCCACATATCTATGCATATACATATACGCATCTGAATTTATGCTCTCTTCTAAGCACACATGTTTGCAAAGATGAATATTGTCCACTGGCCACTGCACAGTGCACTCTGATCTGTATAAGACTTGTTATGTGATTATGAATATATATATATATATATATATATATATATATATATATATATATTAAAACAGAAACACACAATAGCTTATATATATATATATATATATATATATATATATTAAAACAGAAACTGCACAATAGCTTTCACATTTCAGCACTCAAATTGTGCTTCCTTGTGAGGAATGCTGAAATGTGAAAGCTATTGTATAGCGATTTTTAACTTTTTTGTTTTAATCTCATAAATAATATTAAGCTCTACTCTGTATTGAGCCTTTTTTTAAAAATTAAAGGCTACAGACGGTGGAATTATACTCCATTTGTTCTTATATATATATATAGTGTGTGTGTTCATGCCTACAGTTTTTGTGGTCTTCTGCTTTCACATCTGCACACACAATTGTTTGCACTCTTGAATATGCATATATCTACACATATTTTGCTTTGAGATTACACACACAGGATAAGCATGCTTATATCTCATGATTGCTTTTGGCATTGTTTAAAATCTTAGTTGAGATGACCCTTTCAAGTTTGTTAAAATATGAGCTCTTTATAGATTACATGAAAGCTAGTTGGATATTGAATTTTATTTTCTTCCTGATGTTTCACTCCTTTGGCCAGTGTCAGACATCATCAAGGAGCACAGTCAGGTTTGAATGGGATTGCTGGAGAGCAAAAATCTTTAGTGAAGTTCTTTTGTGGAAGCCTACTCACAGAAGGCCTAGCAGAGAATGGCAAACCAAGACCTAGATCAAGTAGATTTCTGATGACATAAACTGCAATTCCTCTAACCTGTTGAATATGATGAACAATAGAATTGGATGGTGACTGAGAGCTATGGGAATCCATGCAAGCAGTGCAACTAGACAGTTATTAAAAACTTTTAATATTTTGTTAATATTCATATAAAAGGAGTGAAAGAATTTTCAACATCCAACTGGCTTTCATGTATTCCATTTTTAATACATTGTTCAGATAAGTAATAATAATAATAATTCAACATATATACATTGTTTACAATTTGCTATATTTATAGAAGAGTACTCAATATTGGAGATTTAGCATTTACAGATATAAACAGTGTGGATACAGGAATCAACACTGCATAATGACTGTCAGTTTCATGATTCAATGTGTTCTCTAGACCAAATGCCACTATTACTTTAGTGGGGTGTATATATAGGCCACTGGGGAATTAAGAGATGCTGGAGAAGGAGAAAGAAAAATATACAAAACAAATGAATATTAAATGTAGATGAAGTAAGTAATTTAGCATCCATGGCTATAGATAACCCTAAGCATTAGCCCACTTCCCCTCCCCCAACAGCTGAGGAGGCCTGCTTTCCTCATTCACCCATTTCCCTTAATCCAACAGTGACTTTATATATAGCCCATTAAAGATGTAATTTCACTTGGTTTGAAAATCACATTGAAGTGTAAAACTGACAGTCATTATTATTATTGAAGGACAAAAGAAAATCGCCTTGTTGATACATATTATTTATTTCAAGTACTTTCGACATAGCACAATGTCATCATCAGGGTGTTGTTTATTGCAAGACAAATATTGTAGTGTCCATTATTTTCAAAGACAAAATTGTTGTGTTCATCTGAAAGTTAAATTTCTTACTTGTGGAGTGAAGAATGCTGAGTCAGCGTGTGATCGCTTGACACCGCTTCGGGGAGGTAACTAAGTATGGTTATGCTGAAAGTTCTTGGAATAGTTAATATGTATTATCATGGCGATTTTTCTCTCATCCTTCAATAACAACACCAAAAAGCTTGTCCATGAATATGAAATTGAAAATAAGTAGACAAAACTAGTCTAAATTATTCAATGAAACATGCTACCAAAATATATGCATATATATATATATATATATATATATATATATATATATATTGATGTACTGACTTATATGGATGTTTGTATAATTTGTAAATGCCTGCATGTAGGTGTAGTCTATTTAAAGCTGCTTGATTCACTAATAAACATTTTTACACTTGGTAATCTCTTTATATCATATGTAATTGTGTGTATGTATTATGTGCAGTATCATTTCTTGTGCAACCCAATGTGTCATGTGCATGAATTTTTTTATGCCTTATGATCAGCAAGGTTACCTGATGTCATCTGGAATTAAAACTTCTTTTTATCGGTTTATTTACAAATTGAACTTTCTCTGGCAGGAGATGTTCAGGAGAGAATTCTGGAATAAAGATTGAAAATAGAATAGTGAAGTTTTGTTACAAAAGTACTTGTTAATTACTTGTGTTTATTCAGAAGATAATTGTTTTACATTTTGAATTTCGGCTTAGACTCAAGTAAATTTAACAAATATAAAATGAAAGTATTTGATGAACATGCAATGATAATTTCAGTACCTTTTGAGTTCATTGTGCTCAGCTCGTTTTTAATTATCTCCTCTGTTGCTGTCAAAACTGCAAATACTCCACACATGAATTTTGTGAATTATCTCCCTTGGCTGCTTAATATGTCAGGTTTTTTTTTTTCCCATTGGCAACATATTGTTTTGCTATATTAATTGTATGTAATCTAGGAATAATGAAATTCTTTTTTTCTTTTTCTTGCAAACATATCCTCTGCTAAGATTAAAATACACCTTATACCAAAAGTATATACTGTATGCAACCTATAAATAAATAAATTTAAAAAAAAATCCCCAAACGCAAGCATTTCATCTGTAAAGATCAAATGCTATTGGATAAAAATGTTGATAATCTGTTAAAACAGTACAATCAACCGATTTCGTCAAAAAGATTTAAAAAAAAAAAAAAAAATTATACTCTTTAATCCTTAGAGTCATTAGTTCTATCAGTCTTCATGTATGCTTTTAGAATTAGTGATATAATTCATAGTATAGATGCACTTTCTTCAAGTACATATATCTTCAAGTATGAATTGAGTTCTCTGAGCTGCTGGTATATTTCATATAGAGGAAAACATTAAAAGTCCCTTCCTTTCTGCCGTGCGAATTTACTGTATTTAAACTTCAATCTTCCATGAATCTCTTACGTACATGCATGTCTGCTCATGGCGAAACAAATGTAACAAACGCTCCTTCGTGGCCAAATCGGTAAAGGCACGTCAAGCTAAATGACAGTTATGTATAGGATACAGGTTCGAATCCTGTCGAAGGACGAATATTTTCTGTGAAAATTTCTTGGACATTCAGGCCGGTAAATGTTGTTTAATACTGTTTATTATAAACACAGCATTTACTTAAATATTTGTATCTATAAAAAGAATGTATAAACATAAAAATGTCTTATATAAAAATACCTTTTTTCCCCTTAAATCCCTCTTTAATATTTTAATATTAAAAAACAAAAGTTAACAATGTGGGCCTGAGATATTTTTATGTTTTTCTATCTTATAAAGAAACTCTTTCATCTTAAGACAATAGCGGCACAAGGTTGCAAGTGGTTACTTGTAATTAAAAATAATGGGAACCTATTAGTGATGAGGAAGGACAATAATAGAACAGGGTTCTGGAAGGCAGAAGAAGGTGATTGATGTTGCATTTAAATTTTTGAAGACTGTAGGTGGCAGGAAATTGTAATGGAATTCTACATGTAAGAAGTGCGAGAAAAGAATGTATTAGAATAGAACTGACGGTTACTTCTAACTTGTTCAACAGTGACACTGGTGAGATCCAGATGCCAGTCTCATAGCATGCTTAAATTCATGCATTTGAGGCAACAAGGAGGGAAGCTCATCAGAAAATTACCATGAAAATATTTGAAGCCATATTGTATCAGTGAGAAGGCCAGGTTAGGTTTGATTACATTACAAACCCTTCTTTGAATTTTGGCAAGAATTTTGTAATATATAGTAGGAGCACCAGACCAAATATGGCAGCAATATTCATTGCACAGATGAGTGGTAGAAATCACTGTTTCACTGACAGTAAGAAGGCCAAAAATTTTTTTGGTGCATGCTATCAAGATATTCAGTTAAAAAAAAAAAATGAAACTTCCTTTTCTTATTTACATTTTTCTTCTTGCAGAACAACAAATGCTAACCAAATTTGTATAAATAGGCTCTCTCTTCTTGGAATATTGGCACAGCCCAATATTTCTGCATCATGAGGCTTTGTTTCATACAATGCCAAAGTTTAATAAAGAAAGATTTTAGAAAGAGAGTAACTGTTTTTTTAGTTATTTAAACTCTAGGACAATTAATAATATATCTGAATTTGATTCATTCATGACAGCCTATAGATAGAATTTGAATTAGGTCTTTTGAAAAGTAATGTTGCCTTTCTGGAGGCCATAAAAACTCAATTCAATGTATCAAAAGTTTAATTCCTAAAGAATGTAATTGTTACTAAGGAGAAAAACTTGGTGTGAAACAGATTATTTTGTTCCTTGTTTGAAAGGGTCAATAACATTTATATTTGAAGGATTTTCTTCCATCTCTACAAACATTTCCAAACAATTAGAAATTTGGTGTGTGTGTATGTATGTGTGTGTGTGTGTTTGTTGGTCGGTCTTTCATGTCTGCTATACACAAAATATAAAACCAGACCCTTGATATGTCTTTGTAAGTTTCTTTTTATATACTTTTATAAAACTGTTTTATTTTTACATAAACAGTCACTTGGGAATTGACAAAGGTTTATCTAAAGTAGGCATGAATTGAGAATTCTATAAATTTTAGTTTAAAGTATAATGGCTATATTAAATTATTATTATTGATCTGATACGCACACACATTCAGGGTGGTAGTGTTAGGTTTAGGTTGGTAAATGTAATTAATACTGTTTAATTAAATTTATTAATTAATTGAATTAAAAAAGATCATTTACTCACATAAGTTGTATCCATAAAAATAACATATAAACAAAAATATATTAAAATATTTGCCAGATTTTAATCCATTTCATCTAATATTTTGTCTTTGTTTACGTTAGGTTGCGTTTTGGGGCAGAAATTAATTATTGAGAAAGATTGTGGAAGATGTGTGTTTATAAGAAGTAACTTAGACTTTGCTAACCAGAAAGTTGTCTGAATGGTTAAACATCATGCCAACTTATATGAATGATTTAATTTAATGAAAACAGACAACTTTAAGGTTTCCATGGTTATAATTTATTTCCCCAGGGAGTTTCTTTTGCCCTGGATCATCAGACCACACTTCCAAGGATTAAAAATGAATTTAAATTTACATATAATTTTTACACTTTTGAGGGATAGTGTTAAGTTGATGTAAGGTGACACAGAGAGCGGTGAAAGATAGTGTGACAGACATGGTTGAAATTAGAGAGGCAAGGGAGAGATAGGAATGCTTTTAAATTTATTTTTATTACAATACTTAATAATGAGGAAGTGGGGGTGGTAAGGACCAGACATTGACTATTTAATAGGTCAAGTCACCAGAAATGATATCGAGAGAAAAAAAGAGAGAAGTAAAGATATAAGAAATAAGAGATGGACTTACGGTTTTGAAGGAAAGAGACGGAGATGTAAATTTGGGGTGGGGAACTTAGGAGAATTAATGCATGTGGTCATATAGCAGCCAATCTGGAAAAACACAGATTTATATATTTTTTAAATTTAAAAAAAAAATTTTTCTGTTAAAGTTTGATAGTAATTTAAATTTGGTTAACATTTGATAGTAATTTAAATTATGTGTATATGTATGTGTGTATATATATATATATATATATATTTGATAGTAATTTAAATTTATATATATATATATATATATATATATATATATATATATATATATATATATATATACATATATGTAATTATTTATTTAAAAAAGATTTATAACATAAATATGTTATAAAATCACTATAAAAATAGCCATTTTGTTTCAACATCCTCGGTGTCTTATCAAGTGATGACGTTGAATTATATATATAGGGATATGATAAAGAAATCTTTATATATTCGATCAGTGTTAGGCAAATAAATGACTTTAATTAAAAGAGAAAGTAATTTAAGGTAACAGTGTATAGAAACTGCTTTGATTGCTAGATCATCCACAATAAATTTGCATCCAGGTTTTTAGAATATTTCACCTTTCTTTGCAGGTTTTGTATTATTGTGATGTGCAATACTTAATAGCAAAAGTAATAAAAGCATAAGGAAACTGAATGAAATTGGATAGACTATATGACCAGACATGTCTAAAAAACACAAAAAAAAAGATGTAAATTTTCAGCATTCTATCATCTTCAGCATTTCCTGTTAGTGCTAAATTATAACTGACGTTTGCGTTTTTAACCTCCCCCTCTCCTTCCTACACAGCAAAAACATTACTTTAGTCTAATTAAGTCTTTCTAGAGTACAAAATGTGTTACATGGAATTTTTTTCATTTTGTCATTCATTTGCCTGATTTATATAGTCATCCACAGACAGACTGTTTCACTGTATCGCAGCTCATCAGTGTGGCTAGACATGTGATTACTTCAAGCCTGGATTGAAACCTGACTAATTTGACATCAGTTGGAGACTCTCACCCTTAGACCATCATCTCATGCATTGAAGAAAGGGAATTTTTAACACCTTATATACAAGATATAAGCATTACTGGCTACCAGAATGCTCAATTCATAGCAAGGTGCTTTTATATATATATATATATATATATATATATATATATATATATAATATAGCAAATATTGTCCTGAAGATTGTGTTGAAGCATGGAACAGATTGTCGCTGCTTGCTGTTGATCAGTGTTCATGTTCATATTTACATACACTCTATCCATGCTCTTGAGCCTTTTTACCCATAAATATAGCATATCTTAAATTTGTATTTTTATCATTTATATATATATATATATATATATATATATATATATAATGTGTGTGTGTGTGTGTGCGCACATACACCATGTGAATCTCAGCTCATATGATTTTTTTATTAGGAGTATTTGCAATGTCTTTATTATGCCACTCAAAATTTGTTCTTCATTTTATTTATATATATATATATTTTAAATTTTACTTTAGGTGGATATGCATATTTAGATTACATTTCCTCAAAATTCACTCTGGTAGATGGAAACAAATATACTGTCTAGTCAAGTATGAGTATCTACTAAAAATAACATTTAAAATGATAAAAATCTGTCAGATTGATAGATAAAAAAATATATATATTAGTTAGTAATATGTATTTTATAGATTCAGGTATATAAATATTGCCATGAGTTGTAAAAAAGATATAACCCCAAAATAGGAAGAAAGTATTGTAAAATTATGGCATGAACACAATGTTGGAAATTATGAAAAAAATTGAACAGAGGTCAAAGAATATCTGTCTATGTCTCTAAGATGAGGTATTATGATTACTTACATTATTTATATTATTGGGACTCTTATCCTCATCTTCATTACCATTTTGACAATGTTTTGGTTGTTGTATGATCCGGCATTCTTCAGGTGATTGGAATTTTGAACTGACTCCTTACTTCACCACCTGAAGAAGGCCAGAGCATACAACGTCTGAAACGTTGTGAATATGGAAATGAAGATGAGGATAACAGTCCCAATAATGTAAGAGATCAAAGAATAACAAAAAACAAATTGAAGACAATGACAAAATCAGGAGAAAAAGAAACTGGCTCAGACAATGTCATATTAAGAGATTTGGTAGAGATTAAAAGGTTAAAATGCCAAAAACAATATTTGAAGAAGCTGAGGAATTGTAATGAAGAAAAATATGCACTCTCTGCTGACTGCTCTCCTCAAATATGAGTCTCACTAAAAATAACGTTTAAAATGATCAAAAAATCTGTCAGGTTAATAAATTCATTAATTCTTCAGAAAATAACTTTGTTTACTCTTGGATGCAAAACTGGGCAAATATGATAATTTTGACAAGAATTATTTCACTTAGAAGGCACTGTTCAGATCTGGCTTGATCAGCAAAGCATTTTTGCAGCCAAGTCAGTTAAAGCACGTCAGATCTAACAATGATTTCACTCTGCCAAGAGGGATGCTGATTCATGTCCTGCTGGAGAGTGCATATTTCTAGGATATTCAGGCTGATAGACGAAAATGAATATACTGTTTAATAAATAAATGGAGCATCTACTCAAATATAAATATTTACTAAAAATAACCATTAAAGTGATAAAAAAAATCTGTTGGATTAATAAGTAAAAAATCCATATATATATATATATATATATATATATATATATATATATATATATATATATATATATATATATATATCTCAGAGTTAACCTGTAGAAAGAGACAATATGTATAAAGGTAAAAGACAATAGAAATATTGTTTTTATTGTTGTGTTGATGGATTCAACCATTTTCCTTTGATTTCTTGATACAAAATGCATCTATGAGCACAAAAGAGACCTCACAAAAAACAACTAATGCACTAGTCATACATAGAAATAAATCCAACCACAATTTTGATTTTAAAAATGTTACACTTATAAAAAAAAAGAAAAAAAAACTCACTCAGAAGGAAAATCCTCAAGAGTGCTGCCATTGAATATTTTCCAAATATTAATCTATCTATGCCCAGGTCTTTTCCCAATATCACCTTTCATAGCAGAATTACTTCTCTCACTACATAGTACTTGACATAATTTTCAGTTGACAATATGAATACAATAGCATTTTCTAAATTCTTCTACCTGCTAAGAACATTTTGTTTGTTGTTAATAGTCACTTTGTTCTTAATAAATTCATTTTGTTTTTGCTTTAAAAATGTCCACATTGGATGAAACACATTGGCTAGTAATAGTTTTCTTATTGTGTTTTACCTTTACACACACACACACACACATATATATCTATATATATATATATATATATATACACACACACACACACATACACACACATTATTTACATTATTCGGACTATTGTCCTCATGTTTGTCGCCATATTTATTACAATGTTTCGGCTGTTGTACGCTCCGGCCTTCTTCAGGTGGTTGGTTGGAATGTCAAAGGACACATGGCACAGTGGATAAAGCCATTAGTTAGATCCAGTGACAGGACCCAAAGAGTGTGAGTTCAATACCTGGTTAAGGCAGTGGAGAACTTTCAGAGGGAAATAAACAGGAGATAACTGATAAATGATATCCATTAAACATGGCATGTGGAACTAGAACAGTCTACCCCAGTGAGCGAAATAAAGGGTTTAGTTCGACATTCCAGCCACCTAAAGAAGGCTGGAGTGTACAATGGCCGAAATGTTGTAATTATTATAGCAACAAAGATGAGGACAATAGTCCAAATAATGTACATAATACCTCATCTCAGAAATAATATATATATAGTAATATTTATTTTATAAATTCAGATATATAAATATTACCATGAATTGTAAAAAAGATATAACCTCAAAATAGAAAGAAAGTATTGTAAATTTATGGTGTAATCACAATGTTGCAAATTTTGTAAAAATTGAACAGAGGTCAAAGAATAAGAAAAACAAAAAAACAAATTGAAGATCATGACAGTAAGAAGTAAAATAAACTGGCTTGGACAATGTCATATTAAAAGAGATTTGGTACAGATTAAAAGGTTAAAATGTAAAAAAAAAAATATATTTGAAAGAGCTGGTGTTGCAAATTTAAACCAAGATAAGGTGAAAAATATTGGCTAAAGACAAAAGTAATCAATCATCTTCAAATAAACATCACTTCTATTGAGTGAACAATATCAAAAAATAATCGTAGAAATGCATTCAGATCTAGAATTTGTAATCTCCATATCCTGATTCAAATTTTAACTCATTAGCATTCAACATGCCCAAATGGACTCTGTAAATATTGGCTCTTAACCCACCGTAATCCGTCCCATGTATACTCTGCCATAATATATAGCAACATCATCACAAATAACAGAGGAAATCATAAAAACTGTGAGACTGACCACAATATGTGAAACTTTGAAAGCCAATATTTAGGTGTGAATTTGAGTGTGTTGAATGCTAAAGGCTTAAACAATTATTTTGATTAAGTTTCAGGAAATATTAGGTTGAGTCATATATAATTTCCACCTTTGTTTATCAACTTTATTCTTCAAAATATTATTATTGCTTCCCCAAAATGGTAATTTCTTATCACTAAACCTAATAATTTTGAATGTTTTCTCAACTAAAGTCTTATTTGTATAAATTGCTAGCATTAAATATTCAGTTAGTATTTTTCTTGGTGTCCTACAATTTTAAAACTAATGTTCAACTAAAATGTATCTTTATCAGTAACATCTTAAATGTGTCAGAACTGCTGATCAAATGTCATTGCATAGAATGAAACAACCGAAAAGTTGGGCAGGTGTCAGATTCAAGTAATCTGTAAAAAAAAACAAACTTAAAAACTTGAATTTTACCAAACACAATGAAGAGCATTTTCTGCCATAGATACTTCTGCTTCTCTGTTATCTTTGTTTTAGATTCATAAATTAATGTTTCATTGCCAGAGGCTGTCTTATCCCAAAAGGACATTTTTTGTGTTAAGCAATGAGAGAAAAACAACTGTTTAAATGCTGACAAATGTTTTTTTTTTCAGAAACTTCATGTGAAACATATTTTATTTGCTTCTTCTGAATTCTCATAAAGATTTATAAATGATATACTTGAGTTGATTGATTGCACATAAGTTGGGTAAGATTCGAAGACACTTCTAAGATTTCCCAAATGTTGAACAAAAAGTCTTTAAACTATATCTCACATATTTTCTTTTAATGATATAGTACATTTTTTTGTTTTTTTGAAAATGAAATACTCAGATTGATCACTGTTTTAGTATCAAATTAATTGGCAATTTATTAATACTAATTAAGTTACATTAAGCTTTATGTAAAAAAATAGATAAAATTCTGCTATGGGCAAAAGAAATCTTGTAATTATTGAGAGCAGCTTTTTTTTAAAAAAAAAATTTAAAATTGATTTTTCCATCATGAATATTGAAGTATTATATTTAGGCTGTCACAAATGAATTTACATCCTAAAGCAATCTGCAGTCATGACCAAAACTGGCTGTAAATACTGATGATAGGAATCCTTTTTTAACAAAATGAAAAACAACAACGAACACTGCATCTTGAAACACATTTTGTATTGTTATGGTCTTAATCATTCATTTATTTGCATTTCATTCAGCTATGCAATGGAAACCGAGTAGGTCCAAATTTATATCTTTCTATTTCACAATTTTCTTCTTGCATGTTAGACAAAATGCATTTTTACATAGATTATGAAATTATACTTAGCTCTCAGCTTCATTAATATTAATTTGCAACAAATTGACGAAGGATTTTTTTTTTCTTGTTATTTTCAGTTGATTTGTTTTTAGTTAGATATTTCTTGTTTTTATTTAATTTGTGGAAAAATATGTTTCATATTTTTTTATATGCATTAAAATGTTTTTCTCTTAAGCTTTAGCACAGTAACTTTTTTTTGTTCTGTGATTTAATTTGGCAATAGTGTTTTTGTTTATTGCAAATGTTCTGATGTTTATGTCATTGTATATTGCGGGATATTCAACATATAGTCACATTATAGCTTATGTAGATATCAAATGGTATTCCTTGGCTTTGGTATGCACGTCATGCTATGTGTTTTTTTTTTTTTTTTTTTCATTCTAAGAGTGTAAACCAGATACACCTTTTATATCTTGTATACATAACCACAACATATGTCCAAATTCTATATAAAAAAAAAATCTTTTATATATTAGAGAGTTTTTGTTTTCTCTCTATATAAAATGTGGGATTGCTTTTCTGTTTTTTATTTAGTATTGGGTTGGCTAGAAAGTGTGTTTGGTTTATTAAATAAATTTTTTTAATAAGAAAACAAACTTTTAGGCTAACCCAATAAAAAAAAAAAAAGTCTGATTTTATAAAAAAATTAAAAATGTATTACAATAATTTAAATATTTTAAAAATTAAAATTTTGGTTTTAATTTTAATGAAGGAGCATAAATTTTAGTTGCAAAAAAGAAAAACAAATGAAAACAAATAGTTTGGTGTATTTAAAGCAGGTTTTAGGCAGTTTTGAATGCTAGTTTTTATCATCCAAAATATTTTCATCACCTGTGATTATTCTTTTAAAAAATGGTTTGTTTTTATTGCGTTTGAGTAGAGAATTGCAGATGGAACTACCTTCCATTAATTTTTTATTCTGTTACATCATCAGCCCACCAAACATTGTAGCAATTCACATATCCAAGTGTTTTCGAATGTTTACAACACTTGAATTAGATATATGGAGTATCTCTGTGAGGTCTGATATTATGTAACAATTTGTCTTTTTGCATTTGGCCAATTTACCATTGGAATTTGAACAATAGACAGCAATTTGAAGTAAATTCTATCAAACGAGGAAAAAATCTTTCCAGACATTCCATGACAAGAACAACAGGGTTTGCAGCCACATCATCTTGAAATACTGGTTCCCGTATGATCACCAAAGTTAAGCAACATCAAGCCTAGCCAGTACCTAGATGGGTAACTGATTGGGAATACCAGGCGTTGTAAGCTTGGATTCACAGGTGGTGTAATGGATAAAGGTTCAGAATTTTTAATCAGAGAGCCGAGTTCAAATTCTAGTAGGGTTCTTTATATTCACTTACACGCAAATACCCTTGGGAAAGGCATGAATACACTTCTTCTCCCTCCACCTATGGATTAATTAGTAAGACTTGTATCACTAAGCCATTATCATCCCCTCTTCACCAAATTCTTACAGTCTAAAAAAATATTTTCTGGCTTTAAATAACCTGCAGAGGGCTGATAAGCTGTAAAAAAAAAAGATGAAAAATGAATATTTATATTTGGATTTATCACCTCATCTTTGTTTTTATTGTTCCAATGTTTCAGCTGTTGTGCCCTCTGACCTTCTTCAACTGTATGTCAATCCACTTAACAATAACCTTTTCATGGTTCATGAATTTGGTGTAATATGTGAGTTCAATCCCTGGTCTGGGTAGTGCAGATCTAAACTCATTGGAAACAGAGCAAGTAGTAAGTGAGCAGTTCTAAATAAAAAAAAACTGTACAAGATATCCCTAGACATGGACAAGTAGAATGAGAGCAATCTATCCCTGTAGATTTAAATAAAGTGTTCAGGTTGAAATTCTCTGAATGTTACCTGTATTGAAGGCTGGAGGGCACATTAGCTGAAAAGTTGTCATGGTGATAATAAAGATGAGGACATTGTCTGAATGTAAATAATGATAACTCCTCATCCAGAACATGGAAATAACTCTGAGACTTTCTTAAAATATGTATTCTATTATCCCTGTTTTAGCTTTTTACTATTGATAGTAATATTATATGTAGGTTGAAATTTAAAGACCTGACCAAAACCTGTTTTAGATAATCAATGTATGCAGTAAGTTATGTTACTATGATTCACTGTATTATGAGGATTTCGTGTTGTCTGAAACTTAAAACATTTGGCAAACATCTTCAAGTAAAGAGATACCCCCACTCTTTCTTCTTAATAAAAGTGGCTCAAAAAATAAATGCTTTTTTTTTTAAGTCTTATTTTAAGACTATTTTGAAGAAATTGAATGGAAAGGAGGCAAAAATATTTTGTCAAACAGGACCATTTTTATAGGTGTTGATATACCATAAAACCATAATTTGTTTTTATCTTATATATCTTAACCTATTAATTCATGAGACCCAACTATATGGTTACAATCTTTATCAACTCCAGGCAACAAGCTTTAAAGACTATAATTTAGATTATATTTTTAGAACACCTCATTATGGTACAAGAATATTATAGTCTAATGTATTAGGCTTGGTGCTTGAATTTGATTAAGATCATGCCTGACTAGTTGAACATCATTCATAAATAGTTTAAGTGTTTATGAAACTTGCTTTCCTATTGGTGATTGGCTGGATGTGTTTTCTTTCCTATAGATGATTGGTTGGATTCTTTTGTTTTCTGTTTTAAGCTTTGATAATTTATTGTACAGTTTCCAGCAGTAATTTGCTACATGGATCTTGCCTTTTGTTAGGATGTGCAAGTGGTACAATGAATAGCAACTCAGAATGAGAAATCAGAGAGCCAAGTTTGAATTTGTTACACACACTTGAATGCAAATACCCTTGGAAAAAGTTAGAATCCATTTTCCCCCCTAGTTGTGGGTTAAATAGTAATACTGGCATCTGTAAAAGTCATTATCTTCCAAAAATTGTTAATGCAATATTTGTTTGTAAAGAAAAAATAAAGCTAACTCAGATAACTTACAAAAGGGTTGATAAGAGATTAAAAGAAACGTCAAAATCCCTTTTGTTATTTGGAGAAGTGACAATGTGGCATTAAAAAGTTCATGGAATTTCCCAAATTTGACAGTGAACAAAAAATGTACAGCAAATTCTAAGGAGATCGAAAATGACTATGTTTTGAGTCTTGTCTTGACACATTTTTTTTCCTTATAAAATATCTCCAAAGACTGCCCTGCGTCCTACAAATCAAAGGTCAGTTGATGGGTGTTATAAGTTTGGGGTGTGGGCAGAGTGTCACTTCCTCCATTATATCTGATTTTGACTCCTTGAAATAAAATAAGTTTTGTGTTTTTAAAATTAAAATAACACTTTGATAGAAGCTATTTATGCAATTGGGAAGTGGGGATATTGACAAGAAACAAAATTCCTGCTACAGTAACAACATCAATCTGTCTTACTATTCAACCCATAGCTGGAGGGAGAAGAGATGGATTCATAACTTTCCCAAGGGTATTTACCCATAAGTGAATGTAGTAAACTTAACTGGAATTTGAACTTGAACTTGACTTTCTGATTTCTTATTGAGACCTGCTCTCCATTGCACCACCTGCACATCCATTCATATACAGGGTGTCCCAAAAAATGTACTCTCTTCTTAAATGGCAATACCTGCAGTGTCTATTGACTTGCAAGCAAGATTAATTGCTAAAATTAAGAAATATTAATGTTTATTGATTTACAAAAAAGATTAATAGTTTAAATTAAATATTAATTGAAATTAAATGCATCTTTATAAATATTTGTCTATATTTCTGATATGAGGTATTATGTACACCATTTACATTATTTGGACTATTGTCCTCATCTTTGTTGCCATATTTATTACAATATTTCGGTTGTTATATGCTCCGGCCTTCTTCAGGTAGTTGGAATGTTGAACTGAACCCTTTATTTCACTCACTGGGGTTCTTGTTCCACGTGCCATGTTTAATAGATGTCAGTTATCAGTTATCTCCTGTTAATTCCCCTCTCCAAGTTCTCCACTGCCTTAATCAGGTATTGAACCTGTCACTGGATCTAACCAACACCTTTATCCACTGTGCCATGTGTCCTTGAGGACATCTGTCAATGAATTTCTGGGTTTATAAACCTAATGTCATCAGCAACCATTTTTTTACCAGTGCACATATTGCAGTTTTTGCTGTTATCATTGCGTGGTACTAGAACATTCTACCCCAGTGATCAAAATAAAGGGTTCAGTTCGACATTCCAACAACCTGAAGAAGGCTGGAGCATACAACGGCCGAAACGTAATAAATATGGCAACAAAGATGAGGACAATAGTCTGAATAATGTAAATAGTGTATATTTGAACTCACGACAAAATCAGAAAGTGAGTATATTTTTGGGACAGCCTGTGTCTGTATGTATGTCTGTGTAATAATGGTCACAATAATGTCAGCATTTGATTTGATAACAAGGAATATTTTACTATCTAGTGTCATAAAAAGAATAGCACAACTGTCAATTTCATGCTGGGGGATTTTCAGGCATGTAATAGACTTTCCTGGTTGTTTTTTTTTTTTTATAACATAAAAACAGGGTCGATAAAACATTTAGTCTGTGAGTAAGTAGTATAACAGGTATTTATTCTTGTATCTACATTTAGAAAATAATTCAAACTTTTGGTTCAATATCCTGTTCTGGTGTGGGAATTTCAAAATGCATAACATTTCTTCCAGGTACAGTCATCAATCTTTTTTTTTTTTTTTTTTTTTTTTAAGGTCCTGCTCATCATGCTTTCTAGAATTTTTGCAATTTACCTCTGGTGTTTTCTTGTCATTATCTTTCAATTCCCACAAACACTTAGAAAGTGTTGTACTATTGTCATACTACCTTCTGACAAAAGTTGTTATGGTATGTTTGTTTCTATAGCCTTTCATACAAGATGTGTCAAGTCTTTCTCTAATTTTCACAGTTATCTAATAATCTCTATTCATAGTTATACATTTGTATGCACCTCCACCCATGGCTATCTCTATTCCTGCAATTGATAGGGAAGGGGTAAATTTGTATTATGTGTACACAGATCTTTAATGTTATGTTTTCTTTCTTTGTTGGATTATGTTGTCTGTGCAGCTATAGCTGAATTTTATTGTTTTTTATTAACTATTTTATGGAGTTTATTGGTAATCAGGAAGTGTTTTTTTTTTTTCAATTGAGGTAAATCAGATATTCTTTATCTACTACTATTTTTCTGTTTTTTTTTTCTCCTCTCTTTATAGAAACCAAATTTGCCACATTTCCACTCTTCTTTAATGCCACTTCATGCTCCAGCTCCCCTGATTGAACCCCCACTCCCACCCTTTTACTGGAAATTCCAAGTCACCTATAGATTTTAAAATCTGCTTAAACATGGTTGGTGGATGGTTTGCAATCAGGTTGAATTGCATATGGTCCCCCCCTTTGCACTAATTTTCTCACTTTGTTGTTTCTTTTCTTTTCAATCTTTTTTTTTTCTTCTTTTTCTTTTCAATCTTTTTCTCTCTTTCCTTCTTTTTCTGTCCTTCTTTTTCTGTCTTTCTATTTCTCTCTTTCTTTCTTTTTCTCTCTTTCTTTCTTTTTCTCTTTCTTTCTTTTTCATTTTTCTTTCTTTTTCACATTTCTTCCTTTTTCATTTTACTTCCTTTTTCATTTTACTTCCTTTTTCATTTTACTTCCTTTTTCATTTTACTTCCTTTTTCATTTTTCTTCCTTTTTCATTTTTCTTCCTTTTTCATTTTTCTTCCTTTTTCATTTTTCTTTCTTTTTCATTTTTCTTTCTTTTTCATTTTTCTTTCTTTTTCATTTTTCTTTCTTTTTCATTTTTCTTTCTTTTTCATTTTTCTTTCTTTTTCATTTTTCTTTCTTTTTCATTTTTCTTTCTTTTTCATTTTTCTTTCTTTTTCATTTTTCTTTCTTTTTCATTTTTCTTTCTTTTTCATTTTTCTTTCTTTTTCATTTTTCTTTCTTTTTCATTTTTCTTATTTTATTTTTCTTTTTTCTTTCTCTTTTTCTTTTTTCTTTCTCTTTTTCTTTTTTCTTTCTCTTTTTTCCTTTTCTTTCTCTTTTTTCTTTCTCTTTCTCTTTTTTCTTTCTCTTTTTTCTTTCTCTTTTTTCCTTCTCTTTTTTCCTTCTCTTTTTTCTTTCTCTTTTTTCCTTCTCTTTTTTCTTTCTCTTTTTTCCTTTTCCTTTTTTCTTTCTCTTTTTTCCTTTTCCTTTTTTCTTTCTCTTTTTTCCTTTTCCTTTTTTCTTTCTCTTTTTTCCTTTTCCTTTTTTCTTTCTCTTTTTTCCTTTTCCTTTTTTCTTTCTCTTTTTTCCTTTTCCTTTTTTCTTTCTCTTTTTTCCTTTTCCTTTTTTCTTTCTCTTTTTTCCTTTTCCTTTTTTCTTTCTCTTTTTTCCTTTTCCTTTTTTCTTTCTCTTTTTTCTTTCTCTTTTTTCTTTCTCTTTTTTCTTTCTCTTTTTTCTTTCTCTTTTTTCTTTCTCTTTTTTCTTTCTCTTTTTTCTTTCTCTTTTTTCTTTCTCTTTTTTCTTTTCTCTTTTTTCTTTTCTCTTTTTTCTTTTCTCTTTTTCATAAACAACAAAGTCAATAATTCAACTTGGGATCTTAACTAAAGTACAGTTTAATTTCTACTAACTACAAATTTAGAAAACCATTGGCATTTGCTGACAAGTGATATTCATTACAGATTGTTGCAATCATGATCAAAATTTATTATAGAATCCTGTTTATTTGATTCTATGAATGGTTGACTAATTGTTTCTGTTAAGGCACATTTGCATTTGTTCAGTTCCGACAGAGCCTACCTGTGGTTTATACTGCAACTTTATTGAATGGCCCTTAATTATAGTTTCTGGGAGAGAGCGCATAATCTGACATGATCAACAGTTTCAACAAGGCCTGTACACTAGTACCCTCGGTCATGATGGCTTCTGAGTTTGTGCTAGATAGCACAACCCTTTCATGGATTCTGAACAGTTCTGTCTAACCAATTTAATCCCTAAATTTAGGGTCTCCCTAGGGTGTGGCTTTCAAGCAGTGCCATACGCAGTGATTGTCTCTCCATGACAATATTATCAAGAAGTCACCTACTGGACAAATCAAACATGGTGAGATTTGAACCCTCAAACCCTTGGTCATGATGACTTGTAACTTTCTACAAACACAACCATCAACAACTTAGGAATAGTTATGTCTATTGAATTTCATTTCAAGGTTTGGGTCAAGTATGGTTTTCAGACACTTTCCATTGGTACTACATGTGAGGATTGCCTATAACATGAACTCATGTCCCAGACCAATTTGAACTTAGGACTCATAGTCTGAAAGGGAACATTCTAACAATGTGTCCATAAGAAAAAGATACAAAAACCATGAACTGGGACTTAGTACGTCTGATACAAAAAGAATTGTATTGAATGAACCAGATAAAAACATTCTATGACAGCAGCATGGACATTTAGTTTTATATACTTATCAAACTACTTGTGCTATTTTCATTTTCCTATTTGACATATGTACTGGTTTCTCTAAGAGCTTTATGGAAAAATAATGGAAAGACAACGGTGCACTCTCTATAGCATATTTATTTAGAAATAGGATTCTTTGATAAGTCTAAAAATGGTAATGATTCTTTCACCCACTCTGATAATGTTTCTTTTGAAATATAAATACACGTCATATAAATGGACATCTCTACATTAATGTATTCATCTTAGTACAGTGTGCAGACTTTGTATGCAGATGCATGAAAACTTAAAGATATATGTTTGTGCATACATACACATACATGTGCATGTGTGTGCATGTGTCTATATACACACACATACACACACACACTATGCCTGGTAATTAGAACCAAGTTACAATATAAAAAAACAAAGATATTCAATTAAAAAAGAAATTAATATGCAGTCCGAACATTTTAATCTGGCACTCTTTGGTCTGGCAATTTTTTTAATTAGCTGTCATTTGTTCATTGAGTGGCCATAAGGGCAGTGTCACACGTTGTTTTCAAGTTGATTAAAGGGATTGTTTATGTTTAGTTTAAATAAACAATGGGAGGTTATTCAATAAAACTAACCTCAGCCTTGAGAGAGCAAGGGAGTCTTGAGAATTGATGCATATGGCCTATATATATATATATATATATATATATATATATATATATATCTGCATGGACAAGTGATTAGAACATTTGCTTTCTGACCATGAGTCCTGGATTTGATCCTCAACAAGGTTGATTTGTTGATGTTATCGATCTGGGGATATGATAGTGTGCAACATCTTGGGAATGTACCTGAAGACCATATCATGGGTTGACCCAAGCATTGTGAGTGAAACTGGGTAGATAGAATCATTTGAAATGCATTATTGGTTGTGCTAACACAAAGTCACAAATCATTGTGATCGAGGGTTTCAGTGGACTGGTGTAAAGTGTTGATCACTCCAGACTGTCTTCTTTCCCAGAAAGTGTAAATAGCATTCATTCAGAGCATAGTTGCAATAAAAACCACAGGTTGGCTCTGTGATTGTTGAACTAAGACAAATGTGTCTAATAAGACACCAGAAAAAGTTGTTGGCAAGCCACTCGAGCAGATGGGGGTATTTGGAAAATGAATAATCAGACATAGATCAGATCTGTAAAACGACAATATGAATGAATAAAGACAAAAAGAAAACTTATCTTAACTGATGTGTTTCGGGCCCTGAGAAATTTTAGCAAGGCAAACATAAAGATTTTATTTTGTGACAATTATTTATATAACAACAGCAGAAAAGATATTAGTTTTTCAAAATTTTTGGTATGGGGTACTCATCGATATTCATCATGTTAGCGGAAAAGTCTGGCAACTTCATGGACATGAAGTCATACAGTTCAATAAATGAAAGTGTAGGAGTTTTTTTTTTATGTGTGTGTGTGTGTGTGTGTGTGTGTGTGTGTGTGTGTGTGTGTGTATATATATATATATATATATATATATATATATATATATATATATATATATATATATATATATAATGTAAATTAGTATTTCAATTATTTTGGATTGGGAATGATTTATGTTATATATTTTGAAAAATCAATAACATTTCTGCTTTTGTATATAAATACTTGTCACAAAATCAAATCCTTACATTTGACTTGATAAAGTCTCTCAGAGGACGAAATGTGTTGGCTAAGATAAGTTTTCCTTCTGTCTTTATACATATATATACAAACACACACAAATAATAAAATATTAGCTAAATCTTAAAATATACAATGAACTGAGTGCTCAATGCTAAAATTGATATATGTAGTATATTATAATATTAAGACTAATATTTAGTTGACGAAAAATTAAAATATTCGTGGCCTGACATTTGCGTCTAGCATGAAACAGCCTATCGCCTCTGAGTGTTAACTTCAATGTTCACTTTTATATTTATATTTACATACGCTCTCATGTATTATTGAATAATACAAATATTGTATAATTCTCATGCTATTAAATCTTATGCCATGAAGGCTATGAGCCTACAAGAGCCACCTTCCAGCTCTCACAGTCTTGGTAGAGCATCCCCAGTGCCAGATTAATCTGCTAGAAGTCCTGGCAGATGATATTCTTCCAGCGGCTGCATGGCTTACTGTGAGGTCATCTCCAGTTTGCAGATAACAGTCCAAACTGGTAGGTTGGTCATTGCAGGACATGACAGGGCCAGTGAACACTGTACTTAACAATGGTGTAGTGAATGCCCGGCCAGTCCATCCTCCAGTAGGCTCCTCATTGGACATAAGATTAATTTTCCTAACTATATTAAATAATATCTTTTAGTTTAGGAAAAGGGGTTTTGAATGTTGATTTATCAAATGATATCTTGTGATGTAAGTTCATAACATTCATTAAAAAAGTTTGGGTGTGGCTCAGACTCAAATGAAGAGTAACATGCAATGTTTAATATAAAACTCATTTTCAAGTATATGCCATTAGTTCCTTTCAGCTTTTGACTGATTTTTGGGTTGAAATAATATACAGTCTTACTTTAACAAAGTATCATTGCATTACCTTAAAAAATGTAAATTACTGAAAATAAGTTTTCAGAAGATTGCTGTGTTTTTTAACTGCAGTTTATTTCTTTCCCACAATATTATTCACCAAACAAAAGTGTCCAACTTATGACTATTCTAAAGTGTCATTTATCGTACAAAAGGGCAGATATCTCCATTTTGAAGAAAAACAGACAAACAAATAGAATTTCTTTTTCATGTTGTTCTAAGTTCAACTTTTCTTTCTTTCTTTTTTTTTTTTTTTTTTTTTTTGCACTAGGTAGGGAGATAGTAAATGTAATGTGTGGCTAAGAGAAGGGAGTGAATATGAGAAGGATAGATAACCATTGATCCTAGATGTGAAAAGGTTAAGATTGTAGTTTGTGTGATTGATTTATCTTTTATTTTAAGGGCTTATCAACCCTTTCTAGCTTATTTATAGCTGAAACATATTTTGGATTGTAAAATATTGTAAATATTTTTTTTGCAAATGAATACTGGATTAATTTTTTTTTTTTTTTTTTTTTGCAAATGAATACCGGATTAATTTTTTTTTTTTTTTTAAATGATTTGTACAGATACAAGTTCTACTATTTAACCCATATCTGAGGGGGAATGAATTCAGACCTTACCCAAGGGTATTTGCCTATAAGTTATAGTGTTTGGGGAAGAATACAAATAGGAGTCTGTTCCCACAATGTAGCAGTTCTTGGAAAGAAGCTTTCTGAATGAAATGTCGTTCTAGCAAATAGAATACAAAGAGAATGGCAGTAACTCAACCCTATGGACATAGCATGGTGGATCTTAGCTGTAAAGGTATGGACTGGTGAAACTAAGGAATAAAGCTTGTCAGAATCATTACTATGGAAATAGTGTTAGTATCATCCTGCACAAGACCTCATACTGGGTACATCCAACAGTATTCCACCATTGAAATGATCTGAACTATTACAAATAATTTAATGCTTTGTAATGAAGACAAAAGCAAAAAAATATTCGGAAAAGATAAATGTCATGGATCTTCATAAGAACAATTGAGAAGTTTCTGGGCTAAATGTATTTATACAATATTTCTAAATGTGAAGAAAGCATATAAAATGCAACCAATGGGAAAATACAAAATTCTTTATTGAAGACACATTGGAATAATGAATTTACAAATAGAAATGAAACAAGTCTGTGTATATTTACAGGCATACAGGCTAGCATGATAGTTAGCTAGCAAGTTAGGTTGTCAATGGGCACCCGAACAAATGTAGCCTTATGTCTGAGACGAGGTATAAATACAACCAGTCTAGAAAAAGAACTCTGAATTCCTGAAACTGGGTAGATAGAAAAACAATAGCCATTCTTGTGTAACAAATCAACAATCATATATATATATATATATATATATGACTGTTGACTTATACAGGCATGGTGGAGTAATGGATAGCATTGGATTGAGGAAGTGGAGAGCCGTGTTTGAATTCCAGTTGAATCTATTACATTCACCTATGTGCTAATATCCTTGGATAAGGTATGAATCCTCCTCTTCTTCTACCTCCAGGTATGGGTAAATAGCAGAACAGATTGAGTTCTATAGCTTTGGATGGCAAATGGTCTAGGGGAAAGACAACTCTGAATTCAAAACCTGCAAGGGGTCATTTGGGAACCTTGTGGTATGTAGTGCACCAGGTCTCTGTATTTGGCCCTTCAAAAAGTATGGATAGTGCTGCACAAAACCTTCACCACTATAATCAAATCTCACGTGCTGGTGTCGAGCTTTTGGTTCCTAGGAACTGATCTGCTTGACATTGAATTTGACAGAAGAGTCAAGTATATATATATATATATAAAAAGAAATATAGTTTTAAGGTGTGCTATGTTTATGGGATAAATTATTCTATCACTTTCAAGAGTGAAATATATATAGACTGCAGACTGTGTGGCTAGACATGCGATTGCTTCAAGCTGGGATTGAAACCTGACCGATTTGATGTCAGTAGGAATCTCTCACTCTTAGGCTATCAGCACAAGCAGCAGAGAAAGGGAATTTTTTTAATGCATTATATACAAGATATAAGCATACCAGCGTGCTCAATTCATAGTGAATGACTTTTAGCATTAATTGGCAGCAGCCAGTGAATTCCCTTTCTTCCAACGTGCTCAACCTATAAGAGGGGGGCATATGTAGTCATCCACAGACAGATTGTTTTGCTGTATCACAGCTCATCAGTGTGGCTAGACAAGTGATTGCTTCAAGCTGGGATTGAAACCCGACCGATAATTTTTGTAAAAATATTTCAGTTTGACTGATGGGTGACTTGAAATCGGTTCCATCAAATGTGAGAATGCAAGAATTAAAAAAAACCATTGCAGAACTTCACACAGAACAGTCCTTGAAAATTAATGTAGTAACATTCGAAAGTACTCAGGGGAGAAAAAAATAATATAAAGTAAGAGTTGATATGAATTTTGGTAAATTTACTGATAAAACAAAACAACTTGGGAAATTTGAAAGATTTGATTAAAAAAAATTGCCAGACAGAACTTATTTATATTAACAAAACATGCTATATATATATATATATATATATATATATATATATATATATATATATATATATATATATATATATATACACACACATATGATAGAGTGCTGACAAATTCTTGGCTTGACCTACGTTCTACAATATGACAAAATAAACAAATATTAGATATTTTAAAAAAAATTTTTCTTGATCTTTTTAGAACTTTTCAGCACCCTCTCATCTATTTTACTTTATCCTGAAGTTTTGAGATGATGAATTATATGTTGCTAGGATATACTTGAATGGAATGATGTCAATGCGAAAATCCAGTATAAAGAATAAATCAGTTTTTAATAATATTGGTGGGACTTAAATTGGTGAAAATCTAGCAAACCTCCATTTGCTTCTTGTGACTGCACTTTAATGCATTGTGGGTAAGGAAACAAACAAAATGGTAACTGTTCCACTTGAGTGAGCATGAAATGTTTAAAAAAATAACTGATTGTAACAAGACAGATTCTAACAAAATGTAATTGAATGTAATAAGATTTTGTGCTGTAAATTTTTTTCTTTTTAAATAATTTTTTTTCATCTTTAAACTGATTTTTGCTTGAAAATTTCTTTCAGTATTTAATTTTGCTTCATGAGAAAAAAAAAACAAAAAACAAAGAAAACTTTTTTTTTTGCCAGAATTAATTACCGTATTCAATTTACATTACTTCTGTTGATATCTTTCCTTAACTTTCAATCATTTTTGTCTTTTTTTTTTTTTTTTTATTTAACACACACACACATATATATATATATATATATATATATATATATATATATATTATATTTCGATCTTACTTTCTGCTTGTCTTTTCATCAGATATCAAGGTCCCAGCAGGTGGGTGACTCCTTTTCTCCCCAGTTTGTACATCTTTGCTAGTGTTATTATTTTTGTGAGTCTGTTATTGTTGGTCTTGCTAGTGTTGTTTTCATTTGTTTTTTTGTTTTTTTTTGTTTTTTTTTTAGTATTTTTTCTCTTGCTCTTTATAAATCATGCTAATTAAACTCAGTGTGTGTGTGTGTATGTATATATATATATATATATATATATATATATATATATATATATATATATACACACACACAGTATACGTAGAACTGTTGTTTGACATGGTGTTTCATTTTTTTTACTTTAAATAAGATTGCTGTTTGAAGTGTTTTTTTTTTTTTTTACTGTGTTTGTCATTGTGATCTAATTAGTTTTGATTGTAGCCTCTCACAACTCTCAGCACATCTTGGTCTATAAAAGTATCTACTATATAAAAATAAAAGCATGTGTGTGCTTGTACCCAAGCTCATCATTCCTGCATTGATTTACAAAATGTAATGATTTCTGCATTACTCAATTTGCTTCATTTAAGGAATTTCAAGAAGGTTAAATTATTCCTTTAGCAACAAGAGAAAGAAAATCAAAATGTAGATAAGTTAAACCTAGTGTTGCATTTTGTTGTTCTATGACTCATGATGAGTAATAATAGACATTTTCATTATAGCTTCACAACCTGCCAAAGCTAGAAAGAGGTCAGTTATTTCATTTTCTCTCTGTCTTGCGTGGTTGTCTTTAAATTTTTAGCCATAGCCTGAGCTGCAAAACACTGGATCCAAGTCTTGACAAATTCTGGTTCATCCAAGCAAATTAAACATCCTATCAGCAATGCCATACCTAGTCTGGCTCAGGGTCATTAACCTCCCTGTGTAATCATTGGTCAATGAAACTCATTGACTGACATTTGCTCTATGCAAAACACTGCAGTGGGTGAAACAAAGGGAAATATATTTTGACATTGACTGGAAGGCCACCAGTTAAAAGACAATCTTAAGAATGCAAAAGTACAGGCATTGGATGTGATGTATCAGAAAAAGGCCACTAATGATCTCACAGATTGAGGCGCTGCATTTATAAATGGGAATTTGAGTGTAGCCAGAGGGAAGAGCTGTTGAAATTGGCGAAACGGTACCCCCCACTAAAAAGAAAAGATGATCTCGAATTAACTAAAATACAATGGTAAAAACATCTTGCAAAAAAGAATATATACCCCTCCCCACAAAAAATGTATGTGCTCCCCCGTATAGCTCCCCTATATATATATATATATATATATATTGCAAAAAAGAATGAATATGTACCCCTCCCCAGAAAAAAAATCTATAGGTGCCCCCCCATCCCATAGCCCCTCCCCAGATATATATATATATATATATATATATATATATATATATCCTAAATACACACAAGAAACCGCCTTTGTGGTTCTTGTTACTCAGCAGGACTGGATCATTATGACTCACCACTGACTTTGATGGGTGGACACCTTGCCCGAATGCCAGACATCCACCTACCCAAACAAATCCTCTTCTCAGAGCTGACATCTAACAAGAGATCTCCTAGGCACCCTATGTCATTGATTCAAGGATCAGCTCAAAAACATCTTGATGAGGACAGAAATTGATCCAGTCATTTTCGGAGACAGAAGCTGCAGAAAGAACCAGTTGAAGAACAGCAGTCCATGAAAAAAAAACATCCTTTGAAAACACTGGAATACAAATGGAAGAGACGAAGAGAGGTAAAAACAAAACAAACCCTAAACTCTTCATCAACTTCCGAAACTCTCCTACCCTACCATGCCATGGTTACAGATGTCTTCAGATCCAACATAGAACTTATTTCACACAGAAGGAAATGTTGATGTGTACCCCAATACTTGGCAAGGAGTTCCAACAGCGATGATGACCATACTTCTAGTTACCTTATTTTAACAATAAAGTTAAATACATCTTTGTAGATTTTACTTGCATTCCTTAAATATATTTTACATTTTTAGTTATTACCATTGATTTGGTAGATCGGTTGAAGAATTTCAAAACATTAGTGGAAATAGCAAGCAGCAATGATTTTGTGTGAATGGATGGTAGAATAAGAACAAAAAGGGATCGTAATGAGTCAAATGTTGCTTACATCTACAAGGAACAGGAAGTTGTGGACAGCCATGATTGACATGTCTTGAAAGTGACATGGCACAAAAATAATGATGATGAATTTGTCATATCTCCAAATCCGGGACTTCACACTCCTGTTGGTGGAACTCTGCCCTGAATGACCATGTCTCCAGGGGTTAAACCGAACTTACCATTCTTGGCCAATTGTAGGTTTTTGAAGTTATTCAATCCAGTTGGCTCTGACTCTGAGGAGTTCATCTGTCCTTGAACAGCTCTTGCTTTTTGTTCTGCTGGAATTACAATTACCCTCCTCATTAGACCAATGTCTGGTGGGGGAGCTGGTTTAGTAGATGACCACTCAGGTTTTGAATTCAGAGTTCTCCTTCTCCTAGACTGGTTGCCACCCAAGGTTATAGGACCCAGTATTTACCCATAGCTGGGGGGTGAGAAGAGATGGATTCATATCTTTCCCAAAGGTATTTGTATGTAAGTCAATGTAAGGAATACGACTGGAATTTGAACTCATCTCTCTGATTCTTCAATCTCAGCTGCTATCTCTAACTCCACTATGCCTCCATAGGATAGGATTTATTAAGCAGGTATGCCAAATCCTTGATACACTCAAATGATTATGTAATATTTATATGAATTTCTTTTTCAATGTCAGCTCCTTCAGGTCAGAGTTAATCATGGCTTTTGACAGCTTCCTTTACTTAGTGTTTCTAATCATCTGGGTATATCCTCGACTGACTTCATCATTTCTTGTACCCTTTGCACATTTCCTTTCAATCTGGATATTGAAGGACAACCATGTCTGTGAGCATCTACCACAAGTTGCAAAAAAGCAACCTGAAAACTCAAGTCATGTTCTTAAATAGCCATGTCAGATCAAGACTTTCATATGGGTATCATGCATGGCACCAAACCAGTTCAGAAATATCTAAACTGTCGGCTGTCGCTTTCTAAGATTAATGGTTAAAAATGGCTTTCAGTGAGTGAAGTCTGTTGGTCTTGGTGAAGGCCACACTTTGAATCTTGTGAATTGGCACTGCAGAATCACAAAGAACTCTACCACATAAAAGAAACAACATCATTTGAGGACTTTCAACAGCAGCAATGACTAAAATGGATATCATATGTAACTCAAAGAGAAAATAATGACATAATCAAGATGTTAACAATCCACACTACTTCAAACAAAAGGTTAGGAAGGAAACTTCCATCAATACTGGAAAGAGTGATAACAGCTACTGGGCTTAAGAAGTGAAAATAATGATATAAGATGTTGACATTCCACACTACTTCAAATAAAAGGTTAGGAAGGAAACCTCCATCAATACTGGAAAGAGTGATAAAAATTAGTGGAGTTGAGAAGTCTCTTTTCTTGAAAAATTGTTTTCATAGATTTTATAAATTTTATCTGAGAGTAGTAGCAGTTACTCTGTCAATGAATGCTGAATGTTTCCTTATAAGGAAATGGCTAATATTACCATTGTTCTGAGCAATTGTGACTGTTGTGTGTATTTTGCATAACCAATTGTTCTAAGATTTGTTGATGAGTTTTTTTGGGGGGGGGGTATTTTTTTTGCATGCTTTTAGTTACTGCTTGGAACTAAGTTTTTCTTTGTTGTAAATTTTTATAAAAGTGTTTCTTGTTTTTATGCATGGTTTGTTGTTGTGTAGTCAGCAGAGATTCCAAAAGTATTGTTCATATTTTCACTTTAGCTTATTGGAAAGCATGTCTAACAATGGTGTATGTCTTTTAGTAATTGTTGATTTCATGCTGTTTGCAACTAATCAATTTAGAAACAGGTAAATATAATTTACTGCAGAGTCTAGGGAATTTCGTTTTATCCGTTATGCTACATTTAATAAATATTCAAGAATGTTTTTTTGTTCTTAATTTTTCAAAAAGGATATTTCAAATTGAATCGATCAGAATGTTGCAGTTTACTGTATTTTCTTGTGCATTATATGACCCTATATTACAGCCATCTCTATGTAAATGTCTTTTTTAAAGTTGTATCATATTATCCGTTAAAATTTCAATGTCATACATATATTTCACTATTTGTCATAATGTTAAGAATAGAAATGAGCCGAAAGTTTAGCTATTGTATATTTTTCTCTCATAATCTAAAAATATCATTGGGAAAAGGTATGAATCCACTTCTTCTCCCTCTACCTATGGGTTAATTAGTAAGACTTGTAAAACTAAAACATCATTATCTCAAAAAAAAAAAATTCTTACAATCTAAAAATATTTCCTGGCTTTAAATAACCTGCAAGGGGTTGATAAGCCATTAAAAAAAAAATCAATCGAAATCAAATACAGCATACTTATTTTTACAATCTTCACTTCCTCCAGTAATAACTCTTGTACATTGTTGTAATACTGTATTTTCTTATGATATGAAACTGTTTTTAAAGCTAAAAACAAAGAATAAATTACATCCTTGAATATAATATGATCCTGTAGCACAACCAACCCTATGTAAATTTATAAAAAAATTGTACCATATTCCTTAAAATATAAATATTGTACATCTATTCCAATAAAATATTTGATTTTTTTTACTATATTAAAAAATAGAAGTAAATGGGATGTTTAGTTATTGCATGTTTCTTTGTTTCAAAACTTATTTTTCAAATTTTCAAGGAAAGGTGCTTTGTTGTAACATTAATGCTATCAAAACATGACAGACCATGCATATTACATTCATTAAATTTTTAATCAATTTCAAATATGCTGATTCCTAAAGAATAAATACCTTTTGTAAAGAATTATCAACACGCATCTACTTTGTGTTTTATAATCTATTGTGCTAACTAAATGTATTTGCGATCTTGTGGTTTTAAATAAGAGGTTTTTTAAGATGATGAGTACAGATTTCTGAAAACCGTAATATATATATTTTTTAATTGTTTCAAGGCAAACAAGGCAATAAATCCAATAAGACACAAGGGGTTACTGAGTGTTGCAGAATATGAGAAAAAAAACAACACCACTACTAAGGAGAGAAAATAAAGAATAGGAATTTAGAAAACAGATGATAATGATTGATATTGTATTTAAATTTTTGAAGATCAAAGTTGACTGGAAAGCAAGAAGCTGGAAGAGAGTTCCACCTGTGAGAAGAATGAAATAAGAAACTATTAGAACTTAGGGTTACATCTTGCAGCCATTTCAACTGTAAAACGATGAGACCTTGTTGTTAATATTGTACTCTGTTTAAATTTATAAAGTCTAGGTACCATAAAGGAAAGTTAATCAAGAACAATTACCATAAAGATATTTATAGAAAAGGCAGAGGGAAGCTATATTATGGTGGTGGAAAAGTGACTGAATCTGAGATGCCATGTTAGGACAAATAACATTGCAGATTCTTTTTTATTCTTTGCATAATACAACTCTGCTTTTTTGCCTTTAATTTTAATTCAAAATTTCTCATATTATGCACAAGAAAATACCATATTATGAAAAGGCTGCATGGATGGAAAACAGTATAAAAAAAAAAAGGATTGAAAAGGGTTCTGTAATGTCTGAGCAAATCTTGTCATCATCATTTTGCTACTTAGTTCAGCAAAAATTGCCATTTGCTTTGTTTTGACTATTGTTAACATTTTTCTTTTAAATAAATACATAAATTTTGTATACAGAACAGAGGAATACTAAGACTTGTTAGTTGAGTATTGTTTTTTTAAAAGAATGTCCCTGGAACATTAATCCTGATTGTTGAAATGTGTATAGCGGTGACTTAAAAGTTACATCCTTAGAAATATCTGACAGATGAAAACATTGAAGCAGAAATGTGTTATTAATCTGGAAACAAGTTGTTTGTTCCAAAAGTAGTGCCTCCCATTTTAATTATGTTGGTTCACTGTGGTATGACAGAAGAGGCTGAACCTTCCTGGCAATAATTCGTACTTTTTTTTTTTTTGATTTGTTATGGAGTGCATCTGGCAAAATGGCTTCTAACAGGACACATAGTCCAGTGGTAAAAGCATTGGCTTAGTAATGGGAAGGTGACTTTTTAAATGAAGTATTTAATTGTAAATTTAATCTCAAATGATATTTGTTGTTTCTAAAATGTTTGATCAGTATTTTGAAAAAGTGTAGCTAAACTGTATAAAATTAGCAAATGTGGCATATTACTCAATTAGATTTCAAATGGAAAAAAACTCCATTAGCCACTCCAAAATGATCATTGCTTTTACTGCCTTCATCATCCATCCATTAATTGTGTTCAATCACTATTTGATATACTGTTAAAGTTGGAAGATCTAGAACAGGGAGATTGTAAATGAGATAACTCTTCACTTACCTGAGAAACAAAAGGCATTCCTAGCAAGATATCTTTTAGAAAAAAAAAAAAAAGAGAAAATGTTAAATTTTTTTTCTTGCTCAAATTGCCAGTGGCAACCTTTCTTGATATGCATAAGAATTGTAAGTTATAAAAAGTCTCCACTCTAAAGTCATCAAAATGCTTTCAAATTTAGATGGGAAAAAAATAAGTGTTTGAAAGGAATGTTATTTACAATAAAATCTTTTTACGTGAAATTTCCTCATTAAATGTAATGAATGTCTTCTTTTGACATTTTGGAGATTTGCCAACAGTAATAATCAGCCATTATCTTCCTTTTAAAATTCTTGCTGATGGCTCATTTGAATTTGAAGATATGAAGTAGATATATTGAGGATCAAAAATAGTCAAAACGTTTGTGGTAGTAACATAGGTTTTGTATTTTTCTTGGTGAAGAATTTAAATCAAATGTTTCTATTCTGAAAGGTACAGTATGATTTTGAAGACTAGTTCTAAGTAAATAATAATTTGTTAGGTTTTTTTTTTTCTATTGTTCAATTTGCTGACTGGTCTCGTTTTGTAAAAGAAGAGAAAAAAAACACCAAAATGTGAATTACAAATTGGAGAAGTGAAAATGAAGCAAGCAGAGAAGTTTAAATATCTAGGAAGTTTTTTTAACAGAGAATGGAAAATGTGGCATCAAATTCCAAAGGTGCACTGGAATTGCAAAAGAAGCTTTCCAAGAACTAAGCAAAGTATTAAGAAACAAGAACATTTTGTTAGAAACAAAGAAAAATGTATTGGGCTGCTATTTTTTTTTATCAATCCTCTTATATGACAGTGCATGTTGGACAATTTTCTCACAGGTGAAGAGAAGACTGGAGCCAACAGAAATGAGGCTCTACAGAATGATGCTGAGAATTCCATGAATGGAACACATAAGCAATGAAGAAATCTTAAGTAAAATGGAAACAAAAAGCACACTTATATATAGAATCAGAAAGAGCCACAATTTCTTGGATGCATAATGAGAAAGGAGAACTTGGAGATTTTGACACTCATAGGGTATATTGAAGGCAAAAGGATCATGGGGAGCTAGCATGGCACCTTCCTAGTGAGCTTATTTGACTTGATGGCAAAATGTGTGCGGGAGGTATGGTAAAAAAACAAACAAAAAAACAAATGTTATTAAGAGCTACAAAGGTAGGAAGTTGTCATGATAGCCGATGTCCTGAAGTGACATGACATATATTTTGCTGGTGCAAAAATAATGTCGTTTTCTCATATATGTTACTATGTGAGAAAACGACATTATTTTTGCACCAACCTAATAGAAGAAGGTGATAGAAGATTCTCAGAAGCATTATGTGATGGAATATTAAAGACTTGCTGAAATAACATGGAGCTGATGGTCAGTTTGTTATGTGGCAGCAGTCAAATTCTGAGGATAATAAAATAAAAGAATAAAAATAGTACATATAAAATCTTTTTTTTATATAGTACTGGAACATTTGGGATTAGTAAAATTTCTATTTCTTCCTTTTATGTTCATGTCACATATGTCATTTAGTAACTCTCTAGCTTGAGTGGCTACTGGGCTTTGTATTAGATGACCTTTTAGTTAAAAAACAAAAATTGTCTTTTGACAGTATTTTTAATGTTGTTTATGAAGGACCAGTTATGATTTCATATATAGATTTTGCCTCAAGTGAAGTATATTTGAAGCTTGAATGATAGAATTCATTGTTAAATGAAGTATTTAGTTGTAAATTTAATCTCAAATGTTATTTGTCGTTTCTAAAATGTTTGATCAGTATTTTGAAAAAGTGTAGCTAAACTGTATAAAATTAGCAAATGTGGCAGATTACTCCATTTAGATTTCAATTGGTCGAAAAAAACATTATATATGCATAATTGGTTAATCTAGACATACCCAAAAGCATATTTTTTATTCTGTTAACTTCCAAAAAGAAGTAATGATTTGTTTTTAAATTTCTCTAATAAATCATTTTCATCACAAGTTATCTACCATCACCTGAGTAAGTACACTCTTAGTACTGAAACATGAAAGTTTTTGTGTAGCGATGTAAAATGTTTTTATTGTAATTTATTATAATATATATATATATATATATATATATATATATAAAACGTCATCCACAGACAGACTGTTTCGCTGTTTCACAGCTCATCAGTGTGGCTAGACATCCGGTTGCCTCTAGCTTGGATCGAAACCTGACTGAATTGGTATCAGCCGGAGATTCTACCACTAAGCCGTCAGCGCACGGCAGGGAAGCAGGTGGATTTTTAGCGTATTTATTTTTAGAAACACGCCCAGTGACTCGATTCACTATGCGAAGAGTCTCGCTATATATAAGCTATAATAGTCACAGTTTACAAACCCAAACCTACTCCCTAGAGAGCTCCACTGAAATTAATATTTATTTCAGGAGCCAATATATATATATATATATATATATATATATATAATGCCAAACTTGCATGACTGTGTAAGCTATCTTACAACTTTTACAAGAGAAGTTAATGAAATATCTGGCAGAAAGACAACTTACATGAATTTAGAATTAATTTTTTCTAGGCTGGAGGTTAATAGTAGTTGCTAATATTCCAAACTAAACCAGAACAAGCACCAAAGCTTCTGAATCCTCAGGTTTTTATTCTCACCTGTAGATATACCTTCCCTGATATTTTCAGAAGTAATTAACCAGGTGACAGTCAAAGGAGAGAAAGTGGAGTGGATAATGAGTATTTCTATTTAATTTGTACTTGATGGAATAAACTTGACTCATCTCATGTAACAGTGAAATATTTGTTTATAAATGCACACACATAATGTGTGCACGTATACATTTATATATAGGCATTTAACTGAGTGGTTAGAACTTTGTGATTATGACACGTGTTGGAATTTGACCATGGTCAATTTGTTAGTGAGGTGACTTCTTGATAATATTGGCCTGGGGGACAATCTCAATGTGTAACATTCTTGACAGGTGCCTGAAAACCAATACATGGGTTGATGAGAAACATGTGAGTGAAACTGGACACCATTGATAATTCTGTCATGCATGAAGTTATAAGTTATTGTGACCAAGTGTACGGACTATTTTCAAACTGGTGATCACACCAGATTATGCACTCTCTTCCAGAAATTCTCACTAAGATTTACTCATCATAGTCACACAATAAAATGTAAATATGAAACCTCTGGAAAAAAAGTATGGAAATCACACAGAAGATTTTAACATGTTTTTTAACCCTAACCATCAATTAAAATTACACCACTACAAGCATGGGTATATCATATCCGATTTTGAAAATATCAAAAAAAATATTAAATATAAATCTTTATTTGAAATATTTTACATGCAGGCACTTCAAACTTTGTACTTTGAGTTAACATTAATAGGAACTGAAAAACGTATTATTTAGGTAAGAAAATCAGGTACTGAAAATTGTAAGTAAAAACAGGAAAATTTGTGCTGGGTACTATATACCCATGGTCATACTTTGCAAAAAATAAATCTCAGATTTAATACAAAATTATTTTTAATTGCTGAATATTTTTACTTCAAAACCAAATTTCTAACAAATTATATTAAATTATTTAAATTAATAGCATTTTTTCCTCTCAAACGAAAACAATTATGCAATCAGCATGTAATTTGCATTTCTAAAACAAATACCGAGACAAGTCTAATCTGCAAATTAGTCTTAAGCTAAATGAGAATACCTGCAGATATTAACACACCTGGTAGCCTTGGCTAATTGAGGGGAAAGATAGCACCAACAAGTAATGGGAAAGATTATAAAACTCCTTGAAGAAAGAACTCAGTGGCTAAAGATTTATGGCCACATCATGGTGAAACACTGGTTCCTATCTGGTCACCAAAGTTAAGCAATCTTGACTTTGATCATTGTTGGTTTTGAGCTACTTAGAATTATGATTAAAGATTTAAACTCTTAGAAGTCCAAACATCTTGGAAATTTTGAAAATTCAATTTATTTTACATTTTTACTAAGTCATCAATTTTTTTGTTCTGAAATATAGGCTTATGGCTACATCATGTTGAAATACGGTTCCTATATGATTACCAAAGTTAAGCAATGTTGAGATTGGTCAGTACCTTGATGAGTGACTGTTTGGGAATACCAGGTGAAAGCCAAGTTCCAGATCCAATTGGGTTCATTATATTCAGTTACGTGCAAATAGCATTGTGAAAGGTATGAATTCATCTCTCCTCACCCCCATCTATGAGTTAATTAGTAAAACTTGTATCATTAAAACCATTATTATCTCCAAAAAATATCTTACAATCTAAGATTATTTTCTGGCTTTAAATGACCTGCAAAGGATTGATAAGCCTTAGTAAATGAATGAATCAATCTGTGGTGAAAGACGTTGGTTGTTCCACTGTTAGCAAAATGGGAAAGTTATAAAAGTTGAACATACAAGTAAAAGACATCTCAGCATTAGGATAGGAAACGGCAAGCAATTTACTTTGGAAATAGAAAAGTTCACAAAAGAAATGAAGAAGAAATTGGTGAACCCTGGAATCAGTGTTTGTGATGGAACTGTAAGAAATTGGTTGAATTAAATGGGATTTACAGAGAGAAAAAGTTAAATGGAAAACACCCAAACAGAAAGCGGGCAAATTTACAGTGTCCAACAGAAGCAGTCGTAGTGTAGATGATTGGATGAAAGTGATATTTAGCAATTGTCCGAGAATCTACATTGGCTAAGGTGATAATGATGGAAAATTGAACAGATTGAAGACCAGCCTTCCCCTATTTCCCCCCCCCCTTTTTGTGCAAACCTTTTTGTATTTTGTATTACACAAAATATTACTTTCCTGTATGGTACCTAGACTTTATCAATGTAAGCACAGTACTTGATTGGCGATGAGGTCTTGTCATTTTACAATTGAAATGGTTAGATGTAATTGTAAGTTCTATGTTAATAGTTTCTTCTATCGCACTTCTCACTTGTGGAACTCTTTTCCAGCTTCTTGCTCTCCAGTCAACTTTGATCTTCAAAAATTTAAATGCAATGTCAATTGTCATCTTCTGTCCTCATAATTCCCATTCTTTTATACTTTTCTCTCCTTAATGGTGTTGTTTTTTTGTTTTTTTTATATTCTGTAACAGTTAGTGACATAGTGGCTTTATTGCCTTGTTTGGGGTAAAATAATTAAAAAAAAGCAACCTAAACATGAATTGGATTTATATTTTTTCTTTTTTCTCAAAAATTGACAGCAAAATTATTAAGCCCTATTTATTAGATTGTTTATTTATAAGAATAATTTTGTATTTACAAGATTATAAAAATATGTAAATCAACTAAAATGCAATAAAGAAATAAAGTAATTTTTTTTTTTTTTTTCATGAATTTATAAAAATATCTTAGGTGTAAAATAAAATTTGAATAAACCTACGACAAAAAACTGTAATTATAAATTTTGAAAAAATGAATTTTCTGGAAATTACATATTTTCTTGAATTATTTTATCTCTCAAATTAATTGTTTTCATTTTCCAAGCAGTTGCTTCATATACATATTATTTTACGTTCATTGTCAATTGGGTAATTATCTTTATTTAAATTTTTCTTGGTGGGGAGGTGGTCATATATGTTACACTTTGTTCAAAGTTTTATCCTGCAAAGTTGATCTCTCAACAGCTATTTGAGAATCAGTTGGATTTCATTAGTGGTGTTCATGTCTCAAAGAATTCAGGTCTTCATAAAAGTATGAGAAAGAATAATAAAGTAATAATTTTTGAATGATTCAATAATAAGGAAAAAAACAAAATGAAAAATACAAGCCATTATTTTAACCTGATTTTTCATAAAGACAGAATCTTCAGTTACTAAACAAAAATTATTTTATTTGCACTATTTACATTTGGACTACTGTCCTCCTCTTTGTCATTGTTATAAAAACATTTTGGCTATTGTGCCCTTCAGCGTTCATCAGGTGTCTATCAATCACAGTAACTTACATGGACTTCTGAACTGAACCATTTATTTAATCTATGGGGGGGAAAAATTGTTAAAATTATTTTGTTTCATGTTCATTATTTGTCAATATGTTGCAAAATAAAAAAAAAAATTTGGGAGTATCCTTTGGCAATTCCATAATTTTCACCTGTAGGTTTTTTATATATATATATATATATATATATATATATATATATATTATAATTTTATCATATAGACAAAATGGAAAAAAGGAAGTGACATTTTGCATACGGCTTGCCTACAAGCAGGATTTTTCATAACCATTTTTGATTCCCGCCCGTCGAAGTACAGTTGAAATGCACTAAAACCAAGTAAAATTATAATAAATAAATAATTATCGCTCTACTATCGGTATCGAGCCCGCTTTTGGATTAATGCTGTGAAAGTTGGAATTTATATATTACTTTCATTCTCATCACATCGGAGATATCTATATATATATATATATATATATATATATATATATATGGACTGCTCCACTGTCTTAACAGTAATCTTTAAATTTTATAACATTCAATATTCAATCAGTACCTGAAGATTGCTGCCTGTGTGAAACCCAGAGTTGTACCAAATGGTGTGAAAAAATGTATATTTATTATTAATTAGCTTAAAAGCTGCCCTATTGGCTGGAATTTAAAATAGCTCCTGTGGCGGGCTCTTGATTGGGCCTCCATCACAATAGGTAGGGACGAGTAGATACAATAGGCAACAATAAACTACAGGAGAACTCAAAATTGATTGCTGCATTTAAGTATTGCATTAATATCTAAGCTTACCTTTGAAAAGGTCAACAATAATTCTTTTGCCACCACTTAATTTAAAGGCAGTTTGATGAATGTCGGTCCTTAATTTCCATACAATCAATTATTTTTATCCCATGGGCAACTTTTGCTGGATTTTGCAATTAATTTAATTTATTCCCAAGTTATAAAAATTGTTATTGTACAAAAAAATTAATTGCAAAATATGTAAAAATTTGCAGTAATGAAAATTTGTGAGTCCAAAATTTCAAGATTGCAGGTCTGGATCTGGCCTGGAATGTTTTTAATTTGCTCACAGAATTGACCTGATTCCCAAAATATGTTGGGCCATGACCTCTAGGAGTAAACCTGAAAAGGTGTGACAGTGACATTCACATTTATTATATAAAAGATGAGCTATTGAAAGTTAGAGTTGTCTCCCTTTAACTGAATAAAGTGTGACACAGTGACATTCACATTTATTATATGGTGTGTGTGTGTATGTATATATATATATATATATATATATATATATATATATATATATATATAAAGGGAAGAGGCTATAGTAGTTCCAATGAAAGAAAAGTGTGTATATTAAAAAGAAGAGAGAAACTGCAAACGTTTTTGGTTCTAATGTGGATTTAAAAAAAAAATATTATGCTTTATTTTCCATAATTTTGCTACACACGTTTCCGGTCTTGTGACTTTCATCAGGCAAAGCATGGAGATTTCCATATATTATTAAAAATAATTAATTTTTTCCTTTATGTATTCTGATGTTAAATATTTTCGACATGAGACATTCTCTTTTTTGTTTGTTCGTGTTAGTGGCCCAAATGTCTTTCTTGAACTGGCAGTGAAAAGTTCTCTGTGAAGGGTTATAAAACAATTAAGATTGGTCCGAGAAATGGTGAAGGAGTTATTGGCATTCTTATCTTTTAATGACCCCTGTGTGTTCTTAGATCTATTTCCATTTTCTTGTTTTTTTGTCAGCATGCTATATGTATATTCTCTCTCCATACATACACACTGTCTTATTACGACGAATTAGTAAACACTTAAAGAGAAACCTTAAACAATAAAGCATAATATGTTTCTAAAAAATCCACATTACAACCAAAAACATTTGCGGTTTCTCTCTTCTTTTTAATATATATACTGGGTCTGAGACTTGATGTAATTCTGTTGATAATTTTTTCATATTGTTTATGGTTGCTGTGTAGTTGATTAATATTTAATATGTTGGTGCATATTAAATATATAATGGGTATTTGTATTTGAATAGGGATCCCTAGTTTTTAAAAATTGAAATCAGTGTCTACTGGCTTGGAAATTGAAAATGTGCCACTTGATAGGATATCCAAACAAAAGGAGGCTTTTTACTGTCACTCAGAAGAAAATTGCTTCAGTTTAATCCATCAGGTGCTAATGAAGAAGAAAATCCTTTTTTTAAAACCCTTTAGCATTCAACCTACCGAAACTTACCCCATAAATAATATGGTGGTATGTCATTGGAATCTTGGTGAAAAGAATATTTGAAGTTTATAGACAGATTTTACTTGACATTCTTTTTAAAAAAATACTTTTATGAAGTCGATTTTAAATAAAATGGTTGATAAGCCATAAAAAATGATTCAGTCAATGAAATATTGATTAGCAACACTGGCATGTCTTTTAGATGTGTTTCCATTCTCTGGAAAATAAATGTATAGAAAGTACCTTGGCCAGAAAGTGAGTGATCAGTTTATATATTTATTGTCATATAGACTTGACCCTCTAATTTATATCCACATTATAATTTCTTGTTTGTTTATCCAATTCTTTACCATAATTAAAATTAGTGAGATTACCTTTTCTGGCACAAGGTCGTTAGATGTGAGAGACCTAGTGAGGAACTGATATGCTCTTGGCAAAAATGTTTCTGTTTTTTGAAGAAATGAACAAAAGAAATGGTGAACCAGTTTGTGTGTGTTTTGGTAAGCAAGGTGATTTGGGATAATTTCAATTATGGAACCATCTTGTGTTTTTTTTCTCTCAGCAATTTATCTGTGGTGCATTCCATCTTAAACCAAGCAACAGACACGTGTGATCCTCTCAAAAAATTCTGGGAAAATCTACAGCTGTTCCTTAATCAAATTTATTGATAAATCACAAATATTAGATCTTGAAAATTAGAGTATCTTGAAATGTGTTATATAGGAATAAATTGTCAGTGCTGACACTGGAGTTTGAACACAGATCACCAGAGAGCAAACACAGGCAATCCCATTATTAATAGGTAGATCACGTGATGGCAAATGAAATGTATATATGGGAATTAGCATGGCGTCTAATGGATCACCATTTCTATTCTATCCGCCATTACTATATGGATCACTCTTTCTACACTATTCTCTATTTCTATACTATTCACTATACTTATCACTATATGGATTACTCTTTGGGGGTTATTTTTGAGTGAGTATTATTGAGCAAGTAGTATTAGTGCATGTGTTATTTGAAGGTGTCTGACACCAGTATTGTTCACCGGCGTTACTATAATTGTATCTGTGATTACAAAGTCTCTACTACAACGAGCATTACAAAAGTGACAATGATTATTCATTGACATTACAAAAGTGGCAACAAGTGTTTGTTGACATCACAAAAAAATGTCACTGCATCTTTTGCATTTAGCTAAAAAATGACTTTTAACAAATTTCTGACATTCGTAGCTCTAAGGATATTGCATGTAAAGATTTGAAGCTTGGTGACAATAGTTAATATATACTGTAAATTACAAAAATATAAACAACTTCATGTACTTTTATTTTTAAAAGGACGTATGATAATTTCCGTGATCGAATCATATAGGCATTTTGCTATCAGCCATTTATCTGTATTTTTGTGATATCTGATACTTGGGTTACTGTTGTGTATTGCCTTAGAAAGTACTATTGGTATCTCTGATTCTGTTAAAATAGATGGTAGTGTTTAATATTCTCAGATATTGTTCTATAATTGATTCAGGCTATTATCTTTCTTTTGATGTGTATACCTTGGGTTGTCTCAAGTTGTTGGATGAAGCGTTGATATTATTCCAGTGATCATTATCATTAGTCTCTTATCTATTGTTTATTGGCACAAGACTATTGCCTATGTCTATAGGTGTTTGCTGCATTCATGATTCAATTGATCAATTAAGGATTAATTAGAAGCAATATACACTTGATGAATGCCAGGAGACACATCAACCAGAACTAGGATTAGAAACAGTAAATAAAGATACTAATTCAAATAATTTTCACTGTAAAAACTCTGTGATTAAAAGGGAAGCTTTTATTGAAAAAGGATGTGTGGTTTGTGTAATGGATAGTGGCTCAGAATGAGAAACTGGAGACACGAGTTCAAATTCCAGTCATATATTTTGGTTTTAAATAACTCATGGAGGGTTGGTAAGTCATAAAAAACAAATTAATATGTTGAAAAAGAAATATTTGTTGTGTAAAATAAATGTTTTAATGAAAGATGAAGAAGAAACTTGAGACAAAAGAAATGTGGTTCTGCAAAAGGATTTAACACTGAGGCTATGATGTGGTTAAATGTTAATTATGAACAGCAAAGGATTATCCCCAAAATGGAATATAAGCAGAGAGAGAGAGAGAGATTTTATTGATGGAAATGGAAGTCTGGATTCCTTCTCTCATAAAGTTTATTTTTTTATCTATTGAGGGTCTGGTATGCAGATAAAAACAGATTTGGAGAAATAATTGTATCTCTTCCTTGAGAACTTAAGCAAAAAAAATATAGAGAAAGAGAGATTATAGTGTTGCTGATGAAAAACAATTGAATAACTTAGTAAAGGTGAACAAGGAACAGACCCTTTTTGAGGGTTGAAATTTTTAAGATGGATCTTGTTAGCGAGCAGGTTATCTGGTTTATATTTTTGCTAGACATAGTTAAGTTAAAAAATGGAGAAATAATTTTATCTCGTCTTTGAGGAATCAAGACTTAAAATTAATGACTAGAATAAAACTACACCCTTTTGCCCACACGCTTTAAAAATTAGATTTGTCACAAAGACTCTTATGCCTGCCCTGGGAGATAGGCTGAGATGGAATGCTGAGAAGGAAGGAGGAAGAGGGAGAAATTGGCAACACCTGTATGGAGTGATGGTGTGAGATATAAAGCAAAGCAGGTTAGAGTTTAAGGGAAGAGCAATCCCTGTAAGTTCTCCCAAGAAGGTGGATAATTCTCCAAATTTGGACAGTTGATTAAGAAAGTAGAAATAAGGAACAAAGAACGCTTATTGGGATAAATATGAAAATTGAAGAAACTATGAATTCTCAGAACCCTCTGCTTACATGCCACTTTTTGGTTGAAGTGCATATAAACAGAGAGCTTGAAAACTTGTGCTGCAAATTCCACATTGTGTGCCTCTGGAATCAACATCAGCTGCCATCCAATTTCCTTATGCTGAAGATCTTTGAATCTCAAATATTAGGTGAGGCACAGTGTCACTATGGAGATTGATGTGTGAAGGGTTAATTTTTGTTGTACCTAGAACTATATAAATCAACTGAAGATTAACCCAATGACTCTTGTTTTTATTTTTACATTGTGAAGATAATTCTTCCCTTAATATAGCACCGACCACAGATCAAACCAGTGCTGCAATTACTATGACATTTGATCTTCCATTGCTCTGAGATCAGGAACACAATGTGGGCAGAATTGATTTGGATCAAAAAGGCCAGCAATCAACAACCAGCTTGGACCAGTGTCAGCATTGACTAGTTAAGACCCTGAAAACTGGATCACTAAACATGGTTACACCACTGGATATAGGTGGTGGTAAAAGGGGGGGTTATAAGGATACTGAGAATAACATTAACATATATTGAATATGGGAACAATCACAAAGTTTTAGAAAGAATAGAAATAAAAAGGACACTTATACTTGGACCCAGAAAGAGAAAGTTGAAATTTCTTGGGCACATTAATGAGGAAAGAGTGTCATGACATACAGAAGAGATCTTTAACTCTTTCGCATTCAACAAACTCAAAACTGCCCCGTAAATATTGGCTCTCAAAATCTCACTGTGTGACTTCTTGTGTTATTTGTGCTGATGTTGTCATATATTATGGCAGAGTATGCATAGTGTGGGTCATGACAGGCTGAACATTGAGTGTCGATATTGACTGTTTGAAGCTTAGACAACAGATTGGCCAGAATTTATGACATCTAACATAACCTATGTAATATCAGTCAAGAAAGTTTTAGAGAAAATGGAAACAAAAAGAACACATACTTAGAATCCAAAAGAGACAATTTACATTGTTCGGATTGTTGTTTTAATCTTTACTGCCATATTCACTTTATTCTCCACCCTTCTTCAGGTGATATACATTGAAATTTTGAACCAAACCCTTTATTTAGTCCACTGGAGTTAATTGTTCCAGTTCCAGATGCCATGCCTTTTCTGGATATCTCATTTTCAGTTAATTCCCTTTAGTAACTCTACTCTCCAAGTTTTTGTTCACCTCTGCTGTAGCCAGCTATGAAACTCGCAACTCTTTGGGTGAAGTCACTTTTTGGATCACTTAACCAATGTCTTTACCCACAAGGCCATGTACCTGTATGATGTAAATAGTTACAATACCTCAACTCAGAAATATAGGCAGAAAGAATCAGTTGAAGTTTCTGGGGCACATAATGAGGAAAGAGGGCTTAGAAAATTTGACACTCACTAGACATACTGAAGGCAAGAGGGACAGAGGAAAGTAGTGAATAACTTGCCAAACAAGCTTGTGTAAATAGTTGGCAGAACAGGATATAAGAGAGACAGCAAAAAGACAAACATTACTAAGAACTAGAAAGGACAGGAAGTTGTGGAGAACCATGATCATCTACATCCTGAAGGGACATGCTACAGAGGTGATCAAGCAGAAATTGTTATGGATCAGCTGAGAAGTCTTTGCTTCTCTGCATACTTAGCAGATATATATTTTTGTTTTACCATTTATTGCCATTTCTGTAGAATTCTGTTAATTTCGCAAAAATTGTGAAAGGTAATGAGTGCGGTTGCTTGACGAGAAAGAAAAAGTGGTCTTTGAGAACTGAATTGTGAAGATTTATTGCTTACATTCCATGGTAATGACAAATTAGTCATTTAACACGTCATAGTCAACTTCATTTATTCGTTTTGATTCATTTTCTGTGGTTTATTCTGTCATTGCAGATTATTTAAAGCCAGAAAATATTTTTAGATTGTAAGAAGTTTTTGTATTTAGATAATAATGATTTAGTGATACAAGTCATACTAATTAACCCATAGCTGGAGGGAAGAGCTAGATTCATACCTAATCAGAATTTGATAAACAAAAGATTATAATGTGAATATAAAGTGGGGATCAATTATATATTACAATCAATATATAAACTGGTCCCTCAATTTGGGACCAATTTACTTTCTAGATATTTATATACCAGACAATGTAAATAAATCTAAATGACATGCCTCTGTAGCTAATCAGTATTTCATTGATTCGTTTACTATGGCTTATCAACCCTTTGCAAGTTATTTAAAGCGAGGAAATATTTTTAGATTGTAAGAATTTTTTGTTTTTAGATAATAAGGATTTAGTGATACAAGTCATACTAATTAACCCATAGCTGGCGGGGATGGAGGAGAGGTGGATTCATACTTAATCAGAATTTGATAAACAAACAAAAGTTTATAATGTGGTTATAAAGTGGGGTGTATCAATTCTATATTACAGTCAATATATAAACTGATCCCTGACTTTGTGGCCACGGTAGTTTCTATACAATTCTATCCCAGAGAATGTAAATAAATCTAAAAGACATGCCTGTGTAGTTAATCAGTATTTCATTGATTGATTCGTTTTCTATGGTCTTATCAAATACTTTCAGGTTATTTAAAGCCAGATAATATTTTTAGATTGTCAGAATTTTTTTTTTCTTTCTTTTTTGTTATTTAGATAATAATGATTTAGTTATACAGGTCTTACTAATTAACCCATAGCTGGTGGGGAGGGGGTTTGAAACAGGGGTTCATACCTAATCAGAATTTGATAAAGAAACAAGTTATGAGGGTGTAAAATGGGGGGGTCAATTCCATATTACAGTCAATATATAAACTGATTCCTCACTTTTACTTCTATACATTTATATCCCAGAGAATGTAAATAAATCTAAAAGACATGCCTGTGTAGTTAATCAGTATTTCATTGATTGATTCGTTTTCTATGGCTTATCAACGAATAAGAGCTTATAATGTGTATATAAAGTGGGGGATCAATTCTACATTACAATCAATATATAGACTGGTTCCTCACTTTGTGGCCAGAGTAGTTTTTATACATTTATATTCCAGAGAATGTAAATAAATCTAAAAGACATGCCTGTGTAGTTAATCAGTATTTCATTGATTAATTCGTCTTTATGACATAATCATTTGGAGGTTATTTAAAGCCAGAAAATATTTTTAGATTCTAAGACTTTTTTTTCTTTTGTGGAGATAATCATGATTTAGTGAGACAAGTTTTACTAATTAACCCATAGCTGTCTGGGAAGAAGAGATGGATTCATACTTTTCTCAAGAGTATTTGTATATATGTGAATATAATGAACATTTGATGTGGCTCTAAGCCTTTAGTCAGGTTAATGGAAATTTTCTGATTATATATGTAAATATATAATGGGTTCCTTTCACGGCTTTTCACTGGCTGAACAAATCACCGCACAGTGTGTCTTGCTTCTCATTCACTTCAGTGTGCACAAAAACTAGTAAATACCTGTGTATGCTCACAAGGATAATGCACGGCTAAATAACGCCATGGTGAAAAATGAAAACATAAATCTTGGCTGCGATGCATTTAGTTGTTTATACAGGGATTCACTTGCACATTCTGGTGGTGGGTGGAAGTGTAGGAGGCATTTTGGATGACTTTTGCTACTTGTGTCACAAGAGACTAACAGATAAGCCCTTTCCTTTGGCCAGCAAGTAGCCTCTCTTAATATCCCTTTGTCCGTCTCTCACAAATCAATCATGGATGGCTTGAAACTACTCTCTAATGGTTGGCATCAGCATGAACCACAATTCTAACTGTGATTGCTTACATAAATCTGTGAGTGGAATTTTTTTTCACTTTCTGGTCAAGTGTTACTTTTTAGTCTGTGAAGTTCTTCATAGACTGTTGGTCATAAAAACTACAGAGATTTCAGACTCTAATAAGAACATTTACTGTCCACTTCCAGTTGGGTATCCTGATCACAGCTGGGTTTCACTGTGTCATGTGTTGTTTTTTGTATGGTTGTTTTCAAAAAGCATCTCCATATTTGTATATGAGTCTATGCAAGAGAATTGATTTTGTGAATAGCTATGTTAATATGTGTATAGACATGTAAAGTTTCTGCTAACTTTGATTTGTGGCTTTTCATTTAGGCATCAAGGAAGAATGTGAACTTTTAAAAACATGTTAGTGTATGTTTGACATGTGTTTATGTAGAGTCTTTGCACATTTGTACACATCTGCATTCTTTTTTTGTGTGCATAAATGAGTGATCTTGAATGTGGGTGAGGGAAGATTTCTTGCCCTTTTTTTCATTCTTCTTTTCTTTATCTCTTTTTTTTATTTTTATTTTTTTATTTTATTTCGACTGATATCAAAGTTTTTTTTATCCTGCCTTTAAATTTTTCAATAATTCTGCTAATGAGTTGGATAGAAAAAAGAAAATCTAAATGAATTACCCGCATTTTATTTGGGATGCCCATCTGAGTTTAGTGAACACATTTCTTTATTTTGCTCAGTTTTCACTCATTCAAATCTTGCAAACAATTCAAATCCTATACACTGTGCCTTCCGTCAGTGTTTAGTTTTTATTTATTTTGTTTCAAAGAAAGAAAAAAAACAAACTCATTGTGTTGATAGAATTTATGTAGAAAGTGGATTCTTTTTTCAACTTGGGGAAAACTCTGATCTCCAAAAGAAAATTTCTTTTGTATTCCCACCCATGATTTTCTTTAGCATATATTAAGATATAACATCATGTTAGACTTGGTTTTTAGTAAGTAGACAAAATGTCTTGGATTACTTGTATAAATGGAGTTGTCTGATGGTTCCTCAGTTTCACTCTAGACTTTTGTGTTGTGTCCAGTTGGTGTCAGTTTCACCCTGGCTCTGGTGTTCTCTAGTGTACTAGTAGTGTCTGGTTGACTTCTAACCTTCATTTCATTTCATACATTTTGATAATCATCTTCAAGCCAATCCCCCCCCCCACAATTCTTTTTGCTTTTTGTTCTTGTTATGAAGTAGAGCACTCTGGAATAGATGTTGTCAGGTCTACAGATGATAGCTCAACTGGCATTGGCTGTGGCATACTGCTTTTATAGCACAGTACCTCACTTAGATACAATACTGCAACTCCCTGAACTGAAATGGCCTTATGCCCTTCATTGATCTTTGACATCTTCTAATTATTCTTGGGAATCTAAACAGTCTTTCTTGTTGTGTATCTTGAGTTCTTAGAGTGGAGTTCATTTCCCTCTTCCAACTCCTTGTTAGATTTCTGGTCATTATGATCCATAGAATGTTTATTTTCATTACTGGATTCATTAGTCCCCTCCTCACCTTCATGTTCTTCATCTTCAGATTCTCCATCCATTTCTATATCCTCGGGTTCCATTCTGCTTCTGAATTGATCCACATGGGCCAGCACATTTTATCCATTTTTCGTTAATATTGCTGTGTTGTGTCCTTTCTGTACTACAAAGTTCACCTTCCCTGGATTAGATTCTTTGTCTTTTTTATACCATATACTTTCATTTATTGAAAATGACATTGTTATGGGGGCTCTAACCTGTCTAACCATTAGTGCGGAGAGAATTTGTAGTCTGCCAGTATGTGGAATTGTCCTATGGCTTAACAGTAATCTTGGTAAGTAACTCTCTATATTTTCATTAGATGGGGAAAATGCTTTTAGTCCTATTTTCATAGTCTGCAGCATTCTTTCTGCAATTCTTTTTGATTATGGGTGGTAAGTTAGTGTTTTATATGGGATGCATCCAATATGCTCTAGCCATGAGCACAAACTTTCCTCACAAAATTCAGGTGTTATCTGAGACCAAAGTTTTAGGCACTCCCATTCTTTAAAAATATTGTCTTTAATACTTGTTTTACAATGATGGCTTTTCTATTAGCAACCTTAATTACTTTGGGCTATCCTGAAAATGAGTCCACTAAAATTAAAAATAGCCCCATCCATTTAATATGGGCATGATCCATGTGTACCTGAGCCTCTGGTTCTTTTTTTAAGCCATGAGTGAATTTTCTTTTGCCAAAAGTTTTTAT
>OZ010589.1:97829338-97889338 GCA_963932145.1 Acanthosepion lycidas | reverse complement strand
TCATTGTGCAGCCATTTACAGCCCCCACGTGCTCATTGCAGAAGAGGAGAAGATAATCATTGATGATGTTGATGGAGATAACTTAATGTTTAAAGAAAAGTAAGTAATTTTTTTATTTATTTATTTTTTTTTTGTAAACATTTTCCTATATTTTCAACAGTGGTACTGACTTAACATCTTTTTGTGCTACCTTCTGATTTCTTTGTTATTGGAAATGCCTGGTCTTCAATTAAACTCCTTTCAGCATAGATCAATAACTAACTTGATGATGTCAAGCTTGCAAATTTTTTATTTTAAGATCTTTAAAAAATACCTAAAATACCTGAGCATGACAGTTATTCTTCTTAGCTGTTCAGTAGTGTGAATTGAGTAGAAATTTATATTTGGTCAAGGATATATATATATATATATATATATATATATATATATATATATATATATATATATATATATATATGTCTATTTAGAGATAACTCTTATCCGTAACTTGAATGAGTTCAGTTTGAGAGTTGCTTCCCCTTATTTAAGTACCTACAAACAGGCACTTTAGATATTTTAAAGTTAATAGCATTTGATTAATATTAATAACAAAAGGTTATATACTTTGGATTTTTATTTGAAATTACATAGTTTATTTAAAATATTTATGTGAATATAGTTGAAGGATTAAGAATTATTCCTGTCTGAATTTCTGGGATGAGGAGTGATCATTATTTATATTATATGATGATATATTTATATTGATTTCTCAAATCAATGGTTAAAACTGGCTTTGAGTGAGTGAACACTGTAGTTTTCCTTGCAGATTGCCCACAGATTCTCAATTGGATTTAAATCAGGAGAATTTTTGTGCCAGTTGATAGTACTTTGATTTGCTCACTGGTAAGGCTTGCCAGAGTGTTTATGCAGCATTACAAATTTTCATACACTTCCTTGGAGTAACGTCCATTGCGGACAATGGCTGTAGGACAACTAATCGACAGTTGAGACAATAGTGTCTGGGTGTGATAAAAATCTGATGCAATCATAGATGATGCAATATTTTTCAAGGCCAAACAAATTTCATCATACACCCTGAAAATAGATTCATATTACTGCACACCACTGCAAATGATTAATCTGAAGACAAAATAGAAACTGATTAAACCCTGTCACTTCATTGGGTCTAAAACTGACCATAAGGTGAAAGAAAGGAAACTAAAATGGTTGTTTCTATTAATTTGCACAAGGGTGTAGTACCAGAAGGAATGGACATGTATCTGTTATGATAAAAATGCCAGAAGGAATGAATATGTGACTTTTATAGTAACAATTCCAGAATAAATAGACATCTGTTAACAATACCAGAAGGAATGAATATATATCATTTATAGTAACAATGCTAGAACAAATGGATATGTATCTGTTATGGTAACAGTGCCAGAAAGAATGTGCACGTCAATGACAGCTGATGAGCTGGCTGTATTAATTCTTTCTTCTATACTTGAGATATAAACGGATATAGTTTTGTTACTGAATTTCCTGCGGGGTTTCTGTTATGTCTTTTGATTACATGAGATATACTTCAAAGCAGTAAAGAAATTTTAAAAATAAATATGTTTTCGGTAAGATGTACTGTTATTATGATACTCTTATTGTTTTTCATAACAATAAATGTTATTATTTTTTTTATTAATAATGTTGTCTCTGATTACAAAAGATGGCTTCCTCTGTATCAGGCTGTTCATTGTGAAATGTTCAAATTAAATGATAAAAAAAATTAACAATATAAATTATACTCAAAATATGTAATGATTTTATATTATTATTTAGTGTCAGTGCAGGGGTCAAAACTGTTAACAGTATAGAAAATGAAGTTGGAGAGGAGGGTTCATGTTCTGGCAGAAGCAGAAAAAAGTATAAATCTATTCTTTCTCCATTTCAACACACATGATAGCTAAAATAGCAGGGAAGAATGGGTTTTCTAACATTGGTTGGTTTAAATTGAAACCAGGAGACTCTCGAGACATTTCGATGTTAACATCCTTCCAGCAACGAATGTAGTAGTAATAATAATATTAAAAAAAAAAAAAATAGTGTAAATAATGATAACTCCTCATCCCAAAAATTCAGAGAAAAAAAGAGCTACTTTCTGTCTTGTATTAAACACTATCTGGCATCAGTTCTAGATTACTTTTGTTCTGAAGGAACTCGATTAACTATTGAATTCTGAACTGGAATTTAAAAATGAAGATATAGCTGGTTGAGTAGAATTTGCAGTTAATCACTTAATTCTTGGTTATCCTTGTTGTTGGGAAGCTGTTGTGGGGAGGATGAAAAAACAGGAGAATTCTGTTAAAAATAGCAAATAAAGAAAAAAGGATCAAGAACCCATTTTTCAAACTTATGAGTTACTTTCATAACTCAAAGGTAAACTTTTTTTTTGTTTCATGTGTTTTTTTACATGTATTTTTTTTTAAATGTTTTTCTTTCCATTTTTGTTTGTGAATGATTTTTTACAAGGCAAATGTCTGTTTCTTTTTCTGTCTGTTTTTCCCCCCCCCCCCCTTAAAGATCTTTCAAACGTTGGCTGATATTTTTGCCTGTACTTCCTGCCTGGTTCAATACTTTCTAACCATGGAATATATATATATATATATATATATATATATATATATATATATATATATATATATATGTATATAATCAGTGGCGACTCTAGGTCATCAATGTTTGTTGGGCTCATTACAATCTTTAATAAAATATACTATTGGTATAACTTAGATGCTAAAATGCTTCCTTTACTCTAACTAAAATATATAATTTAAAAAAATCTCTAGCCAGATATATTAAAAAAATAATAAAAAAAAAATAATGTGTGTATCTATCTCAAGTGTGTGTTTGTATATATGTGTATACATTAGTGTGTTTATGTATCTCCCTGTATGTGAATTTCCAGTCACACTCTTCACCCCCACCCTTCAGTCAACGAGTTAAGGCTTTCTTTGATTTTCACAGACTTTAGGTCAGGCTAAATTTAATTTGCCCTTTTTCAATTGATAGATTGTGCTAAAAAGCCTTATAATGTACAGAATAAATTATTTAAAATGGACATTTGAAAAGAATAAGTTCAAATAAAAATGTTTTCTTTGAAAAACGTTATACAAGTGATTAGAGACATTTAAAAGATTATTTATAAAATTAAAGCAAGAAATACATTGCCTATTAAATGTCTCCAGCTCAGATGGGGCTCAGATCTACGTAACCCGACCAGCTACATTAATTTTGTTTCATTCTTTTTTTGCTTACTTTTTCCTTAGTTTTTCTTTATTTCTTTCTACTTTATTATGAACAATATCAACAAAATGTATTTCAGTCAATTTTTTGAGGCACAGTTAAAACAATTAATTTTGCACCCAACTGAAGAATGAAAATGATGCACACTATTTACATTATTCAGACTATTCAGTCAGCAAAATAAAGGGTTCAGTTCGACATTCCATTCACCCAAAGAAGGCCGGAGCATACATCGGCTGAAACGTAATAAATATGGCGACAAAGATGAGGACAATAGTCCGAATAATGTAAATAGTGTACATAATACCTCATCTCAGAATTATAGACAGATACTGAAAACAATACATTATGAAAGATTTTTGTTGCTTTGAAATAGATGTACTTGAATGTTGACTCACTCAGGCTGAGCCCAACAAATTCGACCACCAGAGTTGCCACTGATATATCTATCTTACCTGCCTTCTTGCCTTTCTACCTCGGACAACTGTATTTACATGAATTGTAAATCTTATTATAACCTTCTGTATATCTCCTATCCTTTATTTTTATTTGAAGAGCCTTACTAAATTCTTGCTGCATGTTTCTGGGGCTGCTAAGAAAAAAGAAACAAAAAATACAAAAAAAAAAAAAAAAACATGCATACACACACATGCATACATGTTCCCATATTTGTTTGATTTTTTTTTTTTAATTCCTTTTTACTGGTTTTTACTTTTTGTTAGATTTCTATTTAAGTGTTTTGAAATTCAAAGATGAAAGGATTTTCATTATTTCTTTTTTATTATTTTGTATTGTCATCTTGATTCTAGTTGTAAGCATGTTCTGGATGAAATGCTCTTATTCAGGGAAAAAAAGAAAAAAAATTAAATTTTTGTAAAGTTTCAATGATTTTTGTCATGGCCGCAAAAAACCTTTAACAACACAATTCCACTCAAGTTTTAAGCATATATGCTTTTAGCTGTTTTGAATTTCCTCTGTAGAATTTTTCTCTTTGATTTCAAAATTTGTGCCATACAAATATAAATTATGATGATTGGAATTGTAGTGGATATCATGTTTTGTTTTCTCTTAGATTCTTTCTTATAATGCGATATAGCATGGGGAAGGAATTATGTTAGCATAATGATATTAGGTTGGTGCAAAAATAATGATGTAATAATGTCATTTTTTTATTTAAAAAATACGTCAAAAAACAACATTATTACGTCGTTATTTTTGCACCAACCTAATAATAATAATGACTGGTTGGTTGATTCTGAGTACAACTATCGACCACAGTGGTTAGCTAATCTCTATTATAGATGCCTGCTCAAGTACATTTCTGTTCTACACTGACAGAGCCAACAACCAGTTCTTTTCTGATCTCTGAAGTTAAGGTAATTTTGGTACTGAACCTGGTCAGTACCTAAATGAGTGACCACTTGTGAATACCAGGTGCATGTTGCATGTACAGGAAATATAATGGATAACATCTTGCACTTTATATGTAAGCAATAACAAATATTGCTGCCACATCTGGTTTGGTGCTTCTGCTATATATGTAGAGATTATATAATCGAAAGAATTTGCAATATTATTGGCACCTCAGCTTCACTTTCCCACCCCTGTAATATAGCTTCCCTGTGCCTTGTCTATAAATAAATTCATGGTAATTGTTCTGATGAACTTTCCTCTATGGTATCTAGAATTTACGAATTTAAGTGCAGTACTAGATTGGCAGCAATCCATTTTACAGTTGAAATGGCTAGATGTAACCCTAAGTTCTATGTTGACAGTTTCTTTTCTCACACTTCTTGCTTGTGGAACTTTTGTAAAATTTGATCTTCAAAAATTTAATTTTATCTTAATTCCTGTTCCTTTATGGTTTATTGTTTTCTCTTAATAGTTTTCCACTTTATTTGTGGGGTTAGGCCACTCTCCAACAGATTCCAATAATGAATAGATAGTGCACTTGTAATCTCTGATGATGGCTTATGTAAGCCGAAAGCTTTGACAGGATTAACAATAAAAATATGTATCAACATCGTGGTTTTATTTTGTGTTTTTTTTGTCTCTTAATATTGTGTACATTAATTAAGTGTTATACTATATATATATATATATATATATATATATATATATATATGCACACATACACACACATGGTATATCAAAAATAGTTTTACAAACATTAGTGTAGGGACGAAAGTCGATGTAAACATATGTCTGCAAATCCTTCATTTTAGAGTTAAGTTTAAAGAAAGTTTACAATAGATGGCACTGTGTTGCTATGTAGACTAGCTTACATTTGTTATTTGTGTACATTTATGGCTAGTCTGTCTTCAATGTTTAACATGTGTAGTAGTGAGTTGAGAAGCATTCCATTTAACAGTGTCAGGATATTCATATCGTGAGCAGGCAGATATGATTTTTACACACGTCTGTGCAAATGGTAATGGACATGAGGCTGCACGGCTATATCAGATTGTGTTTCCAGACCAAAGGCTGCTGAGTCATCCAACATTTGCTTTTGCTTATAATTGCATTGCTGAGACAGGATCTGTGGTACCACAAACTATAGATTAAGGAAGCCTAAGATCTGCTTGTATGCCTGGCTACAGAGAACACATTCTACAGGCTGTTGAAGATGATCCAGGTATCAGCACATGTCAAGTGGCCTTAGTATGTCTTACATTTTATAGTACTGCATTGAGGATACTTTTACAATAGCTCCTGTATACATATCATTTGCATTGTGTGCACGGTCTTTGTCATCTGATCACTCACCACGGTAGAACTTTTGCCGAGGGTTTATTGCATAAACTGCTGTTCTGTTGATTGCCTCTTCAGCCTTATTTATGAATGAAGCAACATTTGGAAGAGATGGAATAAAAAGTTTAAACAATCACCGTTTGTGGGTGGATTGGAATCCCCACGGTACAATACAGGCTAGAAACCAGCATCATTTTATGATTAAAGTGTGGGATGGAATTGTAGGTGACTGGTAGGTCCATATGCTCTCCCAGCATGTATTACAGGTGCTGTCTACAGGGACTTTATTTCAAACACACTTCCAGACCTGCTAGAGAAAGTGCTCCTGCTAATATGAAGACACACGTGGTTTGTGCATGATGGGGCCGCAGCTCATTTTAGTCATATTGTTCGTGATGCACATCTGCTGAAATCTACCCTGAGAGATGGAATGGAAAGGGAGGACTGGTTCCATGGCCTGTATGTTCCCCCAATCTCAATCATTTGGATTTTTATCTGGGTGGCCACCTAAAACAATTGGTTTATGCAGCAGGTATTAATAATGCAGACTTTCTTCATCAACGTGTCAAGGGGTTCTGTGAAACCATTTGACACCGTGTGGGAGTATTTGAAAGGGTCCACCAGTCACTGATCTGACAGGTGCATATGTGTATAGAAGCAAGATAAAGACATTTTGAACATTTTTTATGAGTTGCTGTGTTGAGGTACAGCTATGGCCTTTTGAACATGTTTATATTGACATTTTACCTTGTTTTGGTGTGAAGAACCTGTCCCCAAAGTATTTTTGATACACAGTGTGTGTGTGTGTGTATATATATATATATATAGAGAGAGAGAGAGATCGTTTCCTAAAAAACTGTGGGTCTACTAATATACTTATGGATGATAACACTTAATTAATGTATATAATATTAAGAGACAAAATGAGTAAATATACCATATAAAAAAAAACTCAGCAAAAAGACAGTTTATATTTAACAACACAATAAATAAACAACACAAAAATGATAAATTATCAGATTTTTTCTCTATCTTTTTTCTCCATTTCTTCTTCTTTGATGAAGCTTTAGTTGCAACAGGTTTGATTTATAAGCATTTCCTATTTGTTCTTTATCTTATATATATATATATATATATATATATATATATATAATATTCAGATATCTTAAAGGTAATCCGAGATCATTTTGCTAACAATAGAACTTTTTAAATTACCTTCTTTTCATGGCTGAGAAAGTAAAAGCCATTAATAAGGATAATAAATGAATTTAAATCTTTTTTTTTTTTTAAAATCATTTCACCTCTAACCAGGTAATAAGGTCACTAAGCCACAAGATGTTACTGAATGCAAAACAATAAGAGAAAAGAAAAACATTATTAAGGAAAGAGAAAAATAAAAGAACAAGAATTAAAAAAGATTACAATTAATATTGGTTTTAAATTTTTGAATTTCAAAGTTGACTGGGATGTAAGAAGCTGAACAAGACAAATTTGAAAATAGAATTTGATTTAGCCCCTAAATTTGGTAATTTTGGGATGCTTTATCAAATTTTGGCACTTTGTACCTATCAATTATGTATTAAACCAAATTGCTAACATGTTGTGCATTAAATAAAAAATGGTAGTAACTGCTACTAATACTGCATTAATTCAGACTTTTCTGACAGAATAAGGCTATTTTATATCTATACTACTTCTATAGTTCAGAGAATCTACAATACTTCTGTAGTACATAAAATCTATAATACCTCTATAGTACATAGAATCTATAATATTAGTATAGTCCATAGAATCTCTTACTTTATATAAAAGAAAAATTGTGGCATTCCTACCTTGTTTATGTTACAATTGATTTTACACTACAGGATTATTTGAGAAGAATTTGACATTGTAACCACCAGTATTGTTCTTCACTAAAGTTAGTAATAGCATGGCACTGTGATTAACTCATGTTAGCTTGTAAGTGCTTTCAAATGTAAATAAACCAATCATACATAAGAGAGAGAGAGAATCAAATTATGAAATTCCTATTAAAGGGTTCAGTTCAGAATTAGGTTACATCTGTTGAAGGATGCTGGGCACAATAGTTGTTGAAACATTGTGATAGCAAAAACAACAAAGATGAGGAAAATAGTTCACATGTAAATTGTGTAAATTCTTTGTAGTTATTTGATGTTCTATTTATTCTGAAAGAAATGCTTTAAAAAAATTAAAATCTTTTAGACATTCAGTACTTGCTCTTGTTTATCTGCAAAATTAAAGTATTGGGAAATGCCATTGGTCATTAAATTATTAGAATAAAGGCCCTTGTATTGGGAAATGACATTGGTCATTAAATTATTAGAATAAAGGCCCTCGTATTGGGAAATGCCATTGGTCATTAAATTATTAGAATAAAAGCCCTCGTATTGAGAAATGCCATTGGTCATTAAATTATTAGAATAAAGGCCCTCGTATTGAGAAATGCCATTGGTCATTAAATTATTAGAATAAAGGCCCTCGTATTGGGAAATGCCATTGGTCATTAAATTATTAGAATAAAGGCCCTTGTATTGGGAAATGCCATTGGTCATTAAATTATTAGAATAAAAGCCCTCGTATTGAGAAATGCCATTGGTCATTAAATTATTAGAATAAAGGCTCTTGTATTGGGAAATGCCATTGGCCATTAAATTATTAGAATAAAGGTCCTCGTATTGCGAAATGCCATTGGTTATTAAATTATTAGAATAAAAGCCCTCATATTGAGAAATGCCATTGGTCATTAAATTATTAGAATAAAAGCCCTCATATTGAGAAATGCCATTGGTCATTAAATTATTAGAATAAAGGCCCACGTATTGGGAAAATGCCATTGGTCATTAAATTATTAGAATAAAAGCCCTTGTACTGGAAAATGCATTGGTCATTGACTTGTGATTAATTACCTCACTGCATCATAATTCTTCTATACTTTTAAAAAAGGGAAAAAACATTTAAAAGTATTTTTTTTTAAATTTGTCTTAGTAAATGATTTTCTTTGAAGAGTCTGACAATGTTCATAAATATGTATTTCATCAGGATTCTTCCTTAAATGAAGCATCATGCATCATGCACAGCCCTCCCTAGGATCTTGCTCTTGTAGTGCAGTTTTTGAATGCTTTGGAATGGGTTACTCATTGCATGAATATTTTACCTTTTGCAGAATTTGGTCATACATGATTGCCAGCAAATCCATAAAAGTTAACAATCCATGGAATGCCCCCACCCACCTTTTGTGGGTTGTTTGTAATGAATTGAGATTTTTTAAGATATGAGTGAAGTAAATATCTGATATTTTGAGTGTTGTTTTGTGTGAATGTTTATTGTGAATTGGCATAATGGTTAGCATGCTGGAAATTTAGAATTGACAAACTGGATTTTACTTTCAGCCATGTATGTTGATGTTTCGCATTAAAGTCCATAGTTAAAGTCTGAACGTAATTCATGTTGTACTTGTTGAAATATTGGTCCTTAGCATTCATGTGAGATGAACATTATTTTTTATTTATCTCTTTATTATGCAGACTTGTCAAAATTAAAAAAAAGAAAATCTGTGTTCAGATCCAAGAGCTTTTAATCAGTGACCAACACAGTTGATGAATATTCTACAAGTTAAAATCATTAAAGTTTTTACCCTTTTTCTGTGTGAATTTATCTGATCTGCTATCTTCTCTTGTGGGATATATCCAATCCCCACTGAATTCAGAACATGAGGCAAGATTACTTGCATTATTTACATTATTTGAACTGTTATCCTCATCATCATTGTCATATTCACAATGTTTTGTATGCTCCGGTCTTCTTTAGGTGATTGGAATTTCGAACCGAACACTTTATTTCATCCACTGGGGTAGATAGTTCTAGTTCCAGGTGCCATGCCTCTTCTGGGTGTATCAGTTATTTCCCTTTAATTCAACTGTCCAAGTTTTGGTCCACTACTGCTGTGACCTGGTAGTGAAATCAACTCACCAGGGTAGAACAATCTACCCCTGTGCTGAAATAAAGAGTTTGGTTCAAAATTCAAATCATGTAAAGAAGGCCAAAGGATACAATGGCTGAAATGTTGTGAATATGGCAATGAAAATGAGGATAACAGTCTGAATAATGTAAATAATGCAAGTAATCATAATACCTCATCTCAGAGATATAGGGTCCGAAACGTTGTGAATATAGTAATGAAGATGAGGATAACAGTCTGAATAATGTAAATAATGCAAGTAATCATAATACCTCATCTCAGAGATATAGAGGCCGAAACGTTGTGAATATGGCAATGAAGATGAAGATAACAGTCCGAATACAGTAAATAATGCAAGTAATCATAATACCTCATCTCAGAGATGTAGACAGATGGAACATGATGAATTTCTGGACATGTTCCATTATTTCATCCCCTCAAATGACTGAGGTGTTTAATGTATTTGATTTTTATATTTGGTAAAAATTCCCTTTAAGGTTATTAAATTTTGGTGAGATATATTAAAAAAAAGAAAAAATATCAGAACCTAATTGTGGCTGTCTCTTATGTTAGTTTGAAAAGCCACTTATATCATCATTGTCAAATCTCTTTGAAATAATTTATATAAAATGGTTTAAGTTGAATCTCTATAGATCAATATTGCTACAGTATTATTTTGCTTGCTGATTTTGTTTAGCAATAGAATGAGAACTATCTCCTCTCATAGGTGGAATAAAGTGTTTATTGAATAGGTCAGGTAGCTGAGAAAGGCCAGAAAGTAGGTTCTTTTGTTTTTGATCATTTCACTACAAACAAAGCAATAAAGGTACAAATAATTATTGAGTCTCAGAGAATTTGAGAAAAATATACTGTCAAGGAGAGAGGACAATAAAGGAACAAGACTGGGAAGCAAAAAGCCGGAATAGTTCCACAAGCAAGAAGTGCGATAAAAGAAACTGTTAGTATAGAACTTATGGTTACATCTAGCTATTTTAATTGTAAAATGATGTGACCTTGCAGCCAATCTAGTTCTGCGCTTAGATTGATAAAGTCTACATATTGTGAGTATAGCAACCAAGATGTGGATAGTGAATGAAATAATGTAGTGTATAATAATAATACTTTACTGTCTTTGAGAAAGTCCTTCCTCCCAAAAAAAAGCGGAAAAACAAGAAATTCTTATAACCATAAATTTTATATTAAATTTTAATTTTCTAATAATTTATATTTTTCAAAGAAGTATTTGTCATTTTGCTTGATTATTTTTTCCTAAATTTATATAAATGATTGATTGATTATTTTTTCCTAAATTTCACTCATTTCACTTGAAATTGTTTCTCACTCCACTCCACCTTATTTAATAGTGGGCTGCAGGTGGTTCAAAGAAATTTTAACATTCTTCTGGCTGATACTCTGCTTGTTACAAATTCAGCAAATCCAAGATTAATTTTTCTTCTATAATCATTTCAACCCAAGCAAGGCAATAATGTCACTAAGACAAGTGGTTACTCGGAGTGAAAAAGAATGAGAAGACTTCAGGAGAATAAAAAAACAAAAAAAAAAACAATTTAAGATGGCAATTAATGTTGGATTTAAAGTTTTGAAGATTGTAGATAAGAAACTATGTGAATTCTAGAGGCAAGAAATGCAAAAAAAGAAACTATTGGAATAGAACTTAGGGTTAAATCTAGCGAATTCAAGAGTAAAACAATGAGACCTAGTTGCCAATCCTGTAAAGCACTTCATCAGAGCTCATCAGAACAGTTACCATGAAAATATTTATAGAAAGTATAGATGGAAGCCATACTACAACATTGGGATAGTGACTGAATGCCAAGTCAGGACTGATAACATTACATTGAATTTTATCAAGAATTTCTAAGTATATAGCAGAAGCATCAGGCCAGATATGGCAGCAGTATTTAATGCACAGACAAATAGTAGATGTATAAATGTGTAAGATTGTTTCTTATGAGAAAAAAGTTATTTGGCATAACACAGGGAGTCATCATTTCTAGCATCTGACTTAGCAGTTGATTCAATAGAATCACTCATTTTCATATCAGTGGTAAACATAACACAAAGAAAGTGCAATGAGTTGTTCTCTTGGAGGTTAGCATTAGCCATGCTGATGGATGGCAAAAATCATTCTCTATAATGATTAAAAGATAGTAGTTTAATTTTGGAGGTGTTAACATTTATAAGTGATTTCTTGCCCAAGTTAACAACTTATTGGAGGTCATTTTCGAGAGTAGCTGCAAATTTTACTTTGTCAGATCTATCAAACTTACTATTAAGACAGGAGTAAATAGTTGTGTTACCAGTGTAAATATCTAGTTGAGAACTAATGTCATCGAGAAGGTCATTGAAGATCAGAAACAATGTAGCTCCAAGAATAGAGCCCTGGGGCATAATCCATCTTAATGTGAAATGATCCCGAAGTGTAGCCTTACGACATGACCTTTATTGTCCAATTTGTTAAGAACGATTAGATTAAGTCAAATACTTGGCCAAGTAACACCATAGCCTTGAAGAAAGATGCATGCCAAATCTTGTCAAGTGTCTTTGAGATATCCAAAGCCAGACCTTTGCTGTTTTTATGTAATCCCTGATAGAAAAATTCACTAATAACCATTAACGCATCAGTGGTTGACCTAGAGAAAGCCATATTATTTATCTGAAAAAAGGCTGTGAAATGCTTAACCAGTTCAGAGTTTATTAGAGCTTCTAGTACTTTGCTAAAAGAGCTAATAATTAATAGGAAGATAGCAATGAGAATACCATACTGTGTCTGTTTTTTTTTTTTTTTTTTTTTTGCTGATGTGAATGCACTTTAACACATTTACTGCCAATGCAATGTAGTCCTTCTTTAGTCCTTCTCTCACTCTCATTTATTGAACATAAGCACCTTTCTAATAGCCTAGGTTAGTTTGATTTAAGATATTGGGATTTTCTTTTTGCCTCTTCACTTGTAAACTGTATGATGATTTTTATGCTGGTTCATCTGTTAGATATTTTCAAGGACTTATTTTTTTTCTCTTTTTTAATGTGCCAACTTTGTATGGAAAAAACATTCCCATCACTATACATATATAAAAATCTACATATTCATGATTGAAATGACTAATAGAATAGATGATAGTGCTCAGATATATTGAACATTTGGACTGTTTGTATACACTTTATGTCCAGTAAAAAAAAATCACTTATACAAATACAAGAAAAATTGAATAAAAAGCTTAAGGGCAGTACTTTGTCAATCATTTTTAATGAAATTTGTACACACACACACACACACACACACACACATACCATATATACACACGTAACACATGCCCCCCCCAATTTCCACTTATAAAAATGATTTTATCATGTATTACATCTATCATGTGAGTTCCTTTTTTGAGATACTAAATTACAATAGACTAACTTCTTTTATCTATCTCTTTATCCCATCTTCTAATTAAATAAATTAAAAAAGTAAAAGAGAATGATAAAAGTATCTTTAGTAATGCTATACTGATTGGGTAAATGTGTACAGCCATAAACAACCAAATGAAAACAGTTAAAAATCCTATAAATGTAAACATTGGAAAAAATTCATGTTTGCTATGTTTGTATTTTATAATACAACACTAATACATGAATATTATATGTATTGTTGTTGGATACAGTTAAGTAAAACATCAGTTTTATCAAAATCATGTTTATTTTAAATACAGCTGGATTTTTTGATTACAGTAAATGGATATATAGTTCAGTCAACAGTGTAGCCAGGGCCAGCAATACATACACTAATTTTATGTCTCATGTATGATGTGACCCCCCTTAAAATTAGCTACAAAATTCAAGAGTCGCATGATACATGAGTATATATAGTATGTGTGTATATATATATATATATATATATATACACACACACATATAATGAAAAAGGAATCCTTAAAGATCCATAATTGATGGTAATAAATTTATTTCATAGGCAAACTTCCTAATCGTTCAGACTAATTGGGAATTTTTCCCATGAAATAAATTTATTACCATCAAATATAGAACTTTAAGTAATCCTTTTTCATTATTATTATAATATTGTTCTGTTCTTACACTGAGCTCTCTTTGGATTCATACCCTCCTTGGAATTATCCCTACTAAACATCATTAGATATATATATATATATATATATATATAAATAAAATAAAGAAGTTAAATACAAACAAGTACTCACAACAAAGTTGCATATTTGTTTTGATGCAAATGCATCTCAATAGGTGAGGAACAAAGATGGTAATAAATGATTTTATTTAAAAATGCTACTTACAAAACATCACTTTCTCTTGTTTTCATTATTCAAATTTTTTTTAAAAAGACATAAGGAGAAACACCATAAAAGAGAAAGAAATATATAAAGGGTTTCAATAAAAGGAAAAGAAAGAATAATAATAATAATAAGAAAACAGGTAAAAGCAAAGAGAAGAGGATAAAGAGACATTAAAAGGAAAAAAGGGAAAGAAGAAAAAGACATATAGGAGTTAAGAAAAATTAAAAGACAAAATGTTATAACTCTAAAGAAAAAGAAGAAAAAATAGAATAGGACAGAATAGAAATAGGAGAAAGATCTGCATGAAAAAAAAAAAAAACCCCCAAAAAACCGGAGAAATAAAAAAGAAAGAAAGAACAATGGAAGACAATATGAGTTGTTGATAACTATTCAGCCAATGAAAAAATGTTAACATTAAGATAAAAAACCTATGCCGAAAGATTTAAACTTAATTGGAAATGTTTGCTACATTGAAATACTCTTGATATTATGCAACAAAGTTTGACGTTATTTAAAGAAGCAGGCATATTATTTAATAGAGTTAAATGTAGTATGTAAATAAAAGAGCTTTTAAAAAGTAAAAATATTCGACATGCAGAATAAATAAACTATTTAAAATATTACATTAAAATTTAAATTCAAAATTTTAAATATAAATAAAAAGATATAAAGTATAGATTGCTAGTATAATTTAAAAAAAAATTAAAACCTATTACCAAACTATAACTTGTGATATAAGTATAGGTATAAAACTGTCTATATTTCTGAGATGAGGTATTATGTACATTATTTACATTATTCTGACTATTGTCCTCATCTTTATTACGTTTTGGCCGTTGTATGGTTCGTCCTTCTTCAACTGGTTGGAATGTTGAACGTAACCCTTTATTTCACTCTCTGGGGTAGACTGTTCTAGTTTCACGTGCCATGTTTAATGGATGTCAGTTATCAGTTATCTCCTGTTAATTTAATCCCTCTGAAAGTTCTCCATTGCCGTAACAGGGTATTGAACTCACACTCTTTGGGTCCTGTCACTGGATCTAACCAACACCGTTATCCACTGTGCCATGTGTCCTTGAGGATTAAGTTAGGGGTTAAGTTCGGCATTCCAACCACCTGAAGACGGCCATTGTAATAAATATGGTGACAAAGATGAGGACAATAGTCCGAGTAATGTAAATAAGGTATAAAACTATTTTTATCTAATATGATTACTAGTAGTATATATGTAAAAATCAATTTAGAACCTTAATTTAAGATAGATCAGTAAAGATAACAGTAATATGTATATAAGAAAGTAAAATAATATAAGAGAAGTGAATTATAAAGTTAGCAAGATTGTAATGCTAGATCTTTAACATGCCTACAAAAAAATGGTAGTTTCAAATCTTTGGTTTAACAATTGACTGTTATTCAAAAGCTTAATAATACACATTTTTTTCTTGTAGACATAAAAAACAAGGTTCATACAAAGATCTACAAGTTCTGGCTTGTTTGAGAATCTTCCATTTAAATTTAGGTGTCTTGTTTTCTTCTTTCAATTTCTAGAAATATTGAGAAAGTGAAGTCATATTGTGTTTGCTGGCATTAATAAAAGAAGATATATGATTATAATATTAAAGGCATTCCTAGTAGAATTAACATATAATTTAATATTTCCGGGGTTTTCAATTGATGAAACAGAACACATATATACAATAGATTCTGTAAAGCATTTGTTTGATAATGGAGAGTGAAAAGGACTCTTACAATTACATAGGTCATTTACATGGGATATATTAGAATTTGTGCTTGGATTATAGTTATTATTGTTATAAAGTTTTAGTGTTTTATTATTGTGTGATTTAATAATTTCATCCAGATTGCTAGTACAACTATACCTAATTTTCAGGGTGTTATGATTGAAGATTTGACCTAATTAACTATTCTTAGAAAAATATTTATCAATCAAGTTTTAAAATTTGTGTCTCAATTTGGTATGAACTAATTTATTGAATGGGGGTGTATACCAAATGATCTTCCTGTTTCTGTTCTGCTTCCTAGAATAACTATAATTTTCTTCATACTTAATCTAAGAAGATCTATAACCACTATCACTAAGGATTTCATTATAAACAGTTTTAGGCTTATCGAATAACTCTTTTCTAGAGGAGTGCTGGTTGATACAACATTCAACAGATGATGGGTTTGTTGAACAACAAACGTTGGATGATTGGAGTTAGGGTTGATATAAATGGGAGTAGTGTTGTTTTTCAAGAAGTTGAAAATTATTAAGGGCTAAGTTTGAAGTTATGTCTAGGAAATCAACCTGTTTGATATTAGAGTTAATTTTAACTTTAAGATGTAAAGATTTAAATATTCTATGAATCAATTTTCTTAGCTTATCCAATTTACTTCCAGTAGAATTATTTGCTATCATTAGACCATTGTTTCTATAAACCTCTATGTTATTTAATTTCCTCATATGCAGTAAGGTTGTACAAAATAAATAATCTGACTAAATCAGAGGACTCCGCGGAATCCAATTATCCCATAGATATGTCAAAATCTTCTGAATTTTTTATCCACTGTTCATTATTGTGGATTAGGATCGATTTTCTACAGTTTCAGATGATTTTGATTTCATCCTTAGAAATGTCGGAATAAAACTCGGCAAATTCCAGAGCCATTTTGAATAGGTCTTTACATATAGATGGATAGAAATAAACAATATTGAATTGGATGAAAGTATAATTACTTTGGTTGTCAAAATTCTTAAACCAGTTAATTATTTCTGTTGGACAAGACCAAGCTCATTTTTAATTTGTAGGTTCACATATTCTAGGATCATTTTGCTGATTCTACTCATTTCTGACTTAGTTGGATTAATAATTCTTGTAGGTAGTTTACTAAGAAAATTGGGTCTATGATCTTTAAGTAGAATATAAGCTTCCTTAGTAGAAAGTTTAACCGCCCTATCACTGATTTTTGACTTATCAGTTATCAGTTTATCCAAAGAATTGATGATGTTGACACAATTCACTTTCTTATAATTCTTCATTAAATCCTTTTGAATCAAAGCTTTATACACTTTTGGATCAAATCTGTAAGAATTTGCAGTTTTATCCAATTTTACAAAGATTTGATTAGATTGGTTGATGTTCCTGACCAATGTGTCCAAGTGCTTTTGAAATTTGTTTTTGTGATTATGGAAGTTGATATTAATAATATCAAATAAATCCATTTCAAAACTGTGTAACTGGTCAATGAGAGGTGGCATTTTCAAATTCAGATTGCTCTACTCTTGGTATTGAGCCCACTTTTAAATTAATGTTATGATTGTTTGAATTTATATTCTTTTCATTCTGGTTACATTTGTGTGCGTATATATATATATATATATATATATATATATATATATATATATATCTCAAAGGGAAAGACTTAACGCATCTCTAAAGATCTGATAAATTTATTTTGACAAGTAAGTTTTTAATACCTGCCTCATCAGACCGGGATTACAAAATGGCTTAAACTTATCCAGACAATATGTTTTATTTATATATATATATATATATATATATATATATATAGAGAGAGAGAGAGAGAGAGAGAGAGAGAAAGAGTATGTAAATAGAAATAAAATTATTTTTCCTGATGTCATATTTAATCTCTTCAAATATCTGTACAGTTTTGGCACTGAAATAATTTTGATTTTTTTTTTCCATCTGTCACTTCGTGGCCTTTTTGATCTTAAAGACTCTGAAATTTAATCTTCAGTTCTAAAGGTCTGTCTCTCCAGACACCACATTTCACGAAAGAAGTAGGGTCAGTCAAGGTCGGATTATCCTATTGGCTAGTTTAGGCTGCAGCTGCTATTGGTTATTATGCTGATTATAAGATATCTGGGTTTTTTTTTTTGGTTCTGCTGAAATGTGTTAATTTAGTTTGCAATAAATAGCAAAAGAGTTGCATTTCTTAAAAAAGATTTTCATTGACCAACAGAAGATAGCTTGAAGTTGCAAATTCTTTAAATAAACTAGAATAGCTGTGTAAATGTTGCTAAGATGGGTGTCGGGGAGTTAGAAGATAGCTCTGTCTGACCAGTAATTTCATTAATTCAGCTCTGGTCAGAGTTACTTCCAAAAGGGAAGTTCCAAGAGAACTGAACAATTTCCAGAATTTTTGGAAGGTGTTGATAAATGCCCTTTTGTCATTTTCAGTTGGAAATGTTTTAAATAAAGACTTGAAAACTACATTTTAAAAAAATGCACAAAAAAAAATGTTGAGTACCTCTGAAAAAAATAGTCTTGGAGATAGTTGAAGTTCTAAAATGAGGCATTGTCAATTATTATTAATTTATAATTTGGATTTATATTTAAAATGATTTTTTTAATTTGAAATCTTCAAATCTTTCCAAAGAAAGTGATGAGATTTCAAGCCTTGGTTGATGGACAATCTTTTGTTTCCATTCTTCTTCATAGGTTGGGGAGTTGCAATAAAATAACAATTGAAACAGAAGCAATACTACATGGGAGGGCTGAAAAGTTTTGTGACCAAGATGGGACTCCAAAAATAAAAATTCTAAGTTTTTGTCAAATGTTGTTGTATGTTGGGCTGAGAACTTTTCACTGCATCCTGTGTTGTAGATCCTTAGTATTTTGTTAACAAGAGTTAATTAAGATTATCTCCAAGTATTTATTGAAAGGCACTTTAATTATTTAAGATTATCTGCTTGAAGATTATCACCGTTTACAGATCATGTAATCATTTTTGTAATAAATCCATATTTGGTGGACAAATACTGAACAGGATATCTACAAATGATGTAGGTGCCAATGATTTTCTGTTGGAAAATACTAAGTACTAGCAGTAGAGCCCGGCGTTGCCTGGGGATGTAACAGTAAGAGATAGATCAAGTATCGACCATCATAAAGACTGAAAAATAAAATTGACAAAGATTATTGTTTAAGGTTGATGGACACGCATGTCTTAATTAGTTTTTTTTTGTTTTTTTACGAATTGGTCAAATCCAAACTCAAACAAAAACATTGTTTTCATTCGTTACGAGTCTACCGATTGAATAGAATTTTATTATAAACAATTGTCTTGTAAATGGAATTTTTAAAGCATTCTGAATATAAAAAATAAAGAAAAAAGTGTGCAAGACAATAAGAAATACTACCTGCCCCCCCCCCCCCAAAAGTGAAGTTTTGTTGAAATCGGTTGAAAAATGTAGGAAATCTGATCCCATATATAAACAAACACACACACACACAAACAACCAACCTGGGTTTTATAATAATAAGTATAACTCGATATAAGTTGTCCCCCTTTCATTCATTTCAGTGTTGCCTCTTAATCGTGTTTTCAAATTGATTTCGTGCAAAAACAATTGTGTTTTTCCAATTTTTGGAGCTGTCAGAACCACCGCAAGGTAATTTTATGTAGTCCTGTAAAGTTTTGTTGAAATCAGTTGAAAAATGTAGGAAATCTGACCCAATATATAAACGAACAGACAGACACACACACACACACACACACAACCTGGGTTTTATAATAAGTATGATTAGTAAGAGGAAAACCCAAATTTATATTTGGTGGTTGATAGCCCTGGCTTCTTTATAGAGAAAAAGACAGGTTAAGCAAGGGACAAGGTGTCCTTGTTTCAAATTAACTCTTAATACCACAGTTGGACATCAGCTGAAGATTGCACTCACTTCTATGTGCAGTGTCTTTAAAGGATATTGGCAATCATGGCTTTGCCATAGCTACCCTTTTCCATCATACCTTTAAGCAATGGTTACACTTTCACCATCCTTTCCAGTTCCTGTTCTGCCAGAAGCTTTTTCAGTAGGTTACTCAACATTTCTATTTGCCCCCACTTGGCCTCAGTATATCCTGTGAGTGTCAAATTGTCCATGCCTACTTTCTCCAAATTTGAACTATCTTGGTCTGATTTTAAATAAATAATATTCTTTTCATTCCCATTTTCCTTAAAACTTTTTCATTGTGCACATTTTTCATCCATGGTATTCTCAGCATCCTTCTGTAGAATCACGTCTCTGATAGCTTGCAGCAATATCGCATTAAAACACCCCCCACCAGCTCTGGGTTAATTAGTAAGACTTGTTTGCTTAAACCATTATTATCCACCACCGCCACCCCTCAAAAATAATACTTAGAATCAAAAAATATTTTCTTGCTTTAAATAATGCTACGGATCAATTGACACAACACAAAATTTAAAAAGAAAAGATAAAAAAATAACTGGTTGTCAAATGAGATGACCAAGGTTTACCACTCCATAGTGAAAGGATACTCTAACAACAGTAATGGACAACAAATGACAATACATACATACATATATATATATATATATATATATATATATATATATATATATATATGAACATTGAAGTCAACACTTAGAGGTGACAGTCTGTTTCATGCTAGATGCAATCGTCAGGCCATGGGGACTTGTGGCCAGAGGATTGCATCTAACATAAAACAGACTGTCGCCTCTAAGTGTTGACTTCAATGTTCACTTTTACACATGCTCTATCTCTGATATTGAGCACTTTATCCCATAAATATAGCACACCTTAAGACTATATTTCTTATATAGATATACACACACACACATATATATATATGTTTGCTATACATTTCTATGTGGAAAGATGTTTGCTATACATTTCTATGTGGAAAGATGTTTGCTATACATTTCTATGTGGAAAGATGTTTGCTATACATTTCTATGTGGAAAGATGTTTGCTATACATTTCTATGTGGAAAGATGTTTGCTATACATTTCTATGTGGAAAGATGTTTGCTATACATTTCTATGTGGAAAGATGTTTGCTATACATTTCTATGTGGAAAGATGTTTGCTATACATTTCTATGTGGAAAGATGTTTGCTATACATTTCTATGTGGAAAGATGTTTGCTATACATTTCTATGTGGAAAGATGTTTGCTATACATTTCTATGTGGAAAGATGTTTGCTATACATTTCTATGTGGAAAGATGTTTGCTATACATTTCTATGTGGAAAGATGTTTGCTATACATTTCTATGTGGAAAGATGTTTGCTATACATTTCTATGTGGAAAGATGTTTGCTATACATTTCTATGTGGAAAGATGTTTGCTATACATTTCTATGTGGAAAGATGTTTGCTATACATTTCTATGTGGAAAGATGTTTGCTATACATTTCTATGTGGAAAGATGTTTGCTATACATTTCTATGTGGAAAGATGTTTGCTATACATTTCTATGTGGAAAGATGTTTGCTATACATTTCTATGTGGAAAGATGTTTGCTATACATTTCTATGTGGAAAGATGTTTGCTATACATTTCTATGTGGAAAGATGTATGCATTATATATTTGATATGAATGGTTAAAGCCTACTTAACATTAGGCATTCACCTGAAATAAAATAGGTTTTCTCTTTTCCCTTTTCTTTCTCTTTTGTTCTTTTTATTTTCAGTTCAGTTCATTTTGTTCATGCAGTGATAATCTAGATATATTATTTTTTCTTTGCTGTTATGAGTTTGGACTCCAAGAGTTGGTTGTTTACTCTGTTCTTCACATATTCAGTCATGTAGAATTCATCGTTCGGGTAGGAAAATTCGATGCTGTATAAGTCATAGCCTGCATCCAATTGAGTGGGTCACACATGCATGTCTTGGGTGATTATTATGCTTAGTAATTCATTTGATATATTTAGCATAGTGTGTTGAGTTGAATTGGAACTCTTCTTCATTGTGCGATTTCCCTGCTTGATGACAACAAGTTAAAACAGATGTTACTTGCTTAAGACTTGGATTTCAATTAATTCCTTTTCTTATTTTCTTGCTCAATGTTTTGTACTTGATAATGTGATTCGGCACGTGCGAGAATCTTGTTTGGACCTGTTTCTAGGTCATCAGCCTGTCTGACCTAATTGTTACTGTAGTCATTGACTACTATGACAGATTGAATGAGAGAGGATGAGGGGATATACTATATTATAGTGAGCTGGAAAGAGAGATGGTTCACTAAGTGTAAAATAAGTGTGGTTAAGGGTTTTGGTTGTATAAGGATATAACATAGTACATAACCTACCTAACATGCGAGCAAATAACAAAGTTTTAGAGAAAATGGAAACAAAAAAAAGACACTTATACATAGGACCAGAAAGACACAGTTGAAATTTTTAGAGCACATAATTAGGAAGGAAGGCTTTGAGAATTTGATACTCACAGGACATATTGTAGGCAAAATGGACAGAGGAAAGCAGCGCATAGCTTAACGAGCTTGAGTAAATGGTTGACAAGAACAGAGATTAGGAGAAAACAAAAAAGACAAACTTTACTAAGAGCTACAGGAAATTGTGGAGAGCTATCATCACCCACTTCCTGAAGGGACATGGCACATTGAAGAAGCAGCAGCAGCTGAGTGAACTCACTCTCTATATAAAATGGCTGCAACCTGTATTTCTCATTGCTATCCCATGGATATATAATGAATATTTTAGTTAACAATATATTTCTGTTATTTATTGTACAAGATTGAGCAACCTCATTGTTATACATGCAGCAAGAAGCAAGAAAACTTTCAAGACTTTTTGTTTATCTTTTAATTTCTTAAGAATATATTGTTGAATTTGTTTTTCAGTAAGCAGTAAGACTTACAGGAGATTGGCATCAAAACATGTACCCATTGTTCTTTTTCTTTTTTCTATCTTGCTTTCTCTCTCTCTCTCTCCACAAATTAATTCTATTTTGATACCTACTTCCTCTTTCTTGTATGTTTGGTTTTTACCCATCTATATCACTCCCTCTTATATCACAGTGGAGTAGTGGATAGTGGCTTGGATTGAGGAATCAGAGAACTGATTTCGAATTCCAGTCGAATCTATTACATTAACATATGCTAATTACCCTTGGGAAAGGTATTAATGATCATCTTCTCCCTCCAGCTATGTATAAATAACAGAACAGACTGGGATCTATAGTCTTGGATTGCATCTGGTCTTGGAGAACAACTACTCTGAATTCAAAACCTGTGGAGGGTCTTTTGGGGACCTCATGGTACGAAGTGCATCAGGTCTCTGTATTTGGCCCTTCAAAAAGTGTGGTTGGTTCTGCACAAAGACCTCACCACTATAATCAAATCATATGTGCTGGTGTCTGGCTGTTGGTTCCTAGGAACTGAACTGCATAACCCTCATGCATCAAATATGACAGGAGTGTCCACTATATATATATATATATATATATATATATATATATATATATATATATATATATATATAAAATAGACTGGTTAATAAAATTTCAGGAATAAAAAGCCAACAAAATTATAGCAATATTAGCCTTTTGACTATATTGAAGCATGAAGAGAAAGATTTTGAAGTCAGAATTTTCGGACATGCCTGCGTCCTTTTTCAACAAGACAAGGAATAAACCAAGAAGTAGGATTTACTCTTCTGAGGAATGTTGTTGTTGTTGTTAGAGTTCTCCCTGTGGAAATTATACTCTCTGAGTAAACCCAAATCCCTGTTTAATCCCTCAATGTGTGATTTTATTTTGAAAATATATTTCAACCCTGATTTGCGTCATTCTTGTCTGCTGTTGAATGAAGATGCTAAAAGCATGCATCTGATGTCAGCAATGCTATGAAATGGTTGGTTGAAGATGGAATTCCATGTCTATTTTAACAACATAATTTCCTTTTTTTGCATTTGTAGCAGAAGAGTAGATATCTATACAGATAGACATTGAAGTCAACATCCTATATACAAGCATGAAACAGAATGTCATTGCTGGGTGTTGACTTCAATGTCCACTTTTATATTTACATACACTCTATCCCTAATATTGTGCACTTTAACTATGAACCTTAAAACTATATTTTTGATATATAATTGATGCGCATATTTATTTTAAACAAGATCAACAAGTTAGTCCACATTGACAGCCACAGTATTTACCGGGACGATGGGCTGATTATAGTTCCAGACAATAAAAGAGCCATTGATTTCTTTAGGAAGAAACTTTTTAAACTATTTAAGGAGTTGAATTTTGGTATTACTGTTGGAATGAACAGAAAAGTTGTTCAGTATTTAGATACTGAATTTGATTTATTGGCTGGTACAGTTTCATCATACATGAAGACAAACACCACTTTGCAGCAAATTTAATTAAGCACATCCTGAGAGGAGATGAATGCATTCCTTGCACAGTGTCAGCCTGAATTTCAAACCTCATGTAAATCCATGAGATAGGAACAATAAGTGGAGAACCAGAAAAGCCAGTTGGTTCAACCCTCATTTCAGTATGCGGGCAGAAAATAATATTGGAAAGGTATTTTGGGAGCCTTTTAAGAAAGCATTTTTTTAAGTCATCTGAATTGTGAAAAGTTTTCAACAAAAACACTATAAAATTAAGTTATAGTTGTACTGGCAATTTGAATAATATAGTAAAGAAGTAAAATATGAGAAATCTAAGCACAAACAAAAAATAGGGAAAGGAATATATTATGTAACTGCAGGATTGAAAGCAATTGCCGTTTGAATGGGGTGTGCTCTACCAGGCTGAAGTTAATGACGACAATGACCAAAGGAAGGTCTATATAAGATGTACTGAGGGCCATTTAAGAACTGCCGGTATAACCATACTTCCTCTTTTATGTTGGAAAAGTGCAGGTACATCACAAAACTGGCGGACTGTATCTGGAAATCGAAGGAAAAACAAATTAAAAGTCCGAGCATAAAATGGAGCATTTTGAGGAGAGCAAAATCTGGCAGAACAAGTGGTAGCATTTGTAGGTTGTGTCAGAAGGAGAAGTTGGCAATAGCCACTTATAAAGACAGTGCAATGTTGTTGAATGGGAGGGCAGAAATAATGTTTAAATGTGGACATGTAACCAAGAATGTTCTCAGCCTGTACAACCTCGGATGAAGAAAAATAAATTTTTCTTTTCTTCCTTCACACCTACCTCATTCTCTTTTTTAATTCTGGTGGCATAGCATGATAATAGTAGTGTGGTGTGGCTTGAGGATCACTTTTTACCCAGCCAACTGATGAGACCTAGTTGTTGAAACCACGGCAGTGTATGGTAATATACAGTTTTTTTACCTGTTTTTATTGTGTGTGTGTGTGTGTGTGTGTGTGTGTGTGTGTGTGTGTGTGTGTGTGTGTGTGTGTGTATATATATATATATATATATATATGCATGCATGTATAGTGACTTGAGAAACTGGAGTGCTGCAGTCAAGTACTAGTTGAGTTGATTGCATTCACTCACAGGCAATTACTCTTGGGAAAGTTATGAATCCATCTCTTCTCCCCATAACCAGATTTATAAAAATAACAGGACAGACTGAGCCTGATAGCCTCGGTTTACTACCAGTCTAGGAGAAGGACAACTCTGAATTCAAAACCTGAGTAGGGTCATTTGGAGGACTTGTTGCATACTATGTATTCCAGTTCTATTTGATTCTTTTAAAAAATGTGTTTGGTTCTGCAAAAGACTTCATCACTATAATGAATGTGTGTGTGTCTGGATAGCCTGGTTATTTGGTTCTAAGAACAGAGCTGCTGTACCCTCATATTCAATGGGTAAGTCTAGTAATATAGATGTATATTAAATGGGTTGCTATCTCTGTTCTTTATTTACTTAAACAGTGAAATTAATAATAACCAGCTGAGATCAAGGGGTCTGATGAGACTAGTTAAAAAAACAAAACAAAAAGAAAAAACAGGGATAAGAACTCAAACCCCTCACCCACAAAAAATAACATTTATAGTAAGAAGAGATATATATATATATATATATATATATATATATATATTTACTTCAAAATTCATTTGAGGATGAAATGGAACTAATGTCTTTAATTTAATTACAAAATTAAATTTGAAGCTTTTAGCTTCCATTTTTGAAACAGGGTTAGAACTGTGTAGCAAAAAAAACATTTTAAACCAGTTAATTTATAATATTAATGCTCTGTAAATTTAAATTGAGCACTATTTTGTAAAAATAAAAATATCTATAAGAACATTGGATTATATAGCTTACTGTTCTTTTTTTTTATTTATATATATATATATGTGTGTGTGAGATGATGGACTCTTCCGTTAAGTTTGATGTATGAGGGATTTTCTGCAAACTAATTATCTGCATGCCTATGACGGTCATGACTTTTGAGATTGGCTCGAAAATTGCACAAAAGACCACAAACAGTACAGGAGAATGTATTGTATCCAAGTGCAAAAGGAACACTGTTAGATGTCTTATTTTGCTTTCTCATTTCATGTAGTTGATTGATGGTTACTTCCCAGTGCAGCTATATCAATGTTGTACTTCTTTAGCTCCAATGCGACCAGAGTTGTTTTTCTTTCTGGTGCTGAGTTGTTTTCCTGGAGAGTTCGTACATTCTAAGTGCCAAGATGAAGTTGATGTTTCATAAGACTTTTCCCCAGTAGCCAGATATGTGTGGAACTAATTAGAAGTAGTTGTCAGAAAACTAACACAATGTTTTGTTTCAAGTGGTGAAGGCTTGTGTTGGACCATCCACACTTTTCGGATAACGGTGCAAAAAACTTGCCATAGAAACTTTGAATGAGAGTCCTCATGTGTTATTATCACAGTTTAACCTCTCCACATCACAGTCAATATATATATATATATATATATATATATATATATATATATATATATATATATATATATAATGATATACAGTCTGCCAAAAAATATGTATACACACTTTAGACAAGAGAAAAACTTGTTTTTTTGTAGTTTCATTAAATTACAGTAACACTGGGGGAATCTAAAGAATGCTGTGTATCGCAGAAAATTGACTACATTGATGGCCCTTAGACAAGAAATTCAAAATGTATGTGCAGAAGACCCACTGGACACTGGCCATCGTTGCCCAAGTAGTAGTTTGGCATACTAATAAATCTCTGGAAACTAATGACCACCATTTTGAGCCTCTCTTGTGATTGTAGAGTCCAAGGTAACTTGTATTAATCTTGTGATGTCTGAATAAATTTATTATTACAATATCAATACAAATTTTTCCTTTCCTGAAATGTGTATACATTTTTGGCAGACTCTCTGTCTTTCTTTATATATATATATATATATATATATATATATATATATATATATATATATATATATATAAACTTGAGGCACTAATCAAGTGAATTGTTTAAACATCTTACTTTGTGCAGCATTCTTTTGGACAAACAATATGGCTTCCACTTCACCAGATTTACCACCTATTACTGAATTTGTCTATCAGGACTTGTTGTTTTTTTTTTTTTTAAATTTGACCTCAAGCAAGGCAATAAAGCCACTAGGATGCAAGATGATAAAACTACTATTAAGGAGAGAGGCCAATAAAAGAACAAGAATTAAGAAGATAGAAGATAACATTACATTTAAAATTTTGAAGACCAAAATTGACTGTGAAGCAAGAAGCCAGGAAGAGAGTTCTACAAGTGAGATGTGCAATAAAAGAAACTGTTAGCATATAATTTATGGTTTACAGTAGATTGCCACCAATCTAGTACTGCACTTAAATTCATAACATCTTGGTACCATAGAAGAAAGTTCATCAGAACAATTACAATGAAAGTATTTATAGAAAAGGCAGAGGGAAGCTACATTATCGTGGTTGGAAAGTGACTGAAGCTGAGATGCCAGGTCAGGACCAATTCTTCTTTGCATTTTATCAAAAATCTCTAAATATATAGCAGGAGCATCAGAGAGGATGTAGCAGTAATATTCAAAGTAAGGATGAATGGTAGACGTAATTATCTAAGATAGATTCTGGTGAGAAAAATTGTCTAGCATGGTATAATGAACCTTCTTTCTTAGCTATAGACTTAGCAATTTTCAATATACACTTTCCACTTCGTATCATCTGAAAATGTTAGTCCGAGAAGGTGCAATGAGTTACTCTCCTGGAAGTTGGCATCAGCCATGCTGATGGAAAGTAAAAAACAGTTCTCTTAGATGATGAAAGGAGAGCAGTTTCGTTTTTGAGTTGTTAAAATTAACAAGCTGCTCCTTGACCTATACAATTATTGTTAACAATAGGGATGGTAAAGCTCGGCCTGTGGCTCTAGATATCTCAAAGGCATTTGACAGAGTTTGGCATATTTGTCTTCTTCACAAGCTGTCTTAGTAGCAAGTCCAGCAGACCCAACAAGTATTAGGTTGGTGCAAAAATAATGTCGTTTTCTCACATCGACATTATTTTTGCACCAACCTAATAAAACTGGCAATTGCTCTTGAAAAGGACCTCCATGGTTAGCTGGGGCAAGAAATGGATTGTAAATTTTAATACCTCCAAAACAAAACTGATTTCATTTAATCCCCACAGAATCCATTCTGCCTGCCATCAGCATGGCTGACGCTAAACTCCTGCTAAGATGCTGATATAAAGTGGAGTGACTATATTGAATCAATTGCTCTGTCTATTGCTAAAAAAATTGGCTCAGTGTCATGCCAGAAAATTTTTCTTCTTATCAGAATCCATCTTCCACATATTGCTGCCATATTTGGTTTGCTGGTCCTGCAGTATATCTTGAGATTCTTGGTAAAATTCAAAGGGTTTGTGATGTTATTGATCTTGACCTGGCATATTGACTTCAATCACTTTCTCAGTGATACGGCTTCCTTCTGTCTTTTCTACAAATATTTTCATGGCAATTGTTCTGATAAGATTTTTTCCCTGGTGCCTTGACTACATGAATTTGAGTTAGCTAATGAGAATGCTGGTTCAAGTCATAATGGAGGACAAATTTTCATTTCCAAAGATTTCTTGAATGTATATGTGAAGACCAATAAACATAATTCACACTGTTTAATAAATGGGATATCTATTTTAAATAGGGAGTGTTCACAATAATAATATTTGAAGTAAGAGGAAGTTTTGGATGAAAAATAAATTCATTAATTCTTATATATATTAATTTAATGCTTAAAAATTATTTTTAATGGATACCCATATTTGAGTAGATGCTCAGTTTATTTATTAAACAGTATAATTATTTATTTTTATCTACTGGCCTGGATTAATGAATGAAAAATCCATTTCTAGCATAAAATTCTGTGTGTGTGTGTATATATATATATATATATATATATATATATATATATAGTGATTTTCCAAGCACAGCTTAGATGTGGCACAAGGCCGAAATTAGGGGGCACCCAGTGAGAATCGAACTCACTACTCTGCCGTAATTGTTCTAGTGAGACAAGCTTGCTAACCATTACACCACCTCGGGGTACACCTATTAATTTTCTAAGCAAGGCTTAGATGTGGCACATGGCCGAAAGTATGGGGCACCCAGTGAGGATCGAACTCACTATTCAGTTGTAACAAGACCAGCTTGCTAACCATCACACCACGCCGAATTTTGGAGTAACTTTAAAATTTTTAAAGTTACTCCAAAATTCACTTGAGGATGAAATGGAACTAATGTCTTTAATTTAATTACAAAATTAAATTCGGGGCTTTTAGCTTCCATTTTTGAAACATGGTTGGAACTGTGTAGCGAAAAACCATATTTTAAGTCTATTAATTTATAAATATATATATATATATATATATATATATATATATATATATATATATATATATATTGTGTATTTAGGCAGCATTTTTTCATTCATACTTGTTTCATTAAATAATATAGACAAGTGTTGTCTATTTTATATAAATTCTTTTTATAACGTCTGATAAGCTTAATAACATTATCATTAAATGAAGAAAGAAAATCACAATATTGATACTAACGGCTTCCCATAGTTAGTACTTCTTGAATTCACTCTAGCGTGGTCATGTGTGACGTCATGAGCTGCAGTGCGATTTTTGCTCCTAGCGTCTTATATGCACGTGTTTATTGTTGCTTGGAAATCATCCATGTAAATAATAACAGACTATCATCACTGTCTTGTCCGTATATTGCTTAATATATTGTACACTAATTGACATCTTAGATAATGGCTTATGTAAGCTGAGAACTTACATTGGGTTAAAAAAAAATATGGATCAATATTGTGATTTTCTTTCTTCGTTTAATGATAATGTTATTAAGCTTTTTCAGATGTTATGAAAAAAGAATTTACATAAAAAATAGATAACACTTGTCTATATTATTTAATGAAACACACACACACACATATATATATATATATATATATATATATATATATATATATATACATATACATACAGTGCGTTCTGCTTGATTATGCAAAGTTAATTTTTACCTAAAAATATCCAAGTTAAGCACTATATTCTGAAGAATAAAAGCTAAAGTGTTGTTGATACTATTTTATTATTTTGTCAATCATTTAAGTTGTCGAAATATACAAAACGTGCTTCTTTTTAATGATTTATGAACTTAAGCCCTAATTTAGTGTCCACTTTCATTATGCAAATGGAAAATAAAACAAGAAAAACACATTTTATACTAAATTTTATTAATTGAATTGTGGAGCATATGACAATACATTGTGTTCTAAGTCCTACATTACATAATACATATGTATAGCATGTTAAACAAAACAAAACCAGTTTGTTAATGTGGCTACGAACAAACATGACATCCTCCATACTTCAAAACCGTTATGAGACATCTGTCCACTGCTGACATCAATAATTGTTTTCCACAGGACTTCTGGTGAATTGCTTGTTTTCAGCATTAATCCGCCTCTTGACTATAGACCACAAATTTTCTATTGGATTTAAATCAGGGCTGTTTGGAGGCCATACCATTAAATTTTGCCCTTTGAACCCATAGTCTGATAGCCAATTGGTGGTGCTTCTTGATCTATGTGCTGGGACATTATCCTGCTGAAATATCAACGATCTTCTTTTCTGAATTGGTTGTTCATCAAGCCAGGGCAGAAAGGCATCTTCCAATGGCCTACAATATGCATTTGAATTTAGCTTAAACCCTTTGGGTACTTTGTGTAGGCCTATTAGTTCATTTCCGGGAATCCCAGCCCAAAACATCACTCCGCCGCCACCCTGTTGTCGACGAATGCGTACTCCTGCCAGTCGACCATTTAACACCCATCCAGATGACCACGGCACTCGTCGATGAAAATCACATTACTAAAATTGATCTTCATGTAATTGTGTGCCCATTCAACTCTTTTCATCTTGTTTGCTTTGCTCAATGGGGGCCTCTTGATGGGATTCTTCACTTTGGCAAGGGTGTTGAGGACCTCACAACGAGTAGTTTTACCAACTTTGGGCACTCCAGCGCTTTCAAATATTTTTTTACTAGTTTCATGCGGTTTCTTTGAGACTTCATATTTAATTTTATGAAGATCTCTGGCAGTTAACGATCGTTTAGGAGTCTTTCTGCATGATTTACTGCCTAAGACGAATGCTTTGATTGTACGGTGGTCTCTATGTAACTTATTTGAAATTTCTAGCACTGACAGGCCACTTCCAAACATTCGAGTAATTTCAGCATGATCGTTTTCAGTAAGACCCTTTTTTCTTACCCATATTAATGATTTATATGGTGATTGCTTAATCAGACCGAACACTTGAAACTGTGCCTTTTTACATACTTTGAGAAAAAGAACCCTGTTACTATACAACTTTTTTTTTCATTGATCATATTCTCTTGTCTGAAAGTATAATTTAATCTGCAAGAAGCACAAAGTCTGAAAAAAACAGAATTTATTGACACGTTAGATGAAAACATTACTTTGCATAATCAAGCAGAACGCACTGTATATAGTTATCCACAGACAGACTGTTTCACAGCTTATCATTGTGGCTAGACATCAGATTGCCTCAAGCCACAACTGAAACCCAACTGATTTGGTATCAGTTAGAGATTTTATCCCCTAAGCCATTAGTGCATGGCAGGGATGAAGGTGAACTTAGATGTATTTATTTTTTAGACAAATATGCCAGTGACCAGAGAATTTGATTCGACTTAATGAAGAGTCTTGCATCGGCATATATATATATATATATATATATATATATATATATATATATATATGACACTTCAGTCCACATAACAGCAAGGATCTTGGCATATAGCCACAGGAATATTTGCTGACACTTTTTGCCTTTGTCTTTCATCTCTCAGCTGGTCAATACAACTGATTTAAAAATTTCTGATACCACTCTGAAACAAATATCTCCAGTTATTTCTATCCAGGGTAACTCACTCAAAGTTAGTATGAGGCACATTGACAGCTGAGAGGTTACTCTTTAGCTTGTCTTTATACCTGAGCCATGGCTGTCCAACTGTCCTTTGTCCACTATCAAGCTGGCTATACATGAAGACCTTAGGTATTCTGTTGTCACTGATTCTCGCAATATATATATATATATATATATGCCTATATACTTATTTATAGCTGGCCTCTTGTATTCGAAGACACGCATGTACTATGGTAGCTAGCCAATCCCTATTGCAGACACTTGCTCAGGTACATTTTTGTTTGTTCAACACCCACAGTGCCCACCTGTAGCTTATACTGCAACTATGCTGAGAATACCTTAGTTACAGTTTCTCGGAAAGAGCATGTTATCTCGCATGATCATCAATCTGATCAAGGCCAGCATGCTCAAATCCTCAGTCACGATGACTTGTGACTTTGTGCTAGTACAGCTATTACTGGCCACCAAGAGTACCTGCTTAAAATTGATTATCAGTAAGAATTTTCAGCAGTCTTTCGTCATTCACCCTAACAAAATGGTCAGTCAGTCTTGTGCCTGCAACAATAGCATCTCTCTGCTTTGTATATCACATTTGTCGAACAAAAGCTCATTTGAGACTTTATCATACCATGGGAAACTTTATACAGAGTTCAGCAGAAATACCTCCCACATAATAGTAAGTCATGAGTAACAATGTTGTCTTTATCTGGATAATGTTTTACCATTATGTGGGAGGTACCATGTATGTCTAAGGCATCTCTTATGGAAAGTATTCTATTTAGAACAATAGTTACCAACCTTTTTTGGCTATGCCCCATCCTAAAAGACCATTAACATAACTTTCCTTAAGAACTTGAGAATGCATATATGCAATAGTATTATCATTTAAATTTACAATATTTATAAAAATATTGTCTTACCAATATATATATATATATATATATATATATATATATATAATGCACATATTAAAATGACCCATTCAGAAAATCTTTGTGTATAAAAATATGATTTAAGTGGATGAGTAAAAATGCCAAAATTTTTTTATCATTGAAAGCCCAGATGACTTACTGGCTAACAGAAGTATGTTTGCTGGCAGGCACCCCCACCCTATCTAAACTTAACCTGACTTTGTAAGTAAAATATTGGATACATAAGCTGTCTAGGGAAACCCAGCCACTCCTAAAGTAAAATAGATTTTCCTTAACAACTCATAATATCAATATTGTCTGCACTTATAAATTAAGTAAATTTCTTTGAAAGTTTATTCTGAATATCACTTGACAATGGAATGAGAATATGGATTTTAAGTTTTTTAAAATTTATAAATTTAGTTTCAGTTTTGAAACCTGGAAAGATGGTGTAGCTGTTTTTATACTTTTTATTTTCCTAAGTATTTTCAATGTCATCCAAGATCATTTTCAAGTATGAATTGCTAAGACAAAGAATTAATGTAAGTTATAAATATGCGTGAAAATGAATGATGTTAATTTCAAAAAATTTCCTGGTAACTTAATTCATGTAAATTAAAAATTGTAATTGTGTGTTTTAAAATATTTTTTTTAACTGTAGTTTTTAAGAATTACAATTTAGATATTTTAAAACCTTGCTGTTATAAACATTTTAGAACATTGTTGCTATACTCATAATTGATTTTATTTTTGGTTGTAAGTTTTTTTATATAAAGGGCTTCCAGAATTTGATTTTGATTTATATTTTTGTAGTGGATTATACTTGTATTGTCAATTAATATTTCTCTAAATGTTGTGAGATTGAACTATAGTCATTCATATGAAATGTAAGTCTCCTTGATGATGTTATAGTTGTAATGCCAACATATATATTTTCATTTTTGTCAGAGATACATTCCCTCAAAGGACATTTAAATTGATATGTCATATTGGTCTTTTGCAAAACACTAGTTGACAGAGAAGAGTTATTTTGGATGATTAACTCAATCATCAGCAATAACTCTTCTCTATTCATGCTCATGCATAACTTACATTAATTCTTTGTCTTATCTATTCATGTTCTTGGAGGAGATTGAAAGTACTTGGGGAAAATAAAAAATATCAAAACAGCTACACCATCTTTCTCCATCAATTTTATACTGACATTAAGAAATTGATACATGAATATGAGAGGATTAAAATAAAAAAATAGACATAATATGTCTAGAATGTTCAATCACACGCACATATATATATATATATATATATATATATATATACACAGTACATACATAATTACATGTGTACACAAATACATTTATGTATGCATACAGTCTATATACTGTATATATTAATTCACACACTCTCATACTCACACAGACACACTAGAAAAAAAATGAATAACTCATTCTTGAATTGACATTGACCCAACCAAAAAAAAAAAAAAAAGATCTAATTCTGTGGCCCATGATGGGGACCAAGGATTTTGAGATATACTGGGTGTCCATAAAGTTCGTGTGCACTTTAAAAAAATTTATAACTTTATTTGTATTTGCAATAGAAATAATTTGTAAAAAGGATTAGAAAGAAGTAAATCTATATTTTTTAAGGTTTTATTGAAATTTTATTTAAGTGTCCACATGTCCTCCATCATTAGCAATACAAAGGGTAATACGATTTTGCAGTTCACGGAAAATATTTGCCAACTGATTTACAGTAATGTCTGAAATTGCATTAGTTATTTTAGCTGTACTTAAAACTAGGTCATTAAACTTTATAACATTTTTTTTACAGATTATTTCTATCGCAAATACAAATAACGTTATAAATTTTTTAAAGTGCACACGAACTTTATGGACACCCTGTATTTCTAGTCTACATACTGCATGTATTAACTCACACACCCTCATACTCATGCAGACACACTAGAAAAAAATTAACTCAGTAACTCATTCTTGAATCGACCAACCCCCTCCTTCTAAAAAAAAAAAGATCAAATTCTGTGGCCCATGTTGGGAACCATAGATTTTGAGATATACAGCAAGGTTGGAATGATAACTGCACAGCTATCTGAAATAGATTGAGTAGTTTCCATTTTTGTTGATCAGGTTTATTCTTCAAAAAATAAAGTACAATTACATTTTATTAAATTAGATATTCACCATCATTTTCAATGATGAGTTGCCACTACTTATCAGGCAGCTCTTTGAAACCTTTTGAGTTAAATTCCACAAGTTTTGATGTGAAAAAGTTTTCAGCTAAGTTTTGCATCTTGATTTCATTAGAGAAAGTTTTTTTTTTTTTTCCTGAAGTGTTTTGGAGTGATTGAAAAAGTAAATAATTGGTTGATGCAAGGTCAATGGAATATGGCAGCTGGGGTAGAACTGACCAATCAGAAAAATGGTCCAAACTAAACAAATATTAAATAAGAAAAAAATCTCATTGATCTTTCTAATCTTCCTGTACTTTTTTTTTTTCCATTCTCTAATCATATCTCTCTCTGCATGTTTAATACTTTTTTTTCTCACTTTTCATATCTCCTCTTAAAAATGTTCTTTGTTTTTCCCTTTTCACTCTGATACTTCTATTCATTGATCCCAATCTCAAGAACAGGCACCTAAAGGGAGATTACTCTTGACTTTAACAACCATAATGGCTTTTAATATTCAACCAGCAGTCAGCTAATTTTCTTGTTAAATCTTCTGTATCAAAATGATATTAAAAAACAAAAAAAAAAAAATATTTACAAACAAACTCATGTCTCTCTGCTTTTCTCTCTTATTCTACTCTCTAATCTATTTTTGTTCATTTTTCACTTCTGCAAAAAAAAAAAAAAAAAAAGGACTCCCTGTCTTTTCTTATTGCTTTTCATTAAGTCCTTGTTAAGAAAACATATTTTCACTAAATTTATTCTTATTTTTAGGGGGCTGGTCGACACAGTTTATGCCTTGAAAGATCGCCTGAGAGAATTAAGTTTGGTGAGCAAATATATATAAAAAATATGTGTATGTGTGTATATGCCTGTCTAAACATCTAATAATTGATATTGTGTGTATGTGATCTTAGGATCATTTGTGTCGAATGCAAGGATACTTTTTCACTTTCTTCCTCTTCAGTTCATTTCATTTTGGCTTCTGAAATTTTAAGGCAAAAAAGTTTTTTTTTTCTGATTACAGTTGTACATTTTCTAATCGCTTGTTTTAACATCTTTGCACTAAATTCCGCTTACTTGAATGATATTTTTTTTTATGGAAAATCCTCATAGAATGTTTGTGCATAAAAAAAACTTTGGAAGGGGTGTGTTGCTTCATTCCAAGCTTGCAGAAGTACAAAGAGAACTAATTTTATTATAGCTTGATTGTTTTGATCGCTTCTCATGCATATTGTTTTAGGAAAATCTATGACATAATGGGGAAAAATCTTTTTTTGCGTGACACATTTTGTCTTTTAGGATCTCATTGGACAAAAATGATGTGATTACATATGTGCATGAAGGAGAGGGGATGCTGAAATTTAAAATTTAAATAAAAAATTTTTCTCCATAGACATTTTTTTCATAGATTTTCCTAAAATTGTTCTATATACCTGAAAATGTATATATCATTTTCCCATATTGCTTGTATATTTATAAAATATATATAATTTTAGATGTATTATATCTATATTTATTATCCTTTCAAGTCCACACATTAATTTCTTGGTGGCTGTAGAAAATTGAATAAGAAAAATTACTAAATTTTCTTTCAAATTGAAAAAAAATTTTGGAATTTTTATTTTCCCAAGTACTTGCAATCTCATCTGAGACCATCTTCAAGGGTTGCATATCTATGGATGTGTTAATATATTAACACTGTAAATTCAAAATATTTTTTTTACTGCTATGCAAGTGAAGTAACTTGCCTGATTTTTTAAAAAGATTTTTTTAATTGTAGTACAGTGTAACCCGGATATAAGAGATTTTCTCTGGTCCCAAATTAGAAACATACTTACCTAAACAAAACAGACCAAACCCGGATATAAGAGAAACCCAGATATAAAAGACTTCTTCTCTGGTCCCGACAACTCTCTTATATCTGGGTTACACTGTATTTTAATTTACTATTTTTTTTATATAATATTTTTCTGCTACAAATATTTAAGAACTTTGTTGCTATACTTGTAGTTGACTTTTATAAATTTTCTTTTATGCAAAGAGCTTCCAGAGTTTTAAGTTTTTGCTTATTATTTTGAAGCACTGATGTATTTTCATCTAATATCTGTCTAAACTGTGAATGTAGACATGAGTGTTCCTTTAAATGTTATGAGATTGAACTATGATTGTTCAAGTGAAATGCAAGCCTTCTTATCATTGTTGTAAAACCAACATAGGTATTAACATTTTTACATTTAAATTTATATACAATGTTGGTCTTTTGTAAAGTGCTTGTTGATGGTGAAATGTTATGGATGATTAGGTTGGTTGTATTAAATTTAATATTGTATATAATTAATTTTATTTTTTTTACTTGGGTTTGTGGGGATATATTAGTGTTTATGAGTCTTTTTAGAATTTCTTCCTCCTGCTTATAGTTAGAATGCATTTGATTACAATATAGTAGCTTGATATGTTTAGAGTTATTTTATGACACTGTAAAATTGCTAATAATTTGAAGAGAGAAAAAGAGGCTTAAATTGAAAGTGAACACAAAAGTGAGGAGGGTCATAGATAGATAAATTGAAGGGCATAACAAAAACAATATTTTTTTTTCTCGTTTCATGAATAAAGGGCATCGCTAGAAGATAGTGCTGAAATCCACTTAGGCATCTGGTTAAAGTGAGGCCCAATGGACGATGTAGGGGTGCGGTAACACCCAAGAAACAGCCAGGACTGGCATTTCTGGACCAGAGACCATCAAGCTAGTTATAGATAATAATTTCATGGCTATAAGTGGAGAAGAAGAGAGTAAGAAAATTATTCTATGTCACTTGTTGATAGGGGTGGAGGGTGTGCATATTGCTAAAGAAATAAGATCTCATTGGATACAATGCAGAATTTGAATGACAAAGAATTTGCTTAATTAGCAAGATAACAGTTTGGTCAAGCATCCCTGAAGACAAGGAAAGAACTATATTTATCAAAGATGAGAAATTTGGGAAATATCAAAAACTTGTTATGACAAAGGTCATTTCCAATGATGCAAAGTTGAGGCAGGTGAATTTTATTTAATGAATCCATACTAGTCATGCCACCCAGTCAAAGGACCCTAATTGGTTAATGAGAGAGAGAGCGAAGGAAAACATTGAGGAGTGTTGGTATAAGGTACAAATAAAGAGGAGGAGAAAGTAATTAGGGTAGGTTGACACCCTGCTACCACTACTCTCCGGAGGAGGGATTTCCCAAATTTGCACATGCAAATTGCTTCCTAGGGCACTGTCAGTGGAGAGTTCTGATTGGATATTTGGAAAATCCTGGAACCATAGATCATGTCAGACTCCACCCTGGTATTAGGCCAGAAACAATAAAAAGATCAGAACAGAGGGGAACAAACAAGTAGCAGCTGAGGAAGAGATGCACTTCCATTGCACCAGGAGGAGCCGATTGCTTTGGTGATCCCAATGTGACTTGCTGCCATGGAGAACTTCTGACTTGTGCCTTTTTCCAGACTATTAGATAAATTGAGCAGAGTGCCCTAACAAAATTGCAAAGTGGAAGAATTGAAATTCTCCAGAGAGAGAGAGAGGTGCTTCATTAGCATTTTGTAATTTGCTGCCTGATGATGTCTCTGACTTAAAACTTGAAACCTGTCTCCAACTTGGAAATGAAGAACAAAGTGTCATGAAATTAATCTATGAAGGAATGGTTGTAGATTCTTATATGAAAAAAGTGTTCCTGTATAAACCTCAGCTTGTTGATGTATACAACTTCTTTTTTGTCTTTTAACATTGTCCCACCTGAATGACACTGATCCAGCGATATCTGGTGACCATTCGATCCTTGCCTGCCTTGTGATCAAAACAATGTGGGACAGGGAGAGGCATTGATTGAAGTGACCAACTTTACGGTTAGCCACAGAATTCAATCATGGGCACACCCGGTGGCCGGGGATGGGACTGTGTTGTCATTATTGCAGGGACAAGGATGTCTTATAGCATTATAATTTGAAGATATACATATATCTTAGGTAAATGGAGGGTAAATTGTGGTATTAAGAGAATATGTAAGAGAATTGTGGCCAAAAATAAATAAAGTTTACGAGTACAACAACAAAGTTTTTAAATATTTGTAGCAGCAAAGTGTTATGTAAAAAAAATACTAAATAAAATACTACAATTAAAAATCTTTAAAAAAAATCATAAATTACCTCCCTTGCATAGTGGTGGAAAAATATTTCAAACTTATGGTGTTAATGCATGTTATGTAAGCTCTAAAGATGGTCTCAGATGAGATTGAAAGTACTTGGGTAAATAAAAATTATTTGAAAGAAAATTTAGGATGAAAACTAAAATAAATGAATATAATATGCCTAAATTATTTAACAAAACATGCTTGCATAAAAATATTCTACCTATATATATATATATATATATATATATATAAAGATCTTACAGTGATTGCACAACTTTGATTTTCATATGTTCTGTATTCATCAGGAGAATGTTTTTGGTGAACACTGCTTCTTTAATATTTCTGTTTATTGTGATATATTGTTGGGGTGGATTATTATTATTGTTGTTAAAATATTTAAATGAACAGTAGTTTAATTTTGGATTTGAATTTAGACCCAGATTAACATTTAAGATTGAAAATAATGTTAGAAATAAGAATTATAAATTTTAAAACTTGCCCTCATATTTGTCATATTTGATTTCAGTTTTATGAACTAACCATTTACTCATATATTTGGCATTTAATGGGCAGAGTTTGTTTTTTAACAGTTGTAATTATTAGTTGTGGCACTGTTGTTGTTTTGAAGGTTGTTGAAGTGTCTGCTTAGGATGGAACAGTTGTGCTGTGCTATATACTGGAAATTTTATGTGGGCTCTATGGAAAATCATTGGAAATCGCACTTCTACCACCACCAAAAACATTAGGCAGTGTCAAAATAGTAATAGCACTACCCTCTCTAAATTTTTCTGGAAACTGAAATGCAAGAATAAAAACTCAATTATCACCTAGGGACCAGTAATGGGAACTAAATTCTTCAGCGGGAAAGGCAACAGATGTGACCTATGTCTTTCTGAGAAATTAATAATCCTGAAAAATATAACAATCCTAATGTCTTAAACAAAAGAAGTGAGTTAATGAGCATCTGCCTACCTAGATCCAAATTTCTACTCAAACATGTTGACCCAGATTAGCATAGTATAGCTATACCGGGGACCACATATACTAGTAATGATAATATTTATTTTTATTACCTTTACTATACAACTATTGTTAATATTAGAACATTTAACTTTTTTGCTAATCCATTATTTCCATTACCTTATCATTACCATGTTTTATTATTATTGTTTTGTTTTTTGTTTTTTCTTCAACCTTTAGTCTTACTATTAGTAATGTGTTTATTTACTTATTTATTGTTATTTGGCATTTATTATTTTTATTTATTTATTTGCTCTATTTATATGTTTCTATTTTATTTTCATTGATATGTATTATTTTTATTAGTATTTCATTTTATCACAGCATGTTATATTATTATTGATATCACTACTCATATTTACTTTATTAATATTAATAATATTATTAATTACATTATTGATTTTCATTGAAAAAATAGAATCGGCCCCCTTGATTTCCAAACATTTTTTTTTCTTATTCATTCCTTTTGATAACATGAGTGTCTCTTCAAATTAGAATTTATAATTCTTATTTTCAACTTTATTTTCAGTCTTAAATGCTAATCTGAGTTTAAATTCAAATCCAAAATTAAACTACAATTCATTTAAATATTTTAACAATAATATTAATAATAATAATCCACTCCTACCGTAAAATATCTCTCAATAAACACAAATATAAAAGAAGTGGTGTTAACCCAAAAAATGCACCCGATGAATGCAGAATGTATGAAACTGTGAGTCGTGCAATGAATGTCAGATACTATGTATATTTCTTAATATATTAAATAGCTCTGTTATTTAACATTGAGCACTGTTTTTTCTTACACTATAGAGGGTGTGTTTGTATGTATACATACACACACATATGTATGTAAGTATGTATACATCCATATATATATGAATTTCCAATCGTACATTTTCCTATATTTATCCATTTGGTTATATATATATATATATATATATATATATGTGTGTGTGTGTGTATGTAAATATATAGTAAAGGTAAAAAATTGATTGGTATATAATCTAAGTGGATCCTAGTAATAGAAGATATTAAAACTGATCCACAAAAAGAGCTCAGTGTATTTGTTAATACTGAGCAATATAATTAATAAACAAAACAATATATATAACAATTAAAACAGTTGAATTGTTTATTAATTGTGTGTGTATGTATATATATATATATATATATATATATATATGCGTGTTTTATTTTTTAAAAAACAATTGCATGCTGTTTTACTCTGCTTTTCATATTGTAAGTTTAAAAAGCTTATAAGTGGATTCTATGAAATTTAAACAGTTTTGTATGTCTCATGTATTGATAATGTCTGTGTGTGTGTGTATATATATATATATATATATATATATATATATATATATATATATATATATATATCTCTGTGTGTGTGTTTGTATATATAAAACGCTCCAGACTAACATTTTTCATTATTGTTCTGCAACCGTCGTGAAAACAACTTTCATCATCCTGAAAAATTTTAAGTCATCTTAAAATCAAAATTTTTTTATTGTATTTTTTAATGTTTATTTCACTGTTGTTAATCCTATAATAAAAACTAATAAAGTCTTTCAGAAATCAATTAGAATGACTAAGATATTAAAGTTGTAAAAAATGAATCAATACAAATTAGTTTAATAATACTGGAATGACGTCTTTATATTTAAACATTTTAGCTAAACCACTTTGAATAATTTTACAGAGAAAATGTTCTTAATTAATTTTCTTGCTCAGAGCAACTTTCAATATTGTTTCATTTAAGAATTGTGCTTTATCCATTCATATTCTATATGAGGAATATTAATACATTCCAAGTATTCATAATCAAACATGTTTTTAAAAGCTTTAACAAAAAAAAAACATACATTTCCAGTTACCTGCTTCATGTTGTCTCTAAATTTTCCATGTTTATCATTTTTAAAATTCTCAATTTTGTTTATGATAAGCAAAAACATAACATATAAATGTTGTTTGTTAATGTTTCACTCTTGTTTGTTTTTTAAATGAAAAATTGATTGGAAAAAATAATTTTCCTGCTTTTTTTAATAAAGCAAAATTAGTTCATAATTAGATTGTAAAATTTTTCATATTTAGAGACAATACAGTTATCTAAATCCTTCATTTTTCATTTTGGTTTCATTCAACAGTTGAAAAAAAAGACATGCTTAAGTTTTGTTTATTTTTTTTTGTGTGTTGTGTGTGCATGCATCATTTATTAAAACCCAGCTACTATTGGTGAGAAGTAAAATTTTGCTGTTTTATTTCAAGAAATTAGTTGTCTTTAGAAAACATATAATTTATAAGGTTTAATTTAAAATTTTGATGTAATGGAATAACTTGTCACCCCCATGAGTGACTACACTATAGGTAGTAACTACCTATAAGTAGCTGTAAGTCAATGAACTACAGAGACTAGTTGGGATATTTTGAGTACGATTCAGACTTACGTGAGAACTACCAACCTTCCAATAGTAGCACTCACTACTGGATTGACTTGCGACGATCTTGTGCATAACTGTTACCTTTATTCTTATTGTACTGGTTTTTTACAATAAACCTTTACTTATTTTATCCACTGTGTTTTTAAGTATATATTACTATTAGCACAGAATATAACAAATTTATATTATCCTGGCATTGGCCCAAACTAAATTTTTTATACCCAGGATGACAGGACAATATTAATTTCAAGATCTGGTATATATATATATATATATATATAGAGGTCAAGGTTCTGTCACTCCTCCTACTCCAATATAAAACATACTTAAGAGAGATATAAAATTAACCCCTCCCTATACTTTATATTGTCTGTTTAACTACCACTCTCAACCCCCTCTATTAAATTACAAAAATTACACTACCCACCAATTTCTAATCCCATTTTTCCTCTCAATTCATTGTTGGAAGTTTTTACCTGATGATCCTGAATCCTTAAAAAAGGATTTAGGTGAAATAAATTATTGTAATGGTACCTTAAAGTGGTTTGTTTTTCATTACATATTAGCTCTGTCCTCACATTGACCTCTCAGGATTTCATCCTCTTTGGATTTACCAATTCGGTTTACCAAGTTCCTTATAACTTATATATATATATATATATGAAAGTGGGGGAGGGGGAGCATATGTAAAAAAAAAAAATATATATATATTTTTTACCATAATTTTCTAAAACAAAAAATTTCAAAAATAATTTGTGAATAAATCCTGAAAGTTTCATTAAAATCTGACAGTATTTTGATTTTTGCAAGGATTTCCAAATCAGTGTGTTTTTACTGGAAATAACACGAAAAAAGTATGTGTAATTATTATGCCACGACAATGACATAAACAATACAAGATTTTTAATCACTTTTCAACATGTTAGGATTAAAGAATTTCAAAAGATAATTAAAAAATACTTTCATCTTAATAATAACATAAACATTTTGACAATAATACTTTATTAAGTTTGTGGCCGTTTTCATTACACTATGCTGTTTTCCTGCAAAAAAGTGGAGCTACCTACCTAGTGTAAAATATTGTTATACCGCTGTAGAAAATAAGATAATAGGCAATCTCTATTACAATATACATTAAAGAAAAACTTGAACTAAAGACATAATTAGTCATTGAAATGTAAATTATATTAATTTTTTTTTGCATAAGCAAATGTTGTAAATTGTAGGTGAAACAAATCAATACAATAATAGAGAAATGCTTTATTCATAAAAAAAACAACCACAATATATTTCCATAAATAGAAAGATATTACATAACTAAATTCATAATTATATGACTGAAATAGTGATTTTATATATATATATATATATATATATATATATATATATATATATACTAAGGTAATAAATCTGTTGGTATATAATCCAAGTGGATCCTAGTAATGTCAAATATTAAAACTGCTCTACAAAAAGAGCTCAATGTATTTATTATAACAGAGCCAATAAACAGTATTACACAATAAAATCCCAAATTACCTCATATGGAGATAGATCTATTTCAACTGACAAAAACTTCATCAGTTTTATTCAACCCTAGTTTATAGACTGAGTTTGTGTTGGAATTAGAAATTTAATTTTGACAGTTAAAAAAATTAATACCTGAAATTATCCATTTCAGTATTTCAGCTAGATGAAATACAGGAGACAGTGGTCAGGGTAGGGTGGAAGGAAAGATGTTTTATGAAATTAAACCTGGATAATAACCTTATGACATTGAATTGGGATCATATGAAGAATGAAGTGCTAATTTGAAACTAAAAAAGGACTGAAAAGGAAGTTTTATAAAAAATGCAATTAAAAAATACAAGTTCCTACTTAAAAATACTCTTCCAAAAATAAATTATACTTAAAAATAAAGATATATTTAAAAAATTAAAAATAAGTCATATTTAGATAATTTATATTAAATTTTTAGTAAAAATATATCTTTAAAATAATGTCGTTTTCTCACATAGTAACATATGTGAGAAAACGACATTATTTTTGCACCAACCTAATAATTAATAAAAAATTTGTTATATTCAAGAATAAAAAAAAATATATTTAAAAATAAAAATATAATAAGATAAAATGAGTTATACATTAGAAAAAAAAAAAAAATTTAACTTTAAAGATAAGTTAAATCAAAAACAAGTTATATTAAAAAAAACCAACAATTACAAAGTTATATTTAAAGAAACTTAAAAAAAAATACTTAAAGAGGTGTAAATGATAAAAAAGGAAAGAGACTTTCTTAGAATAGACGACAATTATAAGATAAAATAATATGGTGAAAAAATGGAAAATTAGAAATAGTTATACATTCAACATTTGAAGAGTTAGAGTAATGCCGTAAAATCTATATAATGGAAACTTAAATTTGTTTTCATATATATATATATATATATATGAAGAAATATAATCTTAAGGTGTGCTACATTTATGGGATAAAATGCTGAATATCAGAGATAGTGTGTGTAAATATAAAAGTGAACACAGAAGTCAACACTTAGAAATGACAGTTTGTTTCATGCTAGACGCAATCATCAGGCCACCAGTTTATATATATATATATATATATATATATATATATATAATGTCATCCACAGACAGACTGTTTCGCTGTATCACAGCTCATCAGTGCGGCTAGACATTCGGTTGCCTCTAGCTAGGATCGAAACCCCACTGAATTGTTATCAGGCGGATATTCTACCACTAAGCTGTCGGCGCACGGTCGGGATGAAGGTGGATTTTTAGCGTATTTATTTTTGGAAACACGTGACCGACAGTGACTCAATTCGGCTTGCGAAGAGTCTCGCTATATATATATATATATATATATATATATATATATATATATACACACAAACTTATCTTCATTAGTCAGGTGGGGTGAAAGGACACTCCAAAGAAAACAAGCCAATGTCTGCCTCCTATGACAACTGAGCTACAACTGTAGGACACCTTGTGTGACAGACCCTCACTGAGTTAGGTTATATAGTGTGAGGGAGTAAAAGAAATATCTAGGAATTATGAGTACTTAAACCATTTTGTTGTAAAAAAAACCAATGCAGGGTTAAATATGTACTGGGAACCAAACAAATGATCCAAAATGTAAAAAAAAATAAATTTAAAAAATCCTTCTCAAAGAACTCTCATTGGTGTTTAACCAAACTTGTATAAATTTTTAATTTCTGCCCAAATACATGCAATATTTATGTATATTTGTATGCCTGTGTGTAATGTTTTCATATATGAGTATATTCATATGTCTACAGTGTGCATGTGTGTGTATGTATATATATATATATATATATATAAAATCACAAAAATATACAACAAAAACTATATCCAAACCCTAGGTACTGTACTGGGAGCAAAAATGGCACCAACATATGCCAGCCTAACATTAGCTTACCTAGCAGAAAACCGCTGTGAAAAGCTACAACAAATATATGGGGAAAATATAAAAACCCACTTCACTAAATCTTGGAAAAGATACTCAGATGATTGCTTCATTTTCTGGAAATCCTCATCGGGTGATATTAGCCAATTCCACACTCTACTGCAAAACTTACACCCAAAAATCAAATTCACCCAAAAATGTAATTTCACCAAATTACCATTTTTAGATATAGTTTTAAAAATAAGAACAATCACATAATCACAGATATATCTACCACAAACCTACAGACACCCAACAATATCCTCATTTCAAGAGCCATCACACAAAAAGCTGCCTGAAATCCATCCTCTATTCTCTGGCATGTAGGGTTTTTACTATAGTGACTGACAAACACTTCCGAAAAAATTCACCTACAAGAACTACATAAAACTCTAAAAAAAAAACAAGGCTAATAAACAAAGGTTTTGAACACACACACACACACAAAAAAAAAAAAATTCCTTTAGACCAACTAAAAAATCCAAAGAAACATAATGTGGAACAAACTCTAGCAAGAACACACAGGGGTCAGTAAAAGATAAAAATATAGATATCTTTCTCACCCTTTCTTGGACCAGTCTTAATTGTTTTATTACTCTTCATGCAGAACTTTTTCACTGCCACTTCAAGGTAGACATTTGGTCACTAACACACACAAAAAAGAGAATGCCTAATATTGAGAATATTTAACATTGAAAAACATAAGAAAAATTAATTCCTTTTAATAAAATATGGAAATATCCACTCTTTGCCTGATGAAGGTCGTGAGACTTGAAACTCTTGTAGCAAAATTATGGAAAATATAGCATCATATATTTTTAAAAAATCCAAATTACAACCAAAAACCTTCGCAGTTCCTCACTTTTTAATAAACAAACATTTCTCTCATTGGAATTACTATAACCTCTTCCCTCATCTATCTATATATATATATATATATATATATATATATATATATATATATATATGTATATCCAAGTATAGAATTGGTGTATATGGAATACATTCCAATAACCAACAAATACCATTCTTAAAAGAGTGCTCAATACAGAATAGAGCAAATATAATTATTTATTCAAAAATTAAATATGTTATAAAATCACTACAAAAATAGCCATTTTGTTTCAACACTTTTGGTGTCTTATCAAGTGGTGGTGTTGAATATAGAATAAAGGGTTTTAAAAGAATCAAATCAATCAAACATCCCTTACTAGGGGAAACGCTGTTACATAAGCTGGAATAACCAATCAGAATACAAGTATATGAGAATTCAAAAAACTTGACAATGGACTTAGGTTATAATAATTATTTAATGCTTTAATGTTAGGGTTAGACTAAAATAGAATTCATTCTAACTAATAAATATTAAATTATATTATAAAATTCAAAATTACCAATTTTAAATATATATGTATGTATGTGTGTGTGTGTAATAATGTGTTTGTGTTTTAGGTTTTTTTTAAGTCTTTGAGATAGTATTTCTGGAAAGCCTTCTATTTAAATGGTTTATTCCCTGTCATAAATCCCACTCTGCCACCATATGTCATACTGCAATTATTTAATTTCTTGAACTGAATAATTTATTTATTTTGATATTTTTTTCTGGTTTGTATTTGACACATAAGGTAAGACTGAAATAAAAATGAAAAGAGAAAAAGAAGTAAAAAAAAAAAAATTATCAATTTGCCATGAATTATCTTTTTTTTTTCATTTTGAGGTATTGGCGAGGTAGACCTTTTCATTTTAGTTTTCTATCCAAAAATCTCCATGTAATTCTTTTGGAGAAAGCATTCAACACATATTCATGATATTAAATAAATATCTTTAAATGATAAAAAATAAACCTGTTTTTATATACAAGCCTGAAATTTTGCTGTTAAAATATCCCCAAAATGAACCAGTCGACAAATCCTTTTCAAGCATTTATCATATTCAGTTTTGGATAGAAAGCATTTGTTGATGTTTTTAAAAAAAATGTTACTTTGCATCTTATATATAAAGTTCCTTCCATAAGTCAGGATGTAGCCTGAATTATATGAACTGAAATTTATTTCCAAACCTTACCAACTGAACTGACTTGTTTTATTTTTTGTTATTCTATGTTCAATACTTCCTAAAGGAAATCTCATGAAAGGCACAGAGACTAATGTCGACAAAGCTATTGGGCTACCTCCCTTATTAAATGTGGCTGAATCCTAAGCTTTCTATTAGTACCATATATATGACTACACAAGTGCTTCCATCACCACTGCTTCTGCATTAGAATAATTTTATCACTAACATTGAGTTTTTTATTCTAAGCTTGAGCCACAAATGTTAAGCTATGCTACAAATGCTACATGCCAAAGATGGGAGACTATAGTTTTCCAAAAAGCCTCTTCTTTGGAGGATTAATTTTTGGCTGCCAGCAGAGAAATAGGACCCTCAACTGAAGAGACAGAAGGATTCTTTGAACAGACTACTCGTCATCTGTGAAAGCAAAAGACCTATTAAGTCACCTCTCCTGCTGAGGCAAACTGTAGGGGGGAAAAAAAAAGAAAAGGCAGTAGCTTTGTGAGACTAGAGTTCAGAGCAGCTGCTAAACCTTCTTCTGCAGTTGATATGGGAAAGCATAGCATTGCCATGTAGGACTTAATAGCCACTTTTAAGATTGCTGTAGATATGCAAATCCCTCACAAATCTTTATTTGGAAACCAAGCAATAAAAAAATAATTTAAGAATAAAATTAAATATCAGTATTTTTCAACCTACAAGTCATGACAAGATTTATTGTAATTTTATTTTGAAAAAACATTTGCTTTTGTTGGATATCAGTTGAGGAAGACCTTTGACCTCACTTTTGCTACATCAGAGAGCGAGCAAATATTGGAATGGGTGATAGCATAAACGGGAAATGGCTAAAATAAACAGGATGCACAGGTGTGTCCTGAGCCTTGAATAAACAGGATGCACAGGTGTCCTGAGCCTTGAATAAACAGGATGCACAACAGTGTCCTGAGTGGAAAGAAATGCTTGTGTGGTTGCGTGCCAGAAGAGGTGTGGCCACACAAAATTGTATGGGCACATGGCCGGAAGAGGCATGGCCACAAGGAGTTGCATAGGTGACATACCAGAAGAAGGTGTAGCCACATGAAGTTATGTGGGTGTCCAAATGTCATAAAAACAGTCAAACTCTTCCCTTGAGAAAGAGGCTGGCTAGAGTTTCACCGAAGATTTTGTCTCCATCAATTCCTGTGTGCACAATCCTAACCTCTGTGATTCTCCCTCATGCTATCCAATTGCTGCAACTCAAACAATAAAGATGTATATATATTTTTATATGTAAGTGTTTGTTGCCTTATTTGAGTCCAGCAGCAATATACAACACTTTATGTTAAAAATAATTTTGTAGTCCTATGATTACAAAATTAGTGGCTTGACGATTGAAATAGTGTGTCAAATTACATTTTACATTTTAGTAGGAGGTGTCCTATTTATAATTTAAACAGTGTGTCAAATTGATCCTTGATTTCTTGAAGAGTTATATGTACTTTGTTTTTATTTACAAATGTCATCTTATAAACTGCACTCACTGTGTACTATTACAAATTAGGAAAGTGGATGACATCAGTTATATGCAGTTATCAATGACATAAGCACACTTGGACAATAGGCCAGTGTAAATAACCATTTATACAGTTTGTTGGCAGTAATACAGTTTTGTATCATAATGATGACAAAAAAAAAAAGATTTGTTTAATGTATGTAATGTTTCACAGTATGTTATTGAATTATCATTCCTCTTCAAATTACTCCCTTTACTGCCCCCAAAATAGTTCTAAGAATGGTTTTCTGTAGCAAAGTAAATTCTTTGAATTTCATTACACCTACAGTACCATGTTGATGATATTTTATAGATAGTCTTTCATTATTATTATTAATAATAATAATAACAATAGAAGAATTTTTATTGTTAGAAAAATTGTGTGATGAGTAGAAGAGTTGTTCTTGCAGATGTTGGCAACTGCAGTATATGGTTTCTTTTCTTTTCTGTGAGTTGAGAATTGTCACCTGTTCACTTAAATGAAACAGTTTACAGATTCTCTTTGGCAAATCTGAATTATCAGCATGAGTGTCTTGAACCATTAATCAATAACTTGCTTATGCCTGTGATTAAAACTGTGACCAGGTGACCTGAGTGGTTAAAGATCACAGTATTTTTTCTGTTACTTTCATTAATTAATTTCATTTAATGTCTACAGATGTTCACTTTTACTGTTTGCCAAACCAAGTACTTCATGACTTTTCACTCTGTATATTACTTCAGGCAATGTAATATATATATAAATGACAATAGGAAAACTGTAATAGTAGCCAACACATTTTGTCCAATGTGGACTTTCTCAAGGCAAAAAACGAAATGAATTTATTTAAACAAAGTAACTAATAATAACAAAAACAAAATGTCCTTAGCAACTGGAAGAATTTAGAGAATGCTATTTTCATACTGTTGACTTAAAGGTGCATTGTCCTGCATGAAAATAGGAGATTCATAAAGATTATGGTGTAATCTTGGTACCACATGCTGCTGAAGAAGCCTTTTGTAAATCTCAGCATTGATATTGCCATGTACACAGATGATAGGGCCAACTCCTGCAGATGAAATCATTCCCCACACCATCACACTGCCGCCACCAAACTTAACGGTTTTCCTCACACATTGAGAAGACTGTTTTTCACCTGGTCTATGGCGTACGTAAGTTTTGCCCTCGGAACCAAATATAGTAAACTTGTACTCGTCACTGAAATGAACTGTATCCCATTGTGCGTCAGTCCAAACAACATGTTCTCTCACATACTCCAGGTGTGTCATTTGGTTTCACTTTGAAATGAGAGGCTTCGAAGCTGGAATACGGGCATGCAATCCTGCATTTTTTAACCTGCAAGCAACTGTTTTTCTTGAGGTCTGTCTTATCTGTTTCTTCATTAAATTTATGGGCAATTGATGTAGCAGTTTCAAATCGTTTTTTTGTAGATATTCTAACAATTCTTCAATCTTCTCTTTGCAATGTTTTTGGAGGTCTGCTGGTTTTTGGTTTTGCATCTAACGTTTTATTGGTTTTATACCTGCTAATTAATCGATGAACGACACTTTTAGACCTATGAACAATATCAGAAATTTCTGAAATTGACTTTTTTTCTTGATAGCGATAATGAGTTTTTTCTTCAAAAGAGAGCGTTTTGCGTGTAGAATTTGTCATATTACTTGAAAATAAAGTCCTAATGATAAATGAATTTTTACTTATTGTTGAAAAGCTCCATTGAGTTTTTTGACAATGTAAATTAAAAGTTTATGCAAATTATTAACATCGTTCCTTAACTTTTGTCCAGTAGCTTATTTCCTTTGTTCCATTTAATCTTTATTTAAAAAACAAACTATTATGTAAATTTTTGTAACTTTGTATAATATTTATGCATTACACCCTAATCTTTATTCCGTAAAAATTTCATTGCTAATCATGCATTACTTTTTAAGTAATACACATATTTATGTCTTTGTTGTTTCCGTTCCTTATATTATGGCCGCCACTTCATACATCCGTATAACCACTCTGAAGATGGCTCATTTGAGCTGAAAGTTTAAATCAAGGAACAGCTTGATAAAAAAAATATCCAAATCTTGGGAATTTTTTGTTTTTATTTTCACCCCAAATTAAAGCAACCATACAAAGTTTAGAACTGCTCATGATTAGATATAAGACATTCATTATCTGTAATATTTAACAATATATATATATATATATATATATATATATATATATTGTATGAAAAGATTACTTTTAAATATCAATTTTGTCCTAATATCAATATTTCTCAGTAAAATTTCCAGTTTTTTCACTTTAAATTGGAAATACCATTCAAAACCACAACCCCTGAAAACTGAAAATCTTACCAAGAAACATCAATGTTGGGATAAAATTGATATTTAAAAGTTAAGTAATCTTTTTATGTAATATCATTAACACTTTATTTTTAATATTATTTTAATGTTTTTAATATTGAGCACTACATATAAAAATATATGCTGTTTCTTAAATCTTAAATCCTATATGTTGGGAAAAAATTAATTATACAGGTAACTTTTGCTACTGTAATTTGATAGCTTAATGGTCATTGCCACCTGGGTTTGTCATGGTTTATTGCCTTGTGGCTGGCTTTTGAATTTTGGGTCATTTTCCCTGCTAACATGGCTGCCATTTGGAAGAATACTGTTCCATTCAGAAAGTCTGCTTTGCTGCATTGGAGTTGAATTCAGACTCTTTAGATATTTGCATTCTTTGTCTATAGATTTTCATATGTCATTAACTTTCTCTCTTTTGATTTTGAACTTAGTGATTTTCTTCTCATTCATTATTACTACAGTTCTGAGCGCAAGATTAAAGCCATTGAATTCGATGTTGAATCCCGATCAGCGCTGGCTTGTATAACAATTTCTTTGCATTCAGCAAAAAAAAAGGAGGAACCTGCAATGGTAATTTTGCCAGCCACAATAGAATAAGCAAAGTCAAAAATAACAAAGTGCAACATTGAAGGATAAAATGCCTGAAAGAATTATTGCACTTTCTATGCTCAAATACTTGTCTGATGAGCCGGTAGATTTTAGTAGTATTTGGGAACTGATAATTAGGGAAAAGCAGGCATGATTTAAAGATCTGAAGTTCCACAACTTGTATGGATGTATGGGTAGTGTAATGGTCCTTCTTCTTTATGTGCCCTGTCCCCCTCAAGTCGTAGGCTATCATGGCTCTCCACAACTTCCTGTCCCCTGTAGCTCTTTATGATGGTAAACTACATCCAGCAGCAAGGCCTCTCATCAGGTAATTGGAGGTTTTGAGGAGTGTGGAACCACCTCTAAATTGCTGTCGTTAAAATCTGCCTTGACTAGGAGTGGTAGCACCTGTTAGGGTCCCAGCTATGGGCAAATAGTGAACTCCTAAACAAATACCTATGAAAGTATAAAAATACCAAAAATACATTTTTCTATAAAAACATTACTAATAATACCTATTTATAGTGAAATTACCAAAAAATCATTTTTAAAGTAAAATACATTTTATTTGTAGTTAAAGGCATACAGTTGTGTTCAAAATGTTTAGGTTTCAGCATTAAATAACCCATAGAGGTTGATATGCCACTAAACAAAATCAACTAACATGAAAGAACTCTTTCATGACAATCTGTATAATATCCTACAATTTAAAAAAAAAATCAAACTGTATTCTAAAATATAACTTCAACTATGACATAAAACACACGTCACCACCTCCTAATAATAAGTCAGTCTACACAAACATGTATATGCACAAAAGCTGAGTATCATCTACCATGTATTTAATTATGAAAGCAGAATGACATATCATATTTTTAATACTTCAAAGATTCCAAGAAAATTAAATTTTGACATTAAATAACCCATAAAGAGTTAATATGCTGTTAAACAAACAAATCATCTCTCAATTACCATGCCTTCTTAGAAAAATGATGCAGTGGTTTCTTGATAGATTCTGATTTCCTTCTCTTATATTGGTTTCCTCCAAAGGCTAGCCCATTCTACTACTTTATCTAGTGAGAAAAAGAAATGGATTCATGCTCTTCTCAGTGACACAATAGCCCACACCAGTACAGATTGTCCTGTTTAGCATTCCTAGAAGGTTATTGCATATGATAGACTCCTGAGGAAGGCCGAAAATTTTTTTCTTAATTTTTGAGATGTGTTTGTAGCACAATGGTTTCTGTTAGGGAAAACAGAATTGGTGAAGTTAGTTCTAATTTGGCCTTATTAGCTCTGATCCCTTCTGCCCAAATATCTTTGGAATCCAGCTCACATCCATCAAGAGTAGACTGAGCACTCTAGCCTTGAATGGCAGCCAGTCTTGAAAAAGGTCTATTCTGTATTTAAAACCATTGAGAAAGCAACAAGAAACTGCTCCTGTTTTCCCCTAGAAGTTATATCGGTTCACAGATATTGTAGAAAAGGAAGCTGTGGAGAGACAGGATTTCTATTTTCTGAGGCGATATAGCATTCTTTACAAAAATTGTTACATATTAATTCATTTAAACTGTTTTTGTCCACTGTATCTTTCAACTAACTTCAGGTGCTTCTCATATTTGGTATCTGTTTTATTCAATTTAAATGTCTTTATAGCTTTGTCTAGCATACTGTCACATGTGGAACAAATTCTCTCTCTCTCTCTCTACAATTGTAATGATCTCTCAGATGAGCTTGTTACCCATTACTCCATAATAATAATAATAATAATAATAATAAATGGCTATTTTAGTTTTTGAATAACTTTATGAATATATAATTACAAGGGTAACTTAAATATTATCTGCTCTTTCTCCATAACACATAAATAACAGTGCAGATAATTTTTGACTCTTCCCTGTCTTATCAAAAATTAATCTTAAATTTTACTTCCAAAGAAGGATTTTTATGAATATTTTCTATAATTGTGAGAAGTCATTATCATTCCAAGAGTTGTTTAGAAAATCCTCCCTTTTCTTATGGAAGGAAACTGGAGAATTAATTCCAAGAATTGTTGAAAGTAAACAACCACAAAGAATAAATTCAGTCATCCAAAAATACTCTTGGAAGATTGTTTTTATTTCAATGAATTTAGTTTTTCTCAAAGAATGAATTTAGATATAAATTATGAAAAATAATAATAATCTTTTTAGACCTTGTTCTGAAATTCATTTTTAAAAATTGATAGAGGAAATGTTTAGAGCTTGATTTTTAATTCTGCAAACCTGATATCAATAGATCAAAAGTTTAGGTCTTGAAGAATTGCCTAAAAATTGAAAGTTACATGTCTTTTTTAAAACTAATTTGCATGCTCACTTCTGGCCAGATGAATTTTCTCTTTCTGAAGGATTTTATCATATGTTCTATAATAATAATAACAAAATTAACTCATTACTGTGTAAAGTTTCCTTAAAATTTTACCTCTATTTGCCTAATCTACCTTGTTGGTTAATGGCAAACTTAGAGCAGGGGAGGGATTTAAAATTTTAAATAACCCCATTTATGAAAAAAAAAAAAAATGGATGTCATGTACTAATGAGTAAAATAGTTTCAGTATCCTAGCTTAGTAGTTAGTTTCCATACCTTCTTTGGTTTAATTTACTAATTATCAAATCCTGATTGGATCCCCAAAACTTTGGACCACTAGTTCTCGTTTTTCCTGGAATTTAGTTTGCAAACATTGGAAGCAAAATGAAAAAAAAAGAAAGCTCTTCTTTCAAAGTAACTCTTTCAGATCTCTGCGGCATTAATCAAATCTAGTCAACCTATACCAAACTGAGTTAGCTTCTGTCTCTCAACAGCATTATCTACTTAAAGCAGTCACTTCTACTAATTACCATAACAGTTCCATTGTTATATTGTTGGGTGGAAACTCAAAGACACACACTTGATAGTCTTTGTGGGTGGACCTACCCCTGATCATGGCCTGTTTTTTCTGTTAGTGTAAGTTTATTTCGGGTCTCCTGTGTGCTGCAGAAGAAAAATTAGCTGTCCACTAGTAGAGGCTTTTGCAACAAATAATCATTACTAAATTTATGACTTGAAGCCAATAGCTTACAAAGTAGTTTAACTTATGTAGGTAGGCTAAGATAAAATATATTTTATTTCTCTCTCTCTCTCTCTCTCTCTCTATATATATATATATATATATATATATATATATATATATATATATATATATATATATATATAAGGAATTTCTGACTGAATAAATTAAGTAAGGCAAGAAATTTAATTGTAATATATGGAAAAATATTCATGAATGTGAAAGGATTATGATAAAAATAAGCAGACATAATGTTTAATTTATTCAATCATATATATATATTAGGTTGGTGCAAAAATAATGACGTAATAATGTCGTTTTTTGATGTATTTTTTAACGTCAAAAAACGACATTATTACGTCATTATTTTTGCACCAACCTAATATATATATATATATATATATATAGAGAGAGAGAGAGAGAGGGGCTTGGAATGAGTAATCAGAAAGCTGAGTTAATACATTCATTTATGTGCAAATCTCCTTAGGAAAGGTATGAATCTACCTCATCCCCCCCAGTTATGGTTTAAATAGTAAGACTTGTATCCAGAAAAATCATTATTCTCAGAAATTGTTAATGTAATTTTCACTCATAAATAAAATAAAAAAATAATTCTTACAATCCAAAATATGTTTTAGCTTTAAATAACACTCAGCAGGTTGATAACCCATAAAAAAACAAATCCATCTTGAAAATGAATGTAGTAAAATTCAAAAGTACTTGGGAGGAAAAAACGAAGTAACTTACTCAGAAATTTGAAAAACCTTTCGAAAAAAATTGGATGTTATTCAACAAAACTTGTTTGAATATATATATATATATATATATATATATATAAATGTAATGAAAAACAAACAACTTTAAGGTACCATTACGATAATTTATTTCACCTAAATCCTTTTTTAAGGATTCAGGATCATCAGGTAAAATTTCCAACAACGAATTGAGAGAAAAAATGGGATTAGAAATTGGTGGGTAGTGTAATTTTTGTAATTTAATAGAGGGGGTTGAGAGTGGTAGTTAAACAGACAATATAAAGTATAGGGAGGGGTTAATTTTATATCTCTCTTAAGTATGTTTTATATTGGAGTAGGAGGAGTGACAGAACCTTGACCTCTTTAGATGGTTAATAAAACGGAAATGAATTGTAGAAAATGTATACAAGTGAGTCTTATGGTAAAGAGAGTGATAGGGGGGAGGGGAAAGAGAGATGGAGTTGTTATAATTTTGTTTTAACAAAATTATGTAAAAGATAGTTTACAAAGTTTGATAGAAAATTCGATGTCTGAAAAAAAATTTTGTTATTAACTTAAATGTTTAATTTTTTAAGTAAATAGTTTCAAGACTAAATATACTATTATTGTAATAAACATATTTATCTAGGACATAAAGAAATATTTAAAATTTTAATAGTTTATTCACCTGACTAATTGTATTTCCACAATATAAAAAAAAAAAAAAATAACAATAACATCTATTTTAATATTTAAAATTAATTTATGAATGTAATTTATTTATTATATTGGTAAACTAAATAAAAGATTAGGTTTCATTATTTAATAGAATTTGAGGGTAATATTAATTTTCATTTATTCATATATGTCTCACAAATGTATTCATGTGAATCCCTACATACATACGATCATTAACAAGTCAAAAAAAAAAAAAAAAAAAAAACCCATAGAAACACTTGAGATAATTTACACAAAAATTCATTTATCTTCGTACATAAACTATATATACATTTTACAATCTTTATCTATATTTTAAAATATATATAGATTTCACAGTTAAAATTTAATTTTATCAATGTGATTTCGGAAGTGTTTCATTTTAAAGGAATTTAGCTAATATTATTACTATTATTAATAGTCAAAGAATGGTATATTTAAATTTAAATTATCAATTTAGAAATGAAACTCCCTTCAGAAGAAAACAAAATTATAGAATATTACAAAAGAAGGACATTACAAATTAAGAAAATAAATTTAAAATGTCATTAGAAAGACCCAATATTTCATTTAAAATCAATTCATGCACGTACGCACATATATACATACACACACACACACACACACATATATATATATATATATATATATATATATATATACATATATACATACACACACATATATACATCCACATACACATATACATACATATACAATTCATATATCAAAAAATTAATCTAACCATTTAATCATCCGTATATATATATATATACATATATATAGAGACATACTCATATACACATACACACCCTTAAATAGATATACATTCATATATAAGCACAAAACCCTACATACAAAAAAAATATAAAAAGAATACATATATACATATATATATATATACACATACATATACATATACATATGTACATTTACCAAATATAAATTCTAAGGTAATTACGTCTATATACATATATAGATTACAAGTAGTTAAATCCATAAAAACACACATGTTTAAGTACATGTACACACACATATACTCGTACATACACATATAATATACATATACATACAAAACAAACATAAAAACATTTATACATATACATCCACACCCATGCAGCATACACGTTAAAAAAAAAAATATTCAGTATTCAAACATGCTTCATATTAGTATATTTATACTCATACACGTGTATATCTATTTATACATATATATCCATACTACCATACATATGTATCCACAATATAAATACATAGTTACCCTTATCTATAATGTTCATATATATATATATATATATATATATATATATATGTAAATAAGTTCACATATAAAAAAAATTTTAAGTTCCACAACACATTTATCAAAGAGCACAGTGTCAGTATTTTCATATATTCATTTAAAACAATTTATATTTTCTATTTATATATCTACACATACTTTGTTAAAAAGTGGTTGATTTTTATGCCTACATTTACAAATCAACTCATTATGTCTGTTCAATAGTATGTCCGGATCCTTATGTTTTATAATTAGTATTTTTTCCATAATGCACAAATTGCATCGGTCTCTGAAATTAATCGGAGTTTTGGCTTTTGAGACGATTTTCCATTCTATTTGTGGGGTTAATTTGTTTTCCAATAACTCCCAATAGTGCTTTGAAAGTGCAGTTTGGTGTTTTTTTGATTCATTATAAAAGGATTGGCGATGGTTGTAAAATCGTTGTTTCCAACTTCCCGCCGAAATTCCTATGTAGATCTTCTTATGTTCAATATTTTCTTTGGGGAAAATCGTAGCTTCGTATACTATGTTTTTGGACAAACATACTCCTTCTACTGGACAGACAGATCCTTCACTGCAGTTACAGGTAGATTTGGTCTTTGGGCTTGTATTAGGATCTTTTTGAAGTTGATTATAAAATTCTTTTAAAATTTTACTATTATGGGAGCTAATAATTTTTTCCATGTTGTTCATGCAGGAATAACTAATTTTTAAATTCATTCTATTGAACAACTTTTTTAATAGCTTATCTTTTTTAAAATGTTTATCTATTAGTTTAAGAAAATATTTTCCTATATTAATGTTCGACAGCTTACAGAAGGGTGGGTTGAACCATATAATTTTCCTATTTCTATTTCTAGATTTAGAAGACGTGTCGCTAGTAGATTTATCTATATAAGTGAGTGTTT
>OZ010589.1:97784338-97824338 GCA_963932145.1 Acanthosepion lycidas | reverse complement strand
GTGTTAGTAATCCGAATTTCTTTCTTGAATTGGCAATAAAGAGTTCTGCGCGAAGGGTTATCATTTCACTTGGACCAACCTTAATTGTTTCATGACCCTTCGCTGAGAACTCTTCATTGCCAATTCAAGAAAGAAATTCGGATTACTAACACAAAAACAGAAAATGTCTCATATTGAGAATATTTAACATTGAAAAACATAAGGAAAAAATTAATTATTTTTAATAATATGTGGAAATCTCTGCTTTTACCTGAAGACGGTCACGAGACCAGAAACACGTGTAGTAAAATTATGGAAAACAAAGCATAATATTTGTTTCTAAATAAATCCACATTACAACCAAAAACGTTTGCAGCACCTCTCTTCTCTTCTTTTTAATATACATACTTTTCTCTCGTTGGAACCGCTACAATCTCTTTCTGTTATATATATATATATATATATATATATATATATATATATATATATATATAATACCAGTGTCATGTCTCATCTGGTTAAATTATTGTTATGATGTTGATTTGGGGTTAGTAGAGACAAACGCCAAATAACACGTAACAATAAAAAGGGTTTTAATAGGCTGGTAAAAAGGTACAGAAATCGCCTGAGTAGTCAATAACTAGCTCAGCTAAGAACTTCTCTGTCTGTCTGTCTCCCCCATGTCAACTGACATGCCACTCTTTAAAGTCTGTTTACAGACACAGATAAATTCATCCTCAAGAGGGGTGGTAGGTTTCTGACAACAATTATATATACATTTTTTCTGTGTATATAACTCTGAATTCAACACTGTATATAGCCCTAGTGTAGCACATTCTATACAGCTAAAGAAAGGATTGTTCGCATTGGCTCGACAATCCTGATTTCTAGTAATCATATTTGTATTATGAGTTATATTACTGTTTTTAATATTCAATATATACCTCCTCACTTTCATAAATATATAATAATTGTGTTAAAAGAAAGTTTTTTTGAACTGTACCCAACAGGAGTGACATTCCTGCAACATTTGATGTATTATCCAACAATTTGTTTTTTTTATCGAATTAAAGGGTTGTGGTAGGGGATGTATACCATCAACTACAGTTCTTTTAAATATATATTTTTAATTTTTTGAAATTTTCATTTATTATTTGATGAAAAATGTCTAAAAACAAAACAAAAAAAATCTATTTTGAATATTTTTTTTTGTTTTAATAATTTATTTTGTTGTTAGAAGATATTTTTTCACAATTTCTTATTGCTTTGGAGGTATACAGGGTGTCCCCACAAAACTGACATCATTTTGCCATTTAATAACATAGCCAAATTCTCACTCAAATGATCTCAAATTTTAATAAAATGTGTAAAAACTAAGTTGACTGTACGGACATCTCAATGAGAATCTACAAGGATGATGGATCGAGCATGCCAGTAATAATGACAATGTGCTGTTAAAATAGCCACCATGTTCACCTGACTTTTTTTTTTTTTTTTTTTTTTTTCCCTATGGGGATATGTGATAGGACAGCTCTGTATCCCACATTCTTCCTAGAGGAACTCAAGCAGATAATCACTGAAGTGCTGGAAAATGTTATGCAATACATTCTACATCATGTTTCTCAAGAGCTGGACTACTCACTTGATATATGTCATGTCACAAGTGGTACACCTGTTGAAGCTTTGTGAAATCAGTTATAATTTCATTTGCCTGAGACATGTTGTTACTCAGATATTCACATTTTAAATGCGGTTATTTTTTGGGGACACACTGTATTTTAGTAGACACATCCCTGTGTTTTTAAACGATGTGAATTAAATTTACCAACCTGTGCATTTTGAACTTTTGTCTGGCTTTTTAGGGGAAAATCACCATCTGCCCCATTGTACTTAAGACTACTTGACCACAGCAAGCTCTACAGCTCAGAAAGCCTATATTATGATTTTTGAGGGTGTACTCAGAGTGCATCCACTAAAATATAATGTCTCAACTAATAAGAAATAATATTGGATTAGAAATTATTTTCAAAATTGTTATATTTTAAATTTTCATTTAACTTTCAATTTTTTTCTTCCCCAAAATATTTTATTATTTAAAAAATTACTTTTTGAATGATCTAAAAAAAAAAAAAAAAAAAAGTATTTTAAAGACAAAAAAAAAAGTATGTGTTTGTGATATATGTATGTATGTATGTATACTTTCATTCATATGTGTAACATCTGTTTTTCTTTCCAGGAACAGAAAAAGCTCCGGAAAGATTTGGAAGAGGAAGTAAAAGCCCGTAAAAGACTAGAGAGCCTGATGCCAAATACATTGAAAAATATCCCACACAATGCAACATGGGAAGAAAATATGACATAACACAAGAAAAATAAGAAAAAAAAAACAGAAGCATAATTAACAACTTAAGTGTTGGGGGTGGGTGGGAATATTCATGATAGCATTATTATAATTTTGAAAAAGATATGATTTTTATTATTATCATTATCAGCATCATTATTACTACTATTACTACTGCTGTTAAATATGGCTGCAACTATTATTATTACTGTTACAAGCCCTTGTGGGTCTTCAGTATTCGGGTTTAAGATAGCAGGTCACCAGGTTTTAAGTCCAATCCCCCAATGTTTGTGACACTTGCTACAATACGTTTACCTTAGAGAAAATATTAAAATATATATATATATATAAAATAAATAAAAAACAAAATTATCTGGAAAAGAGCCCTTCCAAGTAGTTGTCAGTCCTGTACTTGTAAAATCTCACAGTACATAAATATTTACTCTTACCATTTTTCTTTTTTGTTTTTCTTTCATTTATTTTTTATTCTTTTTCCTTTTTGTTCTGTTTCTTATTTTATTTTTATTTGCATTTTTCATTTTATTCCTTCCATGGTATGCTCAGTTTAATCTGGCACAAGGCTATCTTTGTGGAAGTCCTAATGGGAATCAAAGTCTCTAGCAATGACCCAGGAGACTAATTTACTCCCCCTATTGCCATGATGAATAAAGAGTGTGTGTGTGTGTGTCTTAGCCAGTATTTTGTTTTGTTCAGATTAGATATACTAGTTTATTTATCTCTCTCTCCACACACACACACACACACACACACACACATATACACACATATATATATATATATATATATATATATATATATGTAAAATTAACTGATTGATGTTATATTCAGCACCCCTCCTCCAGAGGCTTCATAGTGACCATTCAGTTCACTTGTCAGGAGGTATCAGCAATAGTTTGTTTTTGTTTATATTCTCATTTTTGCCATTTTTAGATTAAGTTTAAAAAAAAAAAGAAGCTATTTATTGGTGTTAGGTTGATATTTTCTTTATATATATTTATGGGGGAATATGAACTCCTATATATTGGACAAATGGGACATAAGGAAAAAATCCTATGTGGCACATTTTGTTTTTCAAATGGGCTTCTTCAGTTTAGATTATTTTTTCATTATTGGGATCATATATATATATATATATATATATATATATATATATATATATATATATATATATATATATATATATAATTTTTAAATGGATATTCATATTTAATGTAGATGCTTAGTTTTTATTTATTTACATTTACTGGCCTCAGTATTCAAGATATCTTGTTAGAAAAATATGTGCCCTCTGGCAGGATTCAAACCTGCGCCCCATAGGGGAAAACTATCATTAGATCTGACATGCCTTATACCAACTTGGTCATGTAGGACATCCTGATCAAACAAATCCTGAATAGTGCTTTTGAACACATATCTGCTCTGTTTTGTATACTAACATAAACAAAGACAATTTTTAATTTATTTTAAAAATATACTGGATTAAATCCATTTCCTAAAAAATAAATATAGAAAGAGGGAATGAAATGTAAAGAAATGTTTGTTATAATTTTACATTGAAGTTATGAAAATGTAAGGGGTACTTGATTTTAAATTTCTGGCATCTGATGTGTCTGGATGTATAACATAGCTGACTTTATTCATTTTCCTACTACTATATATATATATATATATATATATATATATATATATATATATATAGGCATGTCTGAGGAAATAATTTACAAACATTATTTCTGCTTATTTTTAGCATAATCCATTCATATTCACGGATATTTTTCCATGTATTACAATCATATGATGAGAGACATACACTGTAACAGTGAAAGTCATAAAACCTTTTCCTAGTTTATAAGAAATAAATTTCATGGGGTAATTTAAGCTTTCAGTTCCATGATGATTATTATGAAAATTAATTTATTTTCTTTTAAACTTAGTTTTATGGACTAGATTATGTTATGTCAAATATTATAAGCTTATTTTTTATTTGTAAAATCCATCTCAAAGTTGTTTCGAGTATGAAAATTAATTTCATTTTTTAGGTTAGTTACTTGATGGTTGCATTAACATGATGGTTCTTTTTCATTTGATTATTCTCATTGGTAGAAAAGGAGAGTCTCCCTTGTCACTTCAGTTTTGAGTTTTTATTTATTGTTATATCCTTAAATAAGTTACAAACAAAGGTGCTACTTGAGTGAAGGAACAGCAACACACAAATGTAGATGAAAGAAAGAGAGATTTATTGTAAAAGAGAATGCACTACTGAAAGACAGGGAATTGGGTGGCAGGCTAGTAATTCCTGAAGCAAGCCTCAGGTATATCCTGTGCTCAGTATATATAGCTACTGATATAGTTAGTCCACATAGGCGATAGGGTGTGTGGGACATTCCATTAAAACATTTGTTTAAATTGAATAATATGAGTAACAAGGAAGTTTTAAGGGAACTAGAAATGGAAAAAGGTGTTTACATTTAGGAGCAGAAAGAGACGGTAATTTTTTAGGGCACATCATAATTAGGAGAGAGGGATTGCAGAATTTGACACTCACAGGACATTGAAGGTAAGAGAGACAAACAGTGAGTAACCTACTTAACAAGTTTGTGTTTGGATGGCAGAACAGGTAGGAGGAGAGATGGTGAGAAGATGAACCTTACTAAGAGTAACAAAGGATAGAAAGTTGGGGAGAGTCATGATTTATCACATTCTGACGGGATATGGCATATTGAATGAGAAATAAAATCTAACTCTGTGGAATGCATTTCATCTTTCACAAGGACTTTGTCAGATTAATGTTCTTTATATATATATATATATATATATATGTGAAGAAATATAGTTTTAAGGTATGCTATATTTATGGGATAAAGTGCTCATTATCAGAGATAGAGCACATGTAAATATAAAAGTGAACATTGAAGTCAACACTCAGCAGCAACAGAATGTTTCATGCTAAACGCAATCATCAGGTGGCTTGGTGATTGTGTTTAGCATGAAACAGTCTGTCGCTGCTGAGTGTTGACTTCAGCATTCACTTTTATAAATATATAAGGAACAAACAGGAAATGTTTTCTTATTCTAACATTTTGTCAGATTCCGATTCATATTTGATCTAAATTCATATATATATATATATATATATATATATGAATGAGGAATGTATTTTTCATTTATTAATCTGGCATATTTTTATTACTTTAAACATTATTTTTAGTGGATACCTGTATTTGAGTAGATGCTCGGTTTTTATTTCTTTTCTCCTATTGTCCTGAATATTTGAGAAATTTTATTACAAAAATATATGCTCTCCAGCATGGCCATAGGTTCTCTGTAGCCGAGCGGTCAAAGCACATCAGATCTAATGATGGGGAATGCAGGTTTGAATCCTGCCAGAAAACACACATTTTACTTATAAGATTTCTTGAAGATATATAGTGTTGGCTAAGCTAAGTATAGTTTTTCTCTTGTCTTTTCATTCATTTTGTCTCTTCTACAGATATACTCCATCTGAGAATAAATAAAAAAAATATATATAAATATAGAAGGAGGTGAAAATATAAACAAAAATAAAATTTTTGAAAAGAAATGCTGAAGATATATGGATGTTGAACTTTAAGTTTTAAATTCCTGATGTTCGATTCATCTTGATGTACAGCTTAGAAGACTTCTTTCAGCTTTCTCATAGGACTTGTATCTGGAAAAATAATTAAAACAATATTCAATTGCCAAAAGAAAAAAAAAATTATTATTACAGTCCAAAATATGTTTTGGCAGCTTTAAATAACCCACAAAGGGTTGATAAGCTGTAAAAAATCAAATCACTCATTCAGCTTCTCAATGCTTTTGTTTTTATCACTAGTTTTTAATTATTCCCCGTTGTGATAGATGTACATTTGTTGAATATTCTTTTAAATAGAACGTAAATATTTTACTGTTTTAAATGTTATGCAAGGTGCAGCAGGTGTTTTCCACATATACTAGGACATTGGAAACGTCATCTAGCAAATGTCTTACCATGTAAGTGTGCATTTACCTAATGATAAATCCCTATAGAACAGGTATTTGGGAAGCGAGGTTTGAATTTTGGCTAAGTTTCCTTTGTTGTTGTTTTTTTTTAACATCAGCAATCAAGGTAATATTTATGATCAGTGTTTTAGCTCCTTTTTTCAGGATTTTTTAAAAAATGCGAGAGATTATTTTTGAAATTTAAAAAAAAAAAAAATCTTGGTAAATTTTTTTTTTTACATATGTTAACCTGCCTCCATTACCTAACTTAATTTTGTGAAATTTCGAGAAATTAAATTTCAATCTTAAAATTTTTTCATTAGTTAAAAGCAGGACACCTTGGAGAATGTAAATCATCTATTTTTTTCCCCCCCCTCAAACTACTACTCATTTCCGAAAAATCTGCTCCAAATTGTAATATAAGGAATGAAATAAAGCTATGACATTACTTAATTAGAAAAGCTTTTAATAGCTTTTTTTAAATAAGATTTATTAGGTTGGTGCAAAAATAATGTCGTTTTCTCACATATGTGAGAAAACGACATTATTTTTGCACCAACCTAATATTAAGGACATGATTTTTTAAAGAAAAAAGTTTTTTGATAAATAGTGAATTTTTACAAAAAATTGTTTTCTTTTTTTTTTTTTTTTTTTTTTTTTTTTAAATTTTAATTATGATAATTTATAATATATAAATTGTTTAAAATTTTGCATTACTTCAATCTGGTTAGGTGATGTTGTTATTAAGTGAAAACTATATTTACTAATTGAAAAGCTTAATACAAAGTATTTTGCACCAAGATTTTTAAAATAATTTTTAACTTTTTTTAAAGTATATAAAATATTATGAAATATGCCCCTGTTTGAAAGTACAATCAACTATACATGGCATTATTAGAAAATAAGAGCTATATAGTAAATTTAAAGTCAACATTCCTTAAATTATGGTGAATATTTTCCAATATTATTAAGATTACTGAGTACTTAAAAATTATATAAAAAAAGCGCTCAGATTTACATGCTAGTATTACTAATTTCATTCAGGCTTAACTTTGAATAAAGAAAGTTCATCCTGAAATTCTACTGGAATGCAGTTCAAAGGCAGTATATGGAAGAGAATTTTATTCAGATCCACCCATGCAGCTTACAATTTCACAAATTACAACAGAGAAGTTTGAAGCTGATGGTACTGTATGCAATGTGTCCAAGAACCAATTCCAATGACCATCAGTGACACCCTGTGAAGCAAGAAAGGGTGATGGAAAGTTTCCACAGAACTGCAAGAAACCGCTTGAAATATTAATTGCTGCCTGTCAAACATTCAATTGCGTCACATTGTCACCAATGTCTGAATCATAACAGACATCAGTTTGAAAATGTTAAGAGTGTTTATTTATAATAAATACAGTCTTCATATGTATTATTTAAATTAGATAGAGTTGGTTCTAGTTGCTACAATTATTTCTTGGGAAAGTTTCAAAATGGGTATACATTTTTGAGCCATCTTGGGTGTTTGTTTCTATGTTATATATATATATATATAAATAAATGATGCAATGAAAATAATATATTAATTCTAATGTTCACAGCATTAATTCAAAAGAGGTTTCGATACCAATAGTAGAGCAATAATTATTCAAACTGTTTTTGTCTATATGATAAAATTATAATATATGTGTGTATATGTATATATATATATATATATATATATATATATATAAATGGGAAAACCAGCACTTGGCAAGAGTCTGTATTGTGAAGATGGTCCCTTGAGGTTTTTTTTTTTTTGAAAGTTGCATTGTTTGTTACACTAAGGCAGGAATCTATTAATAATTGTTTGCTAATAATAAAGAGTGTCTCGAAATATATATATATATATATATATATATATATACACACACACACACACACACACTTTTACAAAGTATAGCTCAAGTCAACTTGCTTTCTTTTAAGATTTATGTTTGTATTACTAATGTCATCCATGTATACCTTTTAACAAAGCAAGCTCATCCTGAAATGTTACTGGGAGTATGAAAATGTAGTTGAAGTTCAAAGGTGGTATTGAAAAGAGCTTCATTTAGATCCACCCAGACAGCTTACAATGTCACAAATTGTTTATGAGCAAATAATATCAGTAAGCCCCATGAAGCAAGAAAGGTTAATGAAAAGTTTTCACAGAAGTCCAAGAAACCTATTGAAATGTTGATGGCTGCTTGTGATTTCATTGCATCACATTGCTCATTATGATCCAGATATTATTGACAAAGTCATAAGAGCTTTCTTAAGAATTATTTAAATTAGATAGAGTCGGTTCTTGTTACTTCAATTATTTCTTGAGAAAGTGTGTATATGTATGTATGTATATATATATATGAAGAAGTATAGTTTTAAGGGGTGCTATATTTATGGAATAAAGTGCTCAATATCAGAGATAGAGCATATGTAAATATAAAAGTGAACATTGAAGTCAACACTCAGAGGCGGCCTGATGATTGCATCCAACATGAAACAGCCTGTCACCTCTGAGTGTTGACTTCAATGTTCACTTTTATATTTATATTTACATACGCTCTATTTCTGAAATTGAGCACTTTATTCCATAAATATTCCATCCCTTAAAACTATTGTGTGTGTGTGTGTGTATCACTTTAAATGTTATTTGTATTGGATACTCATATTTGAGTAGATGCACTTTTTATTTTAAACAGTGCATCAAACAACGTGAATATTTGAGAAAAGTCATTAAAGAAAAAGATATGCCCTCTGGCAGGATTTGAACTGGTGTTCTCTTTGCAGGTGAAACCATCCTTATATCTGATATGCTTTTAATAAGCATTTAACCTAATGAGGGTTTCTCCTGCAAAGAAGGACACAGGTTTGAATCCTGCTGGAGAGCAAATCTTTTTTCTTTCATGTGATTTCTCAAATATTCAGTTTAAATATAACTGTCTACTCAAATACAGGTATTGAATAAAAATAATGTTTAAAGTGATACAAGTCTGCTGTATTAATAAATAAAAAAATTCATTACATCTTATTTATAGATATATACTGGTCTCTTCCGTTGTTTTCGATGTATGAGGGTCAATCAGCTCACTTCTTAGAACCAGCAGCCAATTGATTATAGGGGTGAAAGCTTGGACAAAATCAACCACACTTTCTTTGGAAGAGCTGAATACAGAGAACTGGTGCACAGTTAGCCACAAGGTCCCCAAATGACACTCTGCAGGTTTTGAATTCAGATTTGTCCTTTTCCTCAACCATTCGCCATCCAAGGCTATAGGACTGAGTCTGTCTTGCTATTTACCCATAGCTGTGTTGAGGAGGAGATGGATTCATACCTTTCCCAATCATTTATACCTTTTAATAGTGAATGGAATGAATTTGACTGGAATATCAAACTTGACTCCGATTCCTTAATCTGAGATGCTATCCATTACTCCACCATGCCTATATATATATATATACATATATATATATTAAAATAATAAGAAAGAACAGTAAGATTTATAATCTGGTGTTCTTAGCAATTATTCTTATTTTAAAAAACTGGTCAATACAAACAGTAGAGTATAATATTATAATTATTTTCTTTTTTAAAAATATGATTCCATCTCAACACATTTAGTTTCAGTTTTGAAACATAGAAATTTCTGTGTTACAATGGAATCATATTTAAAAAAAAAAAAAAAAAAATTATATATATATATTAAGTTGGTGCAAAAATAATGACGTAATAATGTCGTTTTTTGATGTATTGTTTAACGTCAAAAAACAACATTATTACGTCATTATTTTTGCACCAACCTAATTATATATATATATATATATATATATATAAACTTAAATATATTGTCATCCACAGACAGACTGTTTCACTGTATCACAGCTCATCAGTGTGGCTAGATGTTTGTTTGCCTCTAGCTAGGATTGAAATTCGACTGAATTGGTGTTAGTTGGGGATTCTACCACTCAGCCATTGGCGCACGACAGGGATGAAGGTGAACTTAAGCGTATTTATTTTTAGATAACACAGTGACTGAAAGAACTTGATTCGATTTATCAAAGAGTCGTGCATTATTAGCCATAATAGGCAATGTTTACAAACCTATACTTCCTCCCTAGAAGGCTCAACTGAAATAAATTTTTCAGGAGCATATATATTGTTATCCACAGACAGACTCTTTTGCTAAAAACTTATATATATATATATATATATATATATATATATATATAACTTAAAAATTGAGGTCAACACCCAGTGGCAAGAGTCTGTTTCATGGTTAAACACAATCTTCAGATAGGGTCTGAAGATTGTGTTTAAGCATGAAACAGACTGAAGTCAAAACCCATCAGTGACAATGTCCAATTTTAAATTTACATGTGCTCTATCCTTGGTATTGAGTACTTTAATATGCATCTAGCATAGCTTAAAATATGTAGTTAACATATATAAACGTTATAATGCTAATAATTAGTTGTATTGATTTCTTGAATCCTTTTATTAATAACAAAATAAAACTGAAAATCTAAGTGACAAATTTACAATATTAGTAAGTTCCATGTCTAATGAGAAATTTCCATGATTTAGTATAACTATTGATTCCAGTTTGGTCATTTTAGTAACAAGATTTCCCAATCAGATCCCTTTACCTGCTTCATATATTTTTATAATGTACTCAGAATTTTGAACTGAACCATTTAATTGCAAGATGACAGAATGCATGGCAAAAGGAACTGTCCAATATGCAAATTATAAAATGGAGATACCAAAATCTATCAAGTACAATAATTTAAATATCTGAGAAGTGTTCTAACAAAGGACGGAAAGTGTGATACTGAAATCCAAAAGTGGATTGGGATAGTGAAAGGTGGCTTCCAAAAGCTAAGCAAAGTATTAAGAAACAGAAAACCTTTGTGAGAAACAAAGAAAAGAGTACTGAATGTACTTATGTAATATCAGTCCTCCTATATGGCAGTGAATACTGGACAAATCTTTATGCTGATGAAGAAGAAACATGAAACAGAAATGTTCCACAGGAGGATGCTGAGAATACCATAAACTAAACATGTGACCAATGACAAATAAGATATCAGATGGAAAGTGGAATGAAAACAGTTTCCTTCCACGGATTAAATTAAGACCTCAATTTGAAATTATAAGACTATGTCCAAATATTACAGGCACCAGAACGCTGGAAAGACCAAAACATTATGACTTTCACAGCCAAAATAAGAACATGCATTAATAATAATAATAATAATAATAATAACCAGAATTACCCATAAGAATTTCATGGTTTTTCTATTCAAATTTTTTGACGAATCTTATTCTTAACTTAATGATAGAATAAACTTATGGCAGATACTATGACAAGAAAATATCTGTAGAAATTCTATTGAATCGTTAAATATTTGAGCATAACAACTTTAACAAAATATTATAATGACAATCATAAATATGAAGGCTAGTTGTTATTTAAAGAAGTAAGGGGTACAAATGAAAAGATTTGAAATTAAAGATTTTTTCCATTTCACTGTAATAGCTGTTAAACACTTAAATCTTCCCTTCTTTCTTTTCATTGATTTTGTCACTGAAACCAAGTAGCATCTTTAATATGTTTTGTTTTTCCACACAATCAAAATGAAATAGTCCATTATTTATGAGGTATTGGCAGGAGACATTAAACACCTGTATCTTTCTTTCTTTCATCTTTTTCTCACCGTAACCAAGTAGCATCTGTTTCCCCTCTTTCAATGCAATCAAAATGGAATATTCTATTATTTATGAGGTATTGGCAGAATTTAACGGTCGCGGGAACTAACAAAGGGAAGGACGAACAAAATTATAATAGGATACTAATAATAATAATAATAACTACTACTACTATGACTACTATTTCTTCTTACCCCAGAAATTTCCATGTTTGACATCACAATTTCTTGCAAAAAAAACAAAAAAAAAACACAAAAACCCTTTAACATATGTGTTCCTTTTATTTATTCATAGTTTCTTAATAATAATAGGAGGCGCGGTGGAGTAATGGATAGTGGCTTGGATTGAGAAATCGGAGAGCCGAGTTCGAATTCCAGTCGAATCCATTACATTCACTTACGTGCAAATACCCTTGGGAAAGGTGTGAATCCTCTTGTTCTCCCTCCAGCTATGGGTAAATAGCAGGACAGACTGGGTTCTATAGCCTTGGATGGCAACTGGTCTAGGAGAAGGAAAACTCTGAATTCAAAACCTGCAGAGCGTCGTTTGGAGACCTTGTGGCACGTATTGCACCAGGTCTCTGTAATCGGCCCTTCAAACTGTGTGGATGGTCCTGCACGAAAACTTCACCACTATAATCAAATCTCATGTGCTATACATGCGGGTTGGGGACCGCTTGCGAATTCCAAATTCCCATGAAACTCCAATATTGGAGCCGGCTCAACCCACCTCGGGTGAATGCTGTTACAGGTACAGGGGGTAATAATAATAGTATTGGTAATACAATTTGAAAAAAGATGTGTGAATGTTACAAGAATTTAACATTTTATTCTATGGTTATCATAACTTATGCCAAAAAGCACTTAGTAGATAACTAGAGCTAATAAAATTCAATAAATCAAAAAGAATTTAAGTTATTATTGAATGAAATCAGATATGTCACTTGAACATTTCTGGGTTTACTGAATATATAGCTTTGAAACAACAAGCCAAAATTTGGAGGAATTCACTCTATCAACTGCAAGGATTGCCAGAAATAATATATTGGAGAAACCTCAAGAAGTTTAAACAAAAGCGTATATAAACACAAAAGAAACATTAAAAAAAAAACAAAAAAAAACAATACACAAAGCACATTGGTTGCTGACTGTAATGAATCTTACTACAATTTCGACATAAAAAATGCAACTGTAATTAAAAGAGAAAATAATTTACTAAGATAAAAATGTTTAGAATGTGCTTTAATCATTAGTTCATCCACAGTAAATTTACATCCAGGTTCTTAGAACATTTCACCATTCTTGGCAGATTTTCTCTTATCACAATGTGAGATATTTAAAAGTGAAGATGATGGAAAGAAGAAAGAAAATAGATGAATTTGGCTAGATTTCAAAAAATTATTCAACAAACCCACTCTGATGAAGTCCTAACAGATGGATCACAAATAAATTTTTTTAAATTTTGCCTTACAATTTCCTCAATATAGTTTATATATATATATATATATATATATATATATATATATATATATATATATATAGAATGCTCAAACACTAATGAAATTGGAAAATATACCTGGAATTATATTTTCAGATTTCTTTTTGAATTTATAGGTCTGATGAATTGGATCGTGATTACGATTCCAATGTAATAAATTATAACCATGGAATATTAGTGTTTGAGCCTTTTATATTATATTCTTAGTCTGTCCTGGACACAATGAGTACTATCTGGATTCTATCCTCTTGGGAATTTATATATATATATATATATATATTGATCGCTAATATTATCGATATATATATATATATATATATATATATATATATATATATATTGATCGCTAATATTATCGATATATATATATATATATATATATATATATATATATTGATCGCTAATATTATCGATATATATATATATATATATATTGATCGCTAATATTATCGATATATATATATATATATATATATATTGATCGCTAATATTATCGATATATATATATATATATATATATTGATCGCTAATATTATCGATATATATATATATATATATATATATTGATCGCTAATATTATCGATATATATATATATATATATATTGATCGCTAATATTATCGATATATATATATATATATATATATATATATATATATATATTGATCGCTAATATTATCGATATATATATATATATATATATATTGATCGCTAATATTATCGATATATATATATATATATATATATTGATCGCTAATATTATCGATATATATATATATATATATATATATATTGATCGCTAATATTATCGATATATATATATATATATATATATGATCGCTAATATTATCGATATATATATATATATATATATATTGATCGCTAATATTATCGATATATATATATATATATATATATATATTGATCGCTAATATTATCTATATATATATATATATATATATATATATATATATATATATATATATGCATGTAGAAGGAAGATATGAAATACAACAAATGTTGGTTACTATTCTATTAGGTTGGTGCAAAAATAATGTCCTTTTCTCACATAGTAACATATGTGAGAAAACGACATTATTTTTGCACCAACATAATACTTTGAAAAAAAAACCAAAAAAACACTGAAAAAACTGATCTTGCATTATCTAGAACATGAAACAGATATCAAAAGTTTAAAGTTAAGTGTTCCTGTATCATCAGCTTTTCACAATGTAGAATTTTAACCAACATTTCTTTCATTTTGTTCCTTCTACTTCTATATACAGTTAGTGTCAGAATTATTCAACCACTCTCCCATAATTATCATTCAAGATGTAATCCCACAAATTTCATGCATTTTTTCACAAATGATGAAATAATGGATTTGAAAGAATGTGCTGTTATTCCCACAACCAAATATTATATTAACATCAAACAATAATACCAGAAAACATCAAAGAAACATTTAACATAGAAAATTATTAGCCCTCGTGCATCAATAATCAGTTGTGTAACCTTTATTCTTGATTGTTACCTTTTAATTGTTTTCCTTACAAGATTGCTACAAACTGACAGGTATTTTCTCCATTCTTCCTTGACAATAGCTTCTAGTTCTGCCAGTTTGTCCTACATTTTTTCTTCGAATATACTCAAATTTTCAATGGGGTTTAGGACTTTGTGCTGGTTACGCCCGTATCTAAATTTGGCTTTTTACACTATTTACATGGTTGGGACTGTTGCTCTCATCTTTATTGTCATATTCATGACATTTCGGCCATTGTACACTCTGGCCTTTTTCATGAGGTATATTTATTTAGTTCATGGGGGGACATTTGTTCCAGGTGCCATGCCTTTTTCTGGATAACTAAACTCACCAGGTTTTTGTTCACCTCTGCTGTGGCCGGGTATTGAGCTCACAACTCTTTGTGTCAAATCAGTTTTTGGATTACTTCATCCAATGCTTTTATCCGTTGGGCTATGAGAGATATCAAGAAAAGGCATGGCATGTGGAACTGGAACAATCTAGACCCATGGACTAAAAGGGTTCAGTTCGAAATTCCAATGTATATCACTTGAAAAAGGCTGGAGTGTACAATGACCAAAACATTGTGAATATGAAAATAAAGATGAAGGCAATAGTCTGAACAATGTAAATAGTGTAAATAGTTACAATGCCTCATTTCAGAAATATAGACAAAGGCTAAATTTGGCTGTCAACTAAGTATTTTCTAACAATTTGTACCATGTGTTTTGGGTCATTGTTATATTTGAATGTTCAGGAACATCCCAATGACAATTTTTGTACAGTTTGTTTTATATTATTTTTAAGAATACCCAAATATTATTGCTCTTTATCCATGATACTGTTTACTCTTGCTTGAGGACATCCGCAAAGCATAATGTTCATGCCATCATGTTCAATTGTAGGAAGGTTATTTTTGGTTTGTGACATTATTGATATTAATTTACGCACAGGCCTTTTCCCTATATTATATAGAATATATATATATATATATATATATATATATATATATACACATATACATATATATATATATATACATATATATATATTATATAGAATATTATATCCGGATTTGCTCTATTTCGTTTAGGTAAGTATGGCTTTAATTTGGGACCAGAGAAAATCTCTCTGATATCCAGGTTACAATATATATATATATATATATATATATATATTTATTATATGGAATATATATATATTATATGGAATATATTGTATAAAATATATATATATTATATAGGATATATAGAATATATGGCAACTTCAGTATTTTCTTAGAATATCAACAAATATTCAGTGTGACGGTAAATATATCTGACAGTAACTGTATATTCCATTAATAAAAATATTAGTTTGAAGAAATCCTTTCAAAGCATGAAACCTTTAACATATAATCTTTTTCTATTTTGATTATCAGTTACCCAATGTTAGTTGCATATACAGAGGTGTATATCATATTTTCCATTTACTTTCTTGTTAACTGCAGTGACTGAATTATATTTTTGTTTTATTCTCAAGGTTTTCTTTCTAGCAGTTCACTTGGATTTCCTCCTTTAACATATCTGCTTTCATATTTATCTTCATTATTTCTCTCCAGAAAGTTTATATGAATTTTCCTTTGCCACATATGAATTGGACGATAATTGGCTACTTCAGTAAAGCCTGTTAAATACCTTGGTTAGGTTCTTAGAATTCAAACGACCCTCGTGTTCCTGGAATGGAGATGGAAATTAATCTTGATTTTCCTTTGATGCATGTTAACTGGATTTAAATGGCTATTTCTGTAAGACCTGTTAAATACATTGTTTGAATTCTTATTGAAACGGGCTTCAAGTTCCTACTATGGTGATCAAATTTAACTTCAGGATTTTTAAAAGATTTTGGTTGTTTCATTTGGTTATCATTATTGCATTTTCTACATAGATTTTTGGAACTGAATTTTTTTCTGTAAGTCATTGACATTATGTGGCTGGAGTTAAGAGCTCACAAAGTCATTATTCGTATTTTTACATATACTTTATTATATTAGGTTAATATTTATCTATAATAGCTTAATTATATGGAATGGTAGTAGAGTGGCATTGAGATTGGAAGGCGTGTTTATCATGAATATATTTAAAAAATGTTATTCTGCTGAGACAACAAGCTTTGAAGGCCTGGTATATAGATACAGGTATCTAAAAATATTACCGATCTTGTTGATTTTTCATGGTCAAACAATTCTGTTTGTTAATGTTTTATTGCTACAGTATCACAAAATAAACATACATCACTTGAAGACTTCCAACAGCAGTAACATCTAAAATGCATAGCATATGTAACTAAAAGGGAAAATTATATGATTAAGACCTTGAACAAAATATTAGGAAGGAAACTCACCTCGATACTAGAAAGAACCAAAACAGTGAGACTTCAGTCTAATTTCCTAAAAACCTATTTTTAAGAAAAAGAATTTATAAATTTCATCTGGCAATAATGCTGTTTGGTTAATGAATGTAGAATGTTTCCTGTATAGAAACAACAGATCTCGATGTTACTACTTTTTTCAATATCTGTCTATATCTCTGAGATGAGGTATTATGATTACTTGCATTATTTGAATTGTACACTCCAACCTTCTTTAAGTGATTGAAATTTTAAACCAAACTCTTTATTTTGTCCACTGGTGTAGATTATTCTAGTTCCATGTACATCAAGGACATTGCCCAGTGGATAAAGACTTTAGTTACATCCAGTGACTAGAACCAAAGAATTGTGAGTTCAATACCAGGCCATAGAAGTAGTGAACCAGAAAAAAAGAGTTGAGTTAAAGAGAAAATAACTGAGACACCCAGAATAGACATGGAATGTGGAACTAGAACAATCTACATTGGTGTACAAAGTAAATAGTTCAGTTCAAAATTCCAATCACCTGAAGAAGGCTGGAGAGTTTAATGGCCAAGACATGAATATGCCAATGAACAGTCCGAATAATGTAAATAATGATTTTCTTCTCGACTAATTTTCAAGGATGAGGCAGGTGGATGATCACTCTGTTAAAATCTCCTGTCGACACCTTTTTGTGCGTTTGTGTATTTATTAGGTTGGTGCAAAAATAATATCGTTTTTTTTGACATTCAACTTTATGTGAGAAAACGACATTATTTTTGCACCAACCTAATAAATAAAAAAATGTATAATGTGTTGGGTGGGGGATTCAGATGCATGTTATTAAAGAGACACAGGCTGACCTATAAACTTGGCTGTTTATTAGCCTTTCTTTTCCATTATGCTTTTTGTATTGTTTTTATGTGTCAGGTAATCTGCTAGCAACATTATCACCTTCAATGTGTCTCATAATCTGAATGATTCAAAAAAAGCAATAATGAACTCAGGAGTTAATTGTCTTCTTGTCAGTCTCCATTCTTTCCAGTTGATTTCTTCTTCCCTAATGCTCAGTTCACAAGATCTCATTTTTTTTAAAAAGAATGTTGATTCAGCAAAACTGAGTCTGATCAACAACTGGGACACGGATAAGCTTTTCTTTGAATATTATTGAATTGAGCCACCTTTCTTCACACATTCTTCATCATAGTGGTAATGAAAATATAACCTGTTTCCCTACAAGGAATCATTCGGCATTTATTGAATGTATAACCAATAATGCTTTCAGTTGAAATTTATAAAATCTTTCTATTAAAACAATTTTACAGGAAAGCCGGTTCCTCATATCCAGTAGCTGTTATCATTCTTTCTGATGGGGGTTTCCTTCCTTACCTTTTAGTTGAAGTAATACGAATTATCAACATTTTATGTCATTGTTTTCTCTGAGTTACATGTGATATCAATTTTAGGTGTTGTTTGTTGTTGGTAGATGTGGATTTTGTTATTTGGTACCATTTTTTATTTGTGAACTGGTACTAAAGAATCATAATGTTCAAGGTGGGATGATTCAAGAAATAAGAAATGAATCACAATGTTATTAAATGTTTAAGTTAAATTGTTATTTTTCTTATATTATCCGACATTTCATGGTGAGTCGTTCGCGTGTGTGAATATAATTGTTTATTTGGGCAGCAGTCTTTCTTTTATACAAGTTTAATTGAAGGTGACTGACAAGGTACTATAATTAAGCTTTTTATTTAAGTCTTCTTCCGTTCATATGAGTTATTTTCTGGATAGAGAGTGTGTAAAAACTGTTCAAAAGATCTGTGGATTCGAGTGCTTTCAGTTACTCTATTAGTCCTTAACACGGATGTTTTTTTAACTGAATATATATATATATATATTTTAAAGAAAAACAGACCACTTTAAGTTACCATTATAATAATTTATTTCACCAGAGTCTTTTTAAAGGAAGCTGGATCATCAGATAGCACTTCCAAAAATGAATCATGAAAGTGCTATCTGATAATCTTGTGTCCGTTATCATATGTCTCTATATATATATCATATGTATATATATATATATATATATATATATATATGTATATATCATATGTATATATATATGTATATATCATATGTATATATATATATGTATATATCATATGTATATATATATATGTATATATCATATGTATATATATATATGTATATATCATATGTATATATATATATATATATGTATATATCATATGTATATATATATATATATATGTATATATCATATGTATATATATATATATATATGTATATATCATATGTATATATCATATGTATATGTATATATCATATGTATATATCATATGTATATATCATATGTATATGTATATATCATATGTATATATCATATGTATATATCATATGTATATGTATATATCATATGTATATATATATATATATGTATATATCATATGTATATGTATATATCATATGTATATATATATATATATGTATATATCATATGTATATATATATCATATGTATATATGTATATGATATATATATCTTATATTAATGTATATTTGGGCAGCAACCTTTTTTTTGTCAAACAGCTTTCATTTAATATGGCTGACAAGTAAGATTTAATTAATTTTTTATTAATTTATTCTAGCATCCATATTTTTTTCCGTTTTGTAGGCATATTGGAGTACAAAAATTTTTTTATCATTTTTATTTTCCCCCAAACATTTTCAACCCCTTCTATAGCCATTGTCATTGTTTTTTTTTCTCTGGTGCTGATATTTTTTTCCCTCATGTTTTGATTTTTATGTTGTAATTTACTTTTCTGTTGTTTTCAATGGGCACATTCTTTCCAAGCCTTCATGTGTTGCACATGACTATACTTTGTGTGAGCTCCTTTCTATTTTTAAAAAACCTTTGACACTCACTTCCCATTGTTAAATAAGTTAGGTTGATAGCAGGTGCGCAATGTTTGATATACAGGGCCTAACTAATAGCAAGATGTTTCTGATTTTTATAGAATTCTTTTGTTTTCGACCGGAATTTTTCTGAAGCATTCTTGTAGATTATAGTTTGATAGATTTTTTTTTTTAATAGTACTTTTGTCTGATGACATGTGAGGCATCTACTCAAGGTGGTGGTAGTATGTCCAATATAAGTAATTTATTTGTGACTAGAAACACAGTTTTGTATTGGGCAGGGAAATTGTTACACTATATTGGTCATCGCTAGTTTAGACTTGATGTGGTTATTTTGATTAGTGACAATAAGTTTTGTGGTCTTCCATTTTCTGTAATATATAAATTTTACATGTTTTTCCGCAATTACAGCAGGAATATGGTGTTTAATGTTTCTTCATATAGCAAGTTTGTTCTGCTTATAATTATTGTGCACCTGATTGCAGTTAAAATATGTCGATGTTTTGTTATGTGGTATTTTTATTACTGATGTCATGTATCTTTTTTTATAAGAATCGTTTTATTTGTTTATCGATGATGTAGTTAGGAAAATTATTGTTGACTAATGTTCGTTTTATGTGTTTTAGTCGAGGGAGATGTGATGGATTCATGCCTTTCCCATGGTTATTTGTGCATAAATGAATATAACAAACTCAACTGGAATTGGAACTTGGCTCATCGATTTCCAATTGTGAGCTGTTATCCATTACCCCACCTGCACATCTGAGCTTACAGCACCTTTTGAAGTGGTCATTCATCAAGGTACAGACCAAGCTCAATGTTACCTAACTTCGGTGATCATACGAGAACTGGTGTTTCAATGTGATATGGCCATAAACCCTACCACTTGCACATCCAAGCTTACAGCACTTTGTCTTCCTAAGTGGTCACTCATCTATGTACTGACCAAGCTCAATGTTTCTTAACTTCGGAGATTGTACGAGAGCTGATGTTTCAATGTGATATGGCTGTAAGCCCTTTCCAAAGATACTACTGTTATTGAGAAGGAATGTTTTTCTTTTCAGTTTTTTAAGTTTTTCTTATCGCTTGTTTTTTTGAAGTCTAATGTTTTTTAATAAGCGCTTTTCTTGAAGTACTTAAAACTGATATAAAGATGTCTAAAAGAACCAAATCGTCTGTCTGATGATAATGTTTTCATTTTGTTACATTAAAGTGGGAGAGTCATGATTACCACAAACATTTCATCCTTAGCATGAGATGCCCAAACGACAGATTGTGTGCAGATTTTAGAAATAATGAAAGAAATGGTGGCAAGTGGGCACGGAGAAAAGGACTAATATTAAAATAAATCAACCATAAATATTTCCAACCTGTATTTGGTCACTGATTGTTTTATATATGGCAGTGGTTAAGGACTCTGAGAATGGGCTTTGTAAGGCTCCCTGCGCTATAAGCAAACTTAGAAAAAAAAGAAAACAGTTTGTTCAGAAAAAGAGCAAAACTGATTTATATGGAACAATCTATTCGAGCGTTTTTATGAATTTTGAAAGAGGAGAAAAACAGTATTTAAAAAAATATATATAACTTGTTTCCCAGTTGTAAATAATTTGTTTCTCTATCTTTTAATTATATGCTATATTTATTTTTCAATTGCAGTTACTTCATTTTTTTTTTTTTTTTTTTTTAAATCTATATACTGCTGGTTTTTAATCTTTTTTTTTAAATTTATATACTGCTGTTTTTTTTTATTTTTATTCTATACTGCTGTTTTTTAACCATTTTATTTTTTTTGGAACTGCATTAATTTAATTTAAAAACAAAAAATGTTTTCTTAAAACAGTCTTGAAACCAATTTTGCAAAAAAAATTCTCAGCTTGTATAAAATTTTAAAATTGTAATAAATTGTACGATTTACTATTTGCTTACAGTTGCCAGCTTTTTTTAGCCACTTTGTGAAAACAAATAACTGATTGTTATTATTTTTCTACCGTAAATTCTTTTTTGTATATTTATTTTAATTTCTAATATTATTATGGTCATTATAGTAAACTTATTTTGATAATTTTATTTCCCACTTTTTAATTTTAAAAAATTAATTAAAAAGATTAGACCAAGTTTTGAACAATTCATTTTCAAATTGATAATTAAAGAAAAATTTTCACCTTTAAAAAAAAAAAAAAAACATCTTTTTTAAAAGAAAAACTTGTATGAATTTTTATAAAAACAAGTCTCAGTAGATATAAATTCTCTCAAGTTTGATTTAAGAATTTTGATTTTTTTTTTCTTTTAAAATTTAATTGAAAATATGGCAGGGAATAGAAAAAAAACAAAAAAAAAACAACATATCATTTAGAATTATAAAAATGGTGGTGCATTTTTTAAAAAATTTTATATGTCAATGTAAACTCACAATTGCAAGATGCCAACTTCATTTTAAACTCTTTTTACTTATATCCTCTCTTGAGTGGCTTTTACAGATCAAGCATTTATAAAAGACATAAACCAATTTGTTGCACTTGGAATATGAACGGAGATAATATTCTTTTCTTCCTTAACAGCTGTGACACTAAACTTGATGTTTAGTTAGTAAAAGTTCTGTTCCTGTTCTCTCTCTCATTCTTTCACACTCAGTAACCTCTTGTGGCTTAATGGGGGTGAAATATAAAAAAAAATGTTATGTACTGTAAATTGCAGTGTACAAATTGACTTCAAGATTTTTAGCTTAAAATTTTGAGTTAGGCAAATACATACCATATAGATTGACCCTGCAAACATATGGTAGGCTACCAGTGACCAAAAAGATTTTTAGGCTTGAAAACTTGACCCCAAAAGATTTTTTAGCCTTGATAACTCAAATTGTATGTTGCAATTTATGGTATGCTCTATTTTTTCCTCAATCTATTTCACATTAATAATGGTCCAGTTTTCATCGATTCTTAAGACATAAATCTATGATCCTCAAGAATGATTTTTTTTTTCTTTTTAAGTATTAAAACAAACATCTTTTTAGAAATGGTGAAACTGATCTTCAATGAGATGGTTGCTAAAAATCCTCTTTCCACTCTAATGGAAAAAGCATGTATGTAAATTTCAATGGCAACCAAATATTTTTTACTCTTGTAGTTTTTTGTTTTTTTTTCTATATTGGATTAAAAAACTGATTTTTTTTTTTCTCCAAGAAATCTAACTTTTTGTTTCATTTCATTTTAAAATATATTTCTTTTTACTTTTGTGTTTTTAAGATCACTTGAATTAAAGAATATTTTTCTAACATCTGAATTGTTAGATATAAAAAAAAAACTGACTTGATATTTCGTTTCCATTTTGTGAAAATATTTTCTTTTTGAAAAAAATGTTTTCAATCTAAAAAGAAACGAACTTGATTTTGGAATGATAGATTTTACGTCTACATAAACTGAGTTATTTTTTTGTTATTCTTAATTGTCTTTAAATAATATTGAAACTAAAAAAAAATAAAATTTTTATGTAGTTTTAAAACTGTTTCGGTTACTTTTTTTGTCATTGAATGTCTTGAATTTTTAAACGAGTTTGTAGGATTTTTTTGTTTAGAAATTTTAAAATCAATTCATTTAAATGAAGAATTAAGTAAAGGAAATGAACGGATGATAATGTGTTTCTTTTTAAATTTTTTTTTAATATTGAATATAAAAACCGTTCTTTGTAACTTTTAAAAATCTATCAAAAGTTTTTAAAGATACTTTAGAATTTTTCAGCTGTTGGAATTTATAAACATTTTATTAAAATATTGTCCTTTGTATTGTAATCATTATGACTACATCATTTTCTTGTTTTACCAGATGCTCTTTGTCAAGACTATATTAGTCCATATTATTGATAGATACACACACAGACATTATATATATATATATATTTTTAGCTTATAGTGGCCACTTTTAGCAATACTATTTAGTCATTATAAAGCAGAAAACCTCTCAATGATAGTCATTAACATATGGTTTTAGATGACCTTTTTTATTATTACTATTTAGACATTTTTTAACAAGTTGTCTTGATAATTGTTATTATTAATGTGTTATATGTTAAAATACTGAACAACAATATCAATGGTGTAATGATTTGATTGGAACAAAGTGAAATTATGGTTTGAATATTAAACTTACAAGTATCATAAAATGAACACGCTATTTACTTAGTCTGACTTAATACAAGACTAAGTTATATAAAATGTGTTGTGAAAGAATCCAGCTATTTGATATTAGAAAAAAAGATCATACAAAGACAGTTGCACCTTATTCTCCTTTAGAGTGCTTTCCTTTTTACTTTAGCTATTTATACCATTACCTGTTTCACTTTTATACTGCCAAGGACAATTGCACCCTTACTCTCCTTGGGGCTTTGCGTATTTATACCATCATCTCTTTCACATTTTTGCTACCTAGGGCAATTGCACCCTTACTCTCCTTGGGGCTTTGCGTATTTATACCATCATCTCTTTCACATTTTTGCTACCTAGGGCAATTGCACCCTTACTCTCCTTGGGGCTTTGCCTATTTATACCATCATCTCTTTCACTTTTATGCTGCCAAGGGCAATTGCACCCTTACTCTCCTTGGGGCTTTGCGTATTTATACCATCATCTCTTTCACTTTTATGCTGCCAAGGGCAATTGCACCCTTACTCTCCTTTGGGCTTTGCGTATTTATACCATCATCTCTTTCACATTTTTGCTACCTAGGGCAATTGCACCCTTACTCTCCTTGGGGCATTGCGTATTTATACCATCATCTCTTTCACATTTTTGCTGCCAAGGGCAATTGCACCCTTACTCTCCTTGGGGCTTTGCGTATTTATACCATCATCTCTTTCACTTTTATGCTGCCAAGGGCAATTGCACCCTTACTCTCCTTGGGGCTTTGCGTATTTATACCATCATCTCTTTCACATTTTTGCTACCTAGGGCAATTGCACCCTTACTCTCCTTGGGGCTTTGCGTATTTATACCATCATCTCTTTCACTTTTATGCTGCCAAGGGCAATTGCACCCTTACTCTCCTTGGGGCTTTGCGTATTTATACCATCATCTCTTTCACATTTTTGCTACCTAGGGCAATTGCACCCTTACTCTCCTTGGGGCTTTGCGTATTTATACCATCATCTCTTTCACTTTTATGCTGCCAAGGGCAATTGCACCCTTACTCTCCTTGGGGCTTTGCCTATTTATACCATCATCTCTTTCACATTTTTGCTACCTAGGGCAATTGCACTCTTACTCTCCTTGGGGCATTGCGTATTTATACCATCATCTCTTTCACATTTTTGCTGCCAAGGGCAATTGCACCCTTACTCTCCTTGGGGCTTTGCATATTTATACCATCATCTCTTTCACTTTTATGCTGCCAAGGGCAATTGCACCCTTACTCTCCTTGGGGCTTTGCGTATTTATACCATCATCTCTTTCACTTTTATGCTGCCAAGGGCAATTGCACCCTTACTCTCCTTGGGGCTTTGCCTATTTATACCATCATCTCTTTCACATTTTTGCTACCTAGGGCAATTGCACTCTTACTCTCCTTGGGGCATTGCGTATTTATACCATCATCTCTTTCACATTTTTGCTGCCAAGGGCAATCGCACCCTTACTCTCCTTGGGGCTTTGCATATTTATACCATCATCTCTTTCACTTTTATGCTGCCAAGGGCAATTGCACCCTTACTCTCCTTGGGGCTTTGCGTATTTATACCATCATCTCTTTCACATTTTTGCTACCTAGGGCAATTGCACCCTTACTCTCCTTGGGGCTTTGCGTATTTATACCATCATCTCTTTCACTTTTATGCTGCCAAGGGCAATTGCACCCTTACTCTTCTTTCAGCCATTTATGCCACCATCTCTTCCACTTTTCTGGTAAATGGCTATCAACTGCCTTGTTGCTTTTGCCTTAATGTTCTGAAGTCTTATCTTTCATTGGCAATTTTAACTTTGGCTAAAACAAGATGCCACAGAAGAGCCAAATCTCGTCTTTATATAGATTCTGACGGACATGAGTGATTTGTTTTGCAAAAGAAAATGTCATTTTGAATCTAATGACTACATATTATATAAATTCACTTTGGTATCTCTTTGATGACTAATGACTCTTACAGGAGACTGTATGTGCATGCATGTGCAGCAAGCTTCTATATGATTTGATTTCTAGCTTATATCAAGGTTGCACAGTCACTTCCAAAGTTATTTAAAATAGCTGGATTCTTTCTGGACATGCATTGCATGTTAACCAATTATGAAGCTGACCGAAGTCTGGCACAAGGTTTGCAATTCTGGAGTAACCAGATGACAACCAAACTTGTTATGCTAGCAAGAGAATGTTAATCACAATGCAGTAAGTGTATAAGCACCTGCGACTAATTTTGCAACTCATTGCTAGTGAGTTTGATTCTCACCAGGTGGCACAAGAATGTTATCTTGTTCTAAACTTATTTTGACCAACTAAATACTCAGAATATTTCCTATAAAAACTGCATAAAATATATTGCATGTTCAATTTGTATGCTTTTGTACACATGCATACAAAATATGTAATGTTCATTCACTTTTCGTATCTTAATTTGGTCTATTTTATTCAGATATTGTAGTAAAATATATTGCAAGAACCTGATGAGCCATAAAGTGATTTTTTTCTTCTTAACTACCAATATATAGGATATATATAGGATACAATGTTTTTTAAATATATTTGTAGAAAAAGATTTTTCATATGATTAGCTGTTTGTGTAACTTTTATGGAAAATCCACTGTAATTAATATCACCATGAAAGTCAGTAAAACTGTCTGTTGTAAATCATAAGTTGCATTAAGAAACCTCTACAACTTATACCAGCATCACTGCTATTATATATATATATATATATATATATATATATATATATATATATATATATATATATATATTAATGCATGTTTCATTAGATAATATAGACAAGTTTTGTCTATTTATTTCAAGTAAGTTCCTTTCATATTGTCTGATAAGCTTAATCACACTGATTCTACATTTAAATGATAACTCTAACATTTTTAAAATTTAAAACAACATGCCTGCCCACGTACTCAATTCCGGAAAATCCTTGTTGACAACACGACTATATTTAAACATGAAAACAATAAACAAAAATTTAAAATCTTGAAGCTATATACATAAAACAGTTCAAACCTAACCTGGACAAAATAAACTATGAAATCTCCACAAATATCCTTAAATGCCTATAATTTATAACAGAAGCCATTGGTTTATACCAACGGCTTCCAATACTTAATACTTCTCGTTTTTCACTCTTGCGTGGTCATGTGCGACGTCACGAGCTGTGACACGATTTTCGCTTCCGCGTCTCATATATACGATATTATATTTCATGCAGCAAGGGAAGACTATCATTGTTGTTTAGTCCGTGTGTTGTTTGATTTATTGAAATTGTCATCTTTGATAATGGCTTGAGTAAGCCGAAAGCTTAGATTGGATTTAAACATGTATCAATATGGTGATTTCCTTTCGTCTTTCAACGATAATGTTATTAAGCTTATCAGACAATATGAAAGGAACTTAAAATAAATAGACAAAACTTTTCCATATTATTTAATGAAACATGCATTAATGAAAAATTGCTGCCTAAATATATATATATATATATATATATATATATATGAAGTAGTATAGTTTTAAGGTGTGGTATATTTATGGGTTAAAGTACTTAATATCAGAGATAGAGCGTATGCAAATATAAAAGTGAACATTATTAACACTCAGAGGCGACAGACTGTTTCGTGCTAGACACAATTGTCAGACCTGATGATTGCGTCTAGCATGAAACATCAATGTTAACTTTATATACACACACACATTATATATATATATATAAAATCCAAAATCACCTCATATGGGGAATAAGCTTATTTCGACAGACGAAAATATAATTTGTCTGTCTTATCAACACCAGTCTATCTATACTCGGGATTTGGGATTTTATTGTGTACTAATTATTTGCTCTGTAATAATAAATACATTGAGTTCTTTTGTGGATCAGTTTTAATATTTTACATTACTAGGATCCACTTTGATTATCTAACAACGGATTTATTACCTCTCTCTCTCTCTCTATATATATATATATATATATAGCACAATGAGTGTTAGTGGTAATAATAAAACACCGCCCGATGTAAAATAACAGAGTTAGAATTTATACTAAGAATAAAAATATATTTGTTCCTTACTGTTCGGTGTAATTTTGAGTTTCATGCACAAAGCAATCGTTAGGCACAAATTAAAAATTGACACTTGTAATATGTCAATTATAAATATAGAGGTATTACAACGGATAGTTTTTTTTAACTTGTGCCTCATAATTGCTACGTGCATGAAACTGATAGGAAACTCAATTCTAAAATTGCTAAAATTTTGAAATTGAGTTACGTGTCCTTTTCAACTGCGTGACTGCCCACAAAAAAACAAACAAACCTAATGTTCACATGAAACTAGAAGATACGAAAAACAGTGAAATATTAGTAACTTATATATTATTTAAAATTTGCTATATTTATAGGGCTAAAGTTTTCGATATCAATGGTAGATCGTTTGTACATAAAAACATTGTGTACAAAGAAATGAAGATTGCTCAAAGCGTGAAACTGACAATTACCATGCCGTGTTGATCTCTGGGTATATATATATATATATATATATATATATATATATATATATATATATATATATATATATATATATATGTGTGTGTGTGTGTATAAAAATACAGATATAAATAACGTATATATAAAAAGATAGTATGAAAAAAAATCACAAAAAGGATAACTTTTCTTTACCAATGCATTTTGTCTTCTGAGGGTAAAAGTGAAAATCAATTAAATGGAAAGTTCTAGAGAATGCATTTATCGATTCCTCCCAAAATGTTAACTTACGCTCTGGATCTTTTGCAAATATCTCCTTTATTAAAAGAAATACTCCTTTTCCAGGTCAATATACATGAGCATAAAAAATTAAAAAATTAAAGCTAAACGATCGAGACTTATATTCAAAATAAATAAATACATACATAATTTATCAAATCAAATCAAAATAAAATATTAATAATAATTATATAAAAAGAAAATAAAAAAATATCCAAAAACATTATTAAATGGCATCATTTAGCATTCCCCATAGTTTACCTTACACAGCTTGCAGAATATTTTAGGATGTTCTTAAATTAAAAAAAAAAAAAAATGTATTAATCCGACAAGAAAATCCATCCTTTTTCCTTACAAATCGCTTTGTTTATGTTAGGATACGAAACTAAGCAGATATATCTATTTCAAGAATCAGAGAAATATCTGTGTTTAGAAGGCCCTATTCAAAACTTTGCTTGTTTATCGATGTACTCTGACATAAAGTTTCCTTTATATACTAAAAAATTTTAAGATGGTTCGTCCTTTAAGACCTCAAAGGACTGAAGTGATGTGGTTACACTTCTTGCACGTGGATTAGACGGTCACTGCAATTTTAAATTTAAATCTAATTTTTTTGTTTTTTAACTGATTTCATTTAATTTTCTTTTCTTTGTTTTTATTGCTTTTCGTATTAAATTTCTTAGCAGCTCTTCGATTATCACAATGTGGGATATTTAATAACAAAAGTGATAAAAACATGAAGAAGAAAAAAAACACAAAAGAAGCTAAAATAAATGAAATTGGTTCGACCCAAACATCATTTTTTTAGTCTTAAAGGACAAAAGGCGTCACACGAAAGAAAATTTCCACTTTGTCATGGAGTTTTCTAAACTATATCACTAAATATATAAACATTTCTATATAACTTCTCATTATATGATTTCTATATTCTTGCTTGAACCGGCTTCTAATGCTCTGGTAGTGGATGAACACTGCTGATGAGTCCCAAAATAGGACGAAACGGCCGTACATTGCTTTCTGCAGTCTGTTGATTCTTCTAGACTCGATGAATGAATTATATAAGTGTGTGATCTCATTAAGCGCATTGCATCTAACGACAGTTTCTCCTGCCGGAGGAAGCATATTTTTCTTTCACAAGATTCCTCGAATATTCAGGCCAATAGACGATAATATACTGTTTAAAAATATTTAAAAAAACAAAACAAAAAAAAAAACAGCATCTGCTCAAATATGGGTATCCCCTAAAATAACGTTTAATTAATCTATCGGATTAATAAGTAAAATTCCATTACTTCTTTGGAAATATATGTACACACACACACACTCACTATATCGGTGCATATTGTCTGTTGATCGGTTAAAGAATTTTCAGCATTCTCTTGAGTGTGTATGTTTATTCTATTCACAAGTCATAAAACTATGAGCGTTTTTATTAGCTTTTTTCGATATAAAGAATAATTATATTAATATAAACAAAACTGAATTAATATAACAACGTAAGTATATATTACTATTATATGGAAATTTGAAAAGATTATTGCATTGGTATTCTTAAAAATAAAAAAAGAAAAAATCAATATAGCAGAACAGTTTAGAGATTATAGCTCAAGATTGAATTAATACACAAAAAAGCTTAATTAATTAGCTATTAACAGGTTTTTCGCTGTTGCTTTCATCCGTTGAGAAATTATATGCAATTAAGTAGTAATAAATACTGCTATATACTGCTGGGCAACATTATTGCTTAATTATGATGGTGATATCAATAGAAAATTCTATTCAGGTTTCAGTATATCATTATATTATACAATTTTATGCAAAATCTTCCTTAAAAAAAAAAAAAAAAAAAAAAGAAAATCAACTTTAATTTTTGTTGATTTATTTTGGGATACATTTTGTATAATCATTCTTATAGATTTCTGAATGTTTAACTGGTTTCTCCACTGCCCAATTAAATCCATCTGCGGCCTTATAAACTCTTTGTGGAAAAAAAACCCCAAATCTTTTCCAATTATTCTTTAGGTAACACATCTATTTTTGCTGTTACCGATTTCAAGTTCACTTTGCCTTGGGATTCAGCTATCTAATATCGTATCTGATATCTAATGTCTTTTGAAACAAAAAGGAAATGTGTGATCCGTTTTTTTAATCTTGTCACCTTAAAACACTTTTGGCAATATCTTCATAAATAACTTTTCATCTTTAAAATATATTTGAAAGACCGTCTGTTTATAAAGAAAAAAAAAAACCTAACATGATAAAATTCTTTCTCGGTCAATGTTTATATATAATTATTAATTATACTCCAAATTGTTATTAAAAGTGTATTCACCGTATGAGACGGGGTGTAATACATATATATATATATATATATATATATATATATATATATATAAGTTCTCGGTCTGACCAAGATGGGATTATCAAAATTCTGGTGTTTGATCAGATTTTGGGATGAAGGCCGAGCTGAGAAGTTTTCATCATCATATATATATATATATATATATATATATATATATATATATATATTGAAGGATGTTCTGCGAACCAAATTGTGATATCTATAAATTAAATAATAATGGCATTTGATGAGATTACATGATGAGAATTTCCATTTTTATTATTTATTGAGCTTTTCCATTTTGAAATTTATGGCTTAGAATTTGGAACGTCATCCCATTTTTACATGATATCATACTGCAAAATATATATATATATATATATATATCCGTGGTAGTGATGGGGTAAAGGAAATACGCGACCTTGGAGGCCCAAACGATGCTGTGATCTCAATATGTTTAAAAAAAAAAAACAAAAAAAAACGTGCGTGTAATTTATGAGTATTTTTTCGTGCCACTTGAGTCGCTATATAATGGATAGCACGACTGAAAGTAAGTTGTAGTTATGATCCAAAATAAGAAATATGTTACAAATAGATTAAATCATTAAGCAAACTGCATTTGTTGAAAGAAAAGAAAAAAGATATATAAAGCATACTTCAGTCCGCTTCACTTATCTCCTTGTCAAAGAATGATGTTATGATGTGATCGTCATTTTCGGTAACCATTAGCAATTGAAATATGTATTATTATTATTAATATTATTATTTCGTGATTCCTGTCATATTAGTTTTGTCGCTAGCTGTTGCGATTTTATGTAAATATATTCATGTGTTTGTTCTAAATACTGTATTTCGCCTTTAAAACCCATTCACTTGTTCAGATTTTTCTTGGAACACATATCAGCTGATTTTCGTCAACGGAACTTAAATAAAGCAGTTTCTAAAAAGAAAAAAAAAAATTCTTTTTTGCTTCTTTTTTTTTTTTCTCTTTAATCTGACATATTTTTATTACTTCAGATGTTGTTTTTAGCGGATTCCGTTATTTCAGGAGGCGCTCCGTTTATTTTATTTGTCTCGAGAAAAATCTGAACTGTGGAGATACTTTAAAATGCAAAATAAGATCCTTGCTTGTTTGTGAAGCTCTTCGTAGCTAAGCGGTGAAAGCACGCCAGATAGGGATACTGCGTAAATTTTTTGTTTTAAAATATAATGCAAACTATCGAAATTATTTTTTTTATTCGAAACGAACTAATTACAAAGTTAAAAAAAAAATGTTAAATTTAGATATTACAAATTCTAATAAGTCGGTTTGTATTATATACGAAGCATGCCCTCTCCCCGTCCACAGTTTAAAGTTAAGTGATGCGCATTATACACGGATAGTTACGGTAAATAATGAAGAAAGGGATGGGATGCTGACATTCTTTGTACCCTAAATAAAATTGTTTCAAAGACCCTGTATCGTAACTTTGCTTTGCATATTCAATCAGTTAAGAGTCATAAGTGATACACGCTTGGTTGATCCTGTCTCTTTCGATTCATGAAGACGAGGTAAAAGATTTTCCTGCAGTGTTGTTTCTTTCAACGGTAGACTGGTTGCCAATCAAGGCTATAGGACCCAGTTTGTCCTGCTATTTAACCCGATAGCGCCATCTGCATATTATGTTGTATACCGTACCTATGAACACTAATGGGTATGTCCCAATCCTCATCAATATGTTGGACACTATTGTAAGTGGGAGTAATATGCTGTCTAAGTAGTCCACCACAAGCAGTGGTTTACCTACTTCACGCCGCTGGCGAGTATTGTATTTTGTTGATGTTATAAAGATTACCATTTCATTTCCAACTTCCGTTTTAGTTATTCCTCATTCAGTAAACCTTTTCTAGGTTAAAACAGGTTAAAACTGTGTTTTGATGATATTTTATGGTTAAAGAAAAGAGCCATTCACAAGGCTACCATTCCTCTATGCATTGAATATTGTCATCATAGCTGGTCTGGTGCTGCTTCTATATATTTACAGATTCATAATAAAATAAAAAGAATCCGCAATGTTATCAGTTCTGACCTGGCATCTCGGCTTCAGTCACTTCCCCCACCACCGTAACGTAATTTCCCTATGCCTTTTCTCTGCATATTTTCATGGCAGTGGTTCTGATATCTTCTGTTCATTGACTTTACGAGTTTAAGCGTTGTACTAGATTACATTTTTTTCTCTTGCACTTTTCGCTTGTGGATCTCTCATGCAATATCAATCGTTATCTTCGCTCTTCTTAATTCTTGCTCTTTGTTGTTTTTCCTTAATGTTTTCTTTTTTTTTCTCATTCTTTCACAATCAGTAACCTTTCGCATCTTAGTGACTTTGTTGCCTTGCTTGGGGTGAAATGATAAAAAAAGAGGTTGAAAAATCATTTAAAAGTTAAAAAGTGCGAGATTGATAAACGAGGTTGTTTTAATACCCTAGATAAAGTGATTCGGATATCTCGACCTCACTTCTATTAGATAAGAAAAGGAACGTGGGGAGAGCCATGGTTGCCTACGTTCTGAAGAGATTAAGAAAAAGCCATATAAAATGATGAGATTATTTTTGCATGGAAAAGATGTAATTTTTAACGGGTACTGTGCTTGTTATTAGTTATATTTTTATATACACGGTCTGATAAAAAAGTACCAGTACTATTGCTATGGTAACGAAGCTTAAGTACGCAGAGTGAAGCCATTTGGTACAAGTTGACCTTTGAACTCTGTCGCGCATACACACTAATTTATAACGTTGTCGCTCAGTTCTGTTGTTTATAGCAGCGCTTGGAAGGAAAGTGTGCAGAGTGTGGTCATCTCACCAGTACTTGGAAGGAAAGTGTGTAGAGTGTGGTCGTCTCAGCACACCACAGAGATTCCACCACTGACCATGGCTTGTGCAGAAATTTTTGGCCAAGCACAATATTCCACTAGATTCAACAATCACCATCCCTATATCTCACCCCTTGCGACTTTTTTTTCCAAAAATCAAATCCCACTTGAAATGGAACAAGATTTGAAAACGTCGAGATCCAAGAGAATGCGACGAGGGAACTGCTCACTGTCCTAAACAAAGAGTTCCAGAAATGCTTCCATCAATGGTAAAGTGTGTGACTTCAGAAAAGGGATTATTTCGAAGCAGATTAAATGCCGAATTGATATGTGTTGTAGTTTTCTTTTCATGGCACCAGATCCGGTACTTTTTGATCAGACCTCGTATATCTGTTCAGTTTAGTCGGACTGTAAACCATCTCCCAAAGTAATAACAGCTTTAACCTTTTAGTGACCCTAGTAGACAGGCGAGTTTGATTATTTTATCAATAATATACACGGAAAAGACCTAAATACAAGAAGTGTTTACACATCGTCTTAAGATACAATTTATAACTTTATACAATTTATATTGACTTTCGTCAAATTTAGCAAACACGTCTGGGCTGGAAAAGGTTAATGAATTTTATTTATAATCCAACATGATTTCATACTACTTTAAATGTTTTTGCTTTGAAAATCAACATTTAAAATTCTTTTACTTTGGCTTGAAATGAAAAGCATTAAAAGATAAAAAATAGATTATGGTAATGTTATTCGTAGACAAATAAACTGAGTTATTAATCTTTTAGTGCTCATTGTTTCACGAGTGGATACCCTTTTAAAACATCTTTTTTGATACCAGATGAGCATTACCTCGCCCTACGTCGTTAATTGGTTCCAGAGGTCACGACTTAAGTCGAAATAACCAGATTATAAGCCGTAAACAAGCACTTCCCATTGCCTATTACAGTATTTATGATATGTCCGTACAGTATTCTGAATAAAATAATTCATTTCCACCTTATCTTCCAGCGATATAGCCTTACATTTAGCATTAGCACTGGGACTTTTCTTCGGAGCCATTGAGAAAAATGTATTCTCAATCACAATAGAAAGAACGTCAACGGCAGAGCACAGATGTAAAACAGTCTGGATTCAAAATCGATGTTGGAGCGAAAAAAAAACGGACCTGCCGCCTGTCAACAGGAATTTGAAATATGAACATACTTTATATACTAATTGTTTTATTTTTGATGATTCTATTTTGTATGCGTGTGCATATATATTAGCTTGTTGCAAAAATAATGTCGTTTTCTCACATGTTACTATGTGAGAAAACGACATTATTTTTGCACCAACCTAATATATATATATATATATATATATTATTATTATTTTTTAATTTATTTGAATATAATTTTATATGTATTTGTTATTTTAGTGTTTTGACGTCTAATATTTTTAACGGCCGACGTAAACTCAAGTAAAACGACCTAAGGCGAGTGTTATTTTTAAGAAAAATCGTCGTATCTTCGAAAATAACTTGAAACAACTTAAGCCGAAATATGACTGTATCAACAATATACACGGAATACATTAAAATGCATTTTATGAGTTAAAATATAATTTATGACTTAGCAATTTATATTTTTTTTTCGTCAAATTCTGAAACCATGTTCAGGCAGAAAAAGGTTCAGCCAATGAAAAGACAAAGATTTAAATATTTGAGGTAATTAATATTTCATTTGGAAGCATTTTTAAGGATTGTGAATTAATAGATTTTCTGTCCATTCTTATTAATCCCAGTTCGTTTTATTTTGTAATCATTGTTTAGGCAATAAAAGGTTAAGCCGTAAAGGAGAATACGTAAGTTATTTTTTAGAATTTTGAATTTTGTTTAAAACTTCAAAGATTATTGCACCACTAAAAATAAATTCGACCTTTTTAAGAACGAACAAAAAATAACGCTCCGCAGGATGTTTTCCCAAACACTACAATCTTGACCTCTTCAAGCTTACGGTTGACAGTTATCTTAATTTCTTGCTTTTTTACATTCATACAACACAGCACGGTAACCTTTTAACTTGATTGGCTTTTGTATTGGATGAAAATTAGTATAAAAACAACAAAGAAGCGATAGACTAAACTTTAAACCAATAATTGTCTTGTTTAAAAGTAACCAGAATTCAAACAAAATCTGAAATTTAATTTTAGTTCTTTTAAACGAGTACAACATATTCAATATTATTTATTACAAGCGGCGGACACTGCAGTCTTGCTTTGCACACTTCTTACAAGCGGCGGACACTGCAGCCTTGCTTTGCACACAAGCGGCGGACGCTGCAGCCTTGCTTTGCACACTTCTTACAAGCGGCGGACACTGCAGCCTTGCTTTGCACACAAACGGCGGACACTGCATCCTTGCTTTGCACACAAGCGGTGGACGCTGCAGCCTTGCTTTGCACACAAGCGGCGGACGCTGCAGCCTTGCTTTGCACACAAGCGGCGGACGCTGCAGCCTTGCTTTGCACACAAGCGGCGGACGCTGCAGCCTTGCTTTGCACACAAGCGGTGGACGCTGCAGCCTTGCTTTGCACACTTCTTACAAGCGGCGGACACTGCAGTCTTGCTTTGCACACAAGCGGCGGACACTGCAGCCTTGCTTTGCACACAAGCGGTGGACACTGCAGCCTTGCTTTGCACACAAGCGGCGGACGCTGCAGCCTTGCTTTGTACACTTCTTACAAGCGGCAGACACAGTAGTCTTGCTTTACACACTTCTTTTAAAGCTTCTTTCATAGTGACAGAAAATTAACAAAACTCTTAACAGCGGATTTTAAGATACTAGGTTTATCTGTGAATTATCAAAATGTTCTCTTTCAAGAACTGAGGAAAACGTTTAAATGTTGTCTGGTGTACGACGCTTCATAATGGCGGTTGTTTATAGCTTGCAAATCAAACATCACAGTATTTTGCTTTCTGCATTTTTAATATTAATTAATTTTACTGTTGACGTGAATTTTGATTATTGTAATTTTTTGATGTATTTTTGTTTAAATATTACAGAAATATTTTTCATTCTTGCTATTTTGCGGTATGATATCATAAAATGGTGTTGAAGACCGAGAAATTAAAAACAAAATTAAAATTTCTTTTCAATATTTAAAAGAAGTTTTACAAAATGCTTGAGAAAAATTGTAAAAAAAAAAAAAAGAAAAAAAAAGTTTTAAAATCACAACTAAGCAAAAAAAAGTCATTTCTCTGGATTGAACTAAATAATTATAACAAAAATATTAAAAAAAAACAAAACAACTTTTTGGTCTTTGAATCTTTCTTACTATTTTATTGTAACGCTCAGGTCGTTTTTTACATTCGACGACCATAAGCAGCATGGATAAAAAATAAAGAAATAATCTCCTACGAGGTTCGAATTCACATTCCGCATCTTTCTGAGTTCAACTGATAGGTTTGGGGTTTTTACTGATTTATCCAATGTCTATATGCAAGCAAAATTCAAATTTAGTCATAATGTTCGAAGCTATATGATAAGAGTTAGCTTTCCGTAGCCAAATTGATAAAACGCCATTTATGCCAGATGAGCTCATACGGATGGTGGACGAAAGTTCAAAACTCGCCACAGAATTTTCTTTTCTTTTTTTTTTAAATTTCTAATACATGCTGCTCATTTTTAGCAAATGTTCTTAGGATGGAAAACGACTAGAATTCTGCGATAAAAATTAACAAAAATAAGACGAAAGACAAAGTAATAAAAATAAAAATTTAATACCGAAAATGCTTAATCTAAAAAAATCCGGACAATTTAAAAATACTTTAATAAAATTAATAAATCATTAAGAAAGTTTTTGAAACTTCATTATTTGAAACGTTTTTAAAGGTTTAATGTCTTTTTGAAGTCTGTGTTTTTTTTGTTTTTTTTTGTTTTGTTTTTTTTTCCCGGACTGTTGTCAATTTTTCAAAACAACATTTGAGACCAACAATTCTGAACAATTTCACAAATTTTTTTTCAAATTTGTGTCTTGTCAATGAATCTATTTATTCTAATTTGCTTTCTGAATGTTAATCATGTAACACACAAGATGGCAAATATTTGAAAATACATATGAATAAATGATTGGAATGTAACACTGAATTATATTCTTTGAAAAAAAAAAAAAGAAAAAAAAAAGGCCAAAAAACAAACAAACCTAAAACTGTTAATAAATCTTAAAAAGAAAAGACAATGATGGACTTCGTCTAAAAATATTGGCTACCAAGAGACAAATGACGCCCACCCACAATTACAATGCTATCATTTAAAATTCATAACCAAAATTTCCAGAAAATACATATAGAAAAAAAGGTAACAATTGTTTTTCTGGAAAAATGTGTATTAATAATTACAATATACAAGTACAGTACATATTACTGGCAGTAAGAGCACATCGACGTGGTGTAATGGTTAACAAGCTGGTCTCGCTATATTTATTAAAACTGAATAGTGAGTTAGATCCTCACTCGGTGCCCTATACTCTCGGCCTTGTACCACATCTAAGCTACGCCTAGAAAATCCCCATATTACTTGCAGTAGATACCAAATACAGAATACAGTAAATACAGAATGTTATAACTGAAGTTATATTTATTTAAATAATTGGTGTTTTTTTTTTTTTTTTTAAATAGTTCACTGTGCAAATTACACATTAACGGATAGTCCAAAAAGCACGACAGAGAATTGCACGCAGTCCACTATATTAGGAGCAATCGTTTGTTTTTACTAGATGATTGTGCGAATCTGCCAACAATTACTTCAGCATTCTTGTTCATCTGACAATTCCTTTTCAATGGATAGCAATATGTATGATTCGAAATCCTCTCCAGGCAGCGAACTTCTTAACCCTGTCTTTATGATCGAAAATTTGACAGCTTCAAAACAACGCATACCTGTTTGAAATTTTAAATAACACAAATTTTATTACCTTGTCTTCTGGCCACATCTGCAGCTCATCTGCTCAACATCACAAAAGTTGGCATCAGTTAATAATGGATAATTAATTTACGGCTCAACTTGAGTGGTTTCTTGGCCTTCGAAGTTCGGTGAGTATCACTGATTGGCATTTCAGGCGTATGGGGTCTCTATAGTTAGAAAGGATTTGGTTCCATCAATTTATTTAGCTTTTAACGAAAAGTTGGTTTGTTTGGTGGGTTTAGAGGGCAGTGGTGGTCACAGTTCAAGCCTAGTTCTGTAAGCTGGCCTCCTGTCAAGGTTAACAAACGTAGTAACAATTTTCTTATATTTATTACTTGAGTGGTAATTACCGGATAGTGGCTTATTCAAGTCAACCATCGTTCAAGCCAATGTAAAAGGCAAACATTGAATGCTGATTCTTAAAGCATGCAGGACCTCCTCACGTTTAGCGTAACAATATCTTCTTACCTAAATTTGTTGTTTTTTTTCTAAATTGAGCTTAGAAAAAGCGTGATGCAGAATGTCAATATCTTGATTAT
>OZ010589.1:97746838-97776838 GCA_963932145.1 Acanthosepion lycidas | reverse complement strand
TGTATAGACGCGGAACTCGAAAGGTTATTCAATCATTAACACAATGGCGGTCTGGGTCAAAACATATTGGTTGCTAGGAGACGAAGGAGGCCCACCTAAATCTACAATGCTATCATTTAATTTTCGTAACGAATAAATAAAATTAAAAAAATACATATGAAAAAAGGGTACAATTAAAATGTTTATGGAAAAAATTTGTATTTCTTAGTAATTAAAATGTATATGTACTGTACATATTACTGGCAGTAGATACCAAATGTAAATAAAAAATGTTGTACTTAAATTTTTTATTTGTTGTAAAAACAACAAATAAAAAATTTAAGTACAACATTTTTTAAAACAATAAATAAATAAAAAAATTAAATTATCGAAAGTGGAAATGGAAGAGTCTGCAGCTCCTGCCCATATATGGGAGCGGTACTCCATTTTAGGCCTGATTTGGATACTGTAAAGGGAATTGGAGAGCAGAGTTTGAATTCCAGTCGAGTTCGTTGCATTCACATATGCGTAAATACCCCTGGGGAAGGTATGAATCCATCTCTTCTCCCCCCAGCTATGGGTTGAATAGCCTGGAAGTTATAGCCTTTGTTGGCAACCTGACTACCGCAGAAAGAAATGGAAACCAACGGGAACACTTCCTGCTTCATCAGTTCTGAATCGAAGGAGACTAGATCACCCAACCGTGTATCACGTACGGTGGTTAATTTTAACCTAATACTATGAATATCGCCACGTAAAGATTTATGGTCACATCACATTGAAAAACTGTTTTTCCCGTACGATCACTGAAGTTAAGCAACGCCGAGTCTGTTTAGTACCGCTTGGGAAAACCAGGTGCTATACGCTTGTATATACAGTTGCTGTAATGGATAATGGTTCAGAATTATTAATCGGAGAGCCGACTTCGAATTGTCGCTGGGTTTGTTATATTCATTTAGGCGCAAACACCCTTGGGAAAGGCATGAACCCATCACTTCTCTCTTGCAGCTATGAATAGTAGGACAAACTAGATTCTATAACCTTGGTTGGCAACCAGTTTAATGCAGAAAGAAATGGCAACCTACTGCGGGAATACCTTCTGCTTAGTCAGTCATGGTTGATCACGCAAGCGTGTATCACGTGATGACACTTAACTGACTGAAACGTGGAGGAGAAGGAGGAGTAAGTTACTAGGAACTGACGATTTTGCCAGTATCTTTAGCGATGGACTTTATGTACGAGTTCCACTTGAATTCTTGGGTTGAGTTTAAGTCCCAATAGGCTCTCGACACAGAGCCCTCCCCTGACAGAACATATTGCGATAGGTGAAAATTCAAAGTCTGCTCGGTGATGATGTAGCGCCACTACACACCTGTAGAATTTGTTGCAATGATTCCTTCTTCAGTACTAGATCCTCAAAAATATTTTTTAATCAATTCAACTCGAGCAAGGCATAATGCCTGTAAGATACAGGGGTGGGGTCTACCGGGAGTGAAAGAAAATGAAAAAGGACATTAAAATGAGCCGGAAACCCAATCCTAAACAGAAAATAAACGATAAGCCTCTACTTCTATTCAATTGATCGCGGAGGAGCTTGAACCGGACGATAGGCTAACCTAACAAATCTAATTGTGTACTGAATGAAGATAAGCTATTATGCCAACTTATGAAAAGAAAAAAACTGAACACACTGATAAAGACGATTATAGTGACAGAACGGTGATTATTTTATTTACAAGAAATATATAACGAAAACTTGTCCCACGAAGGTAGCTTTATTATGAAGCTTCTCGTAGGCGAGTGGTAAAAGCATACCGGATCAAACGGTGGTCTCTCCTTTAAAACGGGGACATAGGTTCGTATCCTGTCAGAGGGCATGTTTTCTTTAATTTTTTTCCAGTACGATATAAATACCGTTTAAATAACTTATTATTGTTTAAATTATTATTCTCTTGTGAATTTTGGACACTGTTTGCATTTAAAAAAATATTTGCTTACAAAATAAATTCTCTCTCCATATTGAACAGTTATATTTTAAGCATTTGCTGAATTAATATTGAAATTAGAGCATGTTTATTCCTGGGACAAGCGGTGAGTCTGGAGTTGATTGGTAAGATTAGTGTACAAAACTCTAGTCAAATGGTTGTTATATATTCACTGGAGAAAGGGATAAATAGAAAGATATAATTTAAAATCAATAATTAATGACCCTTGTTGTCTGTTACAAAAATTAAATGAAAAAAATAATATTGGGAAGAGAAACTAATTTTTAACAGATAAATGTTTCTAAAATACTCTTATGATGAATTTCTTAAACTAGAAATACCTGTGAAAATTTCATGGTTTTCCTATTTGAATTTTATGATTGAATAAACTCATGGTGTGCTCTACAACAATAAAAATCTGTAGAAATTCCCCTATTATTATATTGGTAATATATAATTAAACAACTTTAATAAAATATTTCAATATCATAAATATGAATGCTGGTAATTATTTTAAGAAATAAGAGGATACAAATGAAAAGACTTGAAATTGACAACTTTTCCATTTCTCTGAAACAGACATTAAATACATTCTTTGTTTCACTAAAACAAAGCAGCCTCTCTGATGTGTGCGTTTTCTGCCTTTCCACACAATAAAAATGGAATAGTCCATTATTTATGAGGCATTGGGATGGTGTAATGATTGTGCTAAGGGAGAGACAAGTAGAATTTCTCTTAAATTCTAAAATTGTTCGATATAACTTGTAAAAAGAAAAACTGTCTCTGTTTAAACTGCCAGTTTTTGATAACAGTATTTTTTTTATTTTACTTTTTTTTTAAATTTTTTTTTATTTTTAAGAAAATGGTAATCTTTAACATATGTGCCAGCAAAAAAAAAAAAAAAAAAAAAAAAAAAAAAACTGTCAAAAGGACAGTTTTTTCCTTTACACTGATATTATTTTAACTGCCTTCATTCCTCAGTTATAGTTATTGTCTTTAGAAAGCTATGATTAAAATTGTGATAAAACTTATACATTGGATGAAAGTGAAGTTAGTTATAATAAGAGCAGTGTCAGGAGGGGGGGGAACTGTCCTTTTGACACACCTTCCTTTTTTTTTTTCTTTAACCAGTGCCTCCTTGCCATATGATAAATTCCTAACATTTTCATTGTATTTAATGGCCAGACTTTTAATTAATGATTGAAATATGTTGAATAAAGTGAAATCCATTAATTCTTTAGAAATTGCTTTGTTTACGTTTCAGATACGAAACTGAACAGATATAAATATTTCGAGAAAAAAATCTGAAAAAGTGGGTGTGCTTTAAAAGCAAAATAGAACTTTGCTTTACTGTTTAAGTTTTCCGTAGTGAAAGCATGCAGCTACTCCTGCAAAGGGAATGCAAGAATTATTATCTGTAGCAGTAAGTATCTATTGGCTTTATTGAAGAAATACTACAAGTGTTACTTTCCTCCATAGAAGCTGTCATTGCTTCTCAAAAAGGCCTAAACCCTCCTCGATCAGCTAAACTATCAAAATGAGTTATTTATTGAGTTGAAATTTCACAGACTTTGTTGAAACAAAAAAAATAACGTCTTACTGAAAACTTTAAATTACAAATTAACATCACTGCGAGAAAGAGCAAATCTTAAATATCATATTTTTACGCAGGAACGTGTAAACCTTGGGGCAGATAACCCAAGAAGCAAAGTAACCTTCTGTCGCATCTAAACAATAGATGTAAACATGATCAGTCGATTACTGGTGGATTAAGTGTGTCTGAGAGGGAACATGAGAGAATGTCCGACAGCAATCTTGAAATCCTTTTTCTTCTTTCTGGAGAGTTCTGATCAAGGGGCATAACTTGGTTCTTGTTTAGGGAGCGAGTTAACTCCCTTTATTATGACGTCCGTCCTAAAACCTTTATACATTTACAGTGAGTTATCAGTTATAGTGAAATGTATGAATGTGGAAACAGGTTAGTTAGATAGCCCACCATAAGAGGGGTATAAAACAAGAAAATCAAATTGTAAAGTGAACAGCAAATTTATATACATATAAATCAATTAAGATCTTTACAAATAAAATTAATGTATTTTGGTTGATACAAGGTCGTCAAAATGTTCGTAGTAGTCATTGCAAGAATGAGTTTATGTGTACGTAGGCAGGAACGTATGTGTGGATGCATGTATGTAAGCGTTATCGAAGAGTTGGAATGTCTTTGAAGTAATCGCTCAGTCTTAAATGTTCCTTTAGTTTTTTTAAGTATAAAAGAGGTGAGAGAGAAGCGTAGAGATAATAATAACGCTGGCTTGACGTTGTCAAGGGAGGTGTTAATACGCTCGTCTCCTCCTCTCTGGTGACAAGCGAACTTGCCCGTCTTTTATTTTGTTTTGGGGCTTGAAAAAGTCATTTGGGAATTCACTCCCGGATATGATCCAGGCCTTTTCATTGGACGATGAACAAATTTTTGCGTCGGCTCGCGAAAAGGTCCGTGGGAGAATTTGTTTCTCAGAATTGAAGATTATTTGCATTTTGCTTTTAAATGTTTCCTAGTTTTCTATTGGCCGAATAACATTTCGCATCAAGGTGTAAAATTTTACGAATTTTGTTTTGGATTCACTTTTGCGTGTGTGTTGAGCAAAGTTTCTAAATTCGAGTCTTTAAATTTCTAACAAAATCAATGAGTCAGTGCTTAGCATTTGAATTTTATATCTAGATCTTGTTTTGTTCACTATATATTAACCAGTCCCTGACCACCAACCAATGCTCCATATTAGGCGGAAAGCTAATCGGGCGGGCATAATCATCTCCGATAGAACTGCCAATTCTAGAAGTCCATGCGCGATTAGGAGGCAAAAAAAAAAAAAATTAAATTTGGGTATAGAAAATCCTGCAAGTGTTCTTTATTACCAATTTTCTTAGTGAATGATATTTCATTGGAACCTATGCTTACATCAATTGATGATAAAGCAAGACCGTGTAAACCTTGGTGGAGATGGTCGAAGAAGCAAAGCAACCTTCATATATTAAACAGTTCTTGACCACCAACCTTTGTTCATAGTTACGATTGAATAATTGACGGAATTCTATGTTCGACAGAACCAACGCTTCTGGAATCCATTGAGCTACAGAAACAAAATTTGGCATAGACACTGGTGCTAGTATTTCTAGATTGCCAGAGATTCTCTCGTGAACGGAATCGTTTTGGAGCCAACTTCTATATCAATCTCATTCGCTAGTTTAGAGAGAATAAAATGCCTTGAGGAAACTAATTTGAAGATTGAAATGCTTTGTTTAAAAAACATCTTTCACAATCACTGATATTCTTTAATCATTACTGGCCTCTGCTTTCTAAAAAACAAACAAGACAAAAACAAACAAACAAGACAAGAAAACAACAACAAACAAGACAAAAAAAAACAAACAAGACAAAAAAAAAACAAACAAGACAAAAAAAAACAAACAAACAAGACAAAAAAAAACAAACAAACATGACAAAAAAAAACAAACAAACATGACAAAAAAAAAACAAACAAAACAAAACACGAAATCATAGGCTAGAAAGACTATTATTCAAAACAATTCTACAGAAGAAAATTAACTTAAATATAGCCGTAACCTTAACAAATCTAGTTGTAAATTACGTTATTCCTTGTCCATTTGTGAGGGAATTAATAAGAAAAATACACAAGTGTTACCTTACAAGAGTTTGGGAAAATATTACAGACCTTGTCTTAGTAAGCTCTGCAGAAATTACATAAGATAGGACCGAGAGGCGACCCCCATAGCTATACCGTTAGTCTGTGTATAGAGGTTACCATGATAATAGAAAGTTACTTAGGACAGGAGAGAAGCTTAAATAGAATTGTTAGTTTAATATTGGGAGAGGAAAGCAAAGAGTGTTTATATACATCCTGTATTATTATATCTATAAGTTCGTTGTCAGAGACATTAATGAAACGGAATTCGTCATATAACGAAGCAAGAATGTCATTAATTAGGACATCTGAAGAGAAGATTTAGAAAAAATAATCAATGTCATTAATTAGGACATCTGAAGAGAAGATTTAGAAAAAATAATCAATGTCATTAATTAGGACATCTGAAGAGAAGATTTAGAAAAAATAATCAATGTCATTAATTAGGACATCTGAAGAGAAGATTTAGAAAAAATAATCAATGTCATTAATTAGGACATCTGAAGAGAAGATTTAGAAAAAATAATCAATGTCATTAATTAGGACATCTGAAGAGAAGATTTAGAAAAAATAATCAATGTCATTAATTAGGACATCTGAAGAGAAGATTTAGAAAAAATAATCAATGTCATTAATTAGGACATCTGAAGAGAAGATTTAGAAAAAATAATCAATGTCATTAATTAGGACATCTGAAGAGAAGATTTAGAAAAAATAATCAATGTCATTAATTAGGACATCTGAAGAGAAGATTTAGAAAAAATAATCAATGTCATTAATTAGGACATCTGAAGAGAAGATTTAGAAAAAATAATCAATGTCATTAATTAGGACATCTGAAGAGAAGATTTAGAAAAAATAATCAATGTCATTAATTAGGACATCTGAAGAGAAGATTTAGAAAAAAATAATCAATGTCATTAATTAGGACATCTGAAGAGAAGATTTAGAAAAAATAATCAGTAAACTAAATCATCCCAAAGAAAACTAGACAAGGAAAAAGGGAATGCATGACAGATGAAGTTCTTGACATGATAAAAAGGAGACAACAAGCAAAGCCAAGGTATGGCACAGAATATAGAACAGTGCACAAATAAGTTGGGAACAAATATAGGCAGGCAAAAGTGGAATAGCCCAACGAAAAGTGTGCAGAAATAGAAAGAATGGATATCATAGTTAAGGCAAATATGCATAAAAGAATGAGAGAACCCACAGGACAAAAGACATGCTCATCGACAGGACGAATAAAACCCAAGGAGGGATCGCTGATAATAGAGAAACCCCGGTCATGATAGTTGTATTATTAATGAGGCTTCTTGCCCGGAACATATATTTAGACTACTTCACTCCATATCCCAAGTGGAACTTATATCGATAAAGACGCCTCCCAGGTCTTTTGAACAAGAGTAGAGGTTTATTCTTTTTCTCCTGTTTAGGATTGGGTTTCCGGTTCCTTCTAAAGTTTGCTTCAGCTCTGTACTCCTAACGCTTGTCATTTCCTACGCTAATTTAAGTCCACACAGTAATACTCTACCTTGAGTAGCTCTTGGGCCTTGTATTTAGTATACATTAGAAAAACACACGCACAAAAAGAAACCAATACTTCGGAGAACCCTTCTTCAACGAAAGAGGACAAGCAGCAATATCGAAGGATCAGAAGTATTAAAATCTGAAGTGTGATCGGCATTGGCAAAATTGAACAGAAACAAAGCAGCAGGGCCAGATGAAATTGTATTAGGTTGGTGCAAAAATGATGACGTAATAATGTCGTTTTTTGACGTATTTTTTAACGTCAAAAAACGACATTATTACGTCATTATTTTTGCACCAACCTAATAACAGAGATGCTGGCAGTCTTAGGGGATTTCGGCATTGCCAAAAATTACAGGCATAATAAATAGTCCAAGAAATATCATATATCAATTTCTTTGTTGCTTACGCGTTTCGTTAATGTAATTCTCAGCATCCTTCTATAGCACTACATTTCTGATGCCCCCGATTCTTTTTCATCTGTGAAGAAATTGTCCAGTATTCACTGCCGTATAGGAGGATTGATATCACATGTTAATTCAACACTGTTTCCTTCCATAAATGTTTCTCTAAATTCCACAGTCGAATTCTCTTCTTTTTATTTTCAATCCCCAAAATTATTGGTACTTTGTATTTTTCAAAGGTTAATAAGAAAACAAGCGTATAAACAAAGAGTGTTCTTTAAAAATGGAAAAAAAATCGTATTATCCTCTTGCCTCAGGTTTCAATGGTTAATTAATTTACGTTCGGATTTGCAAACCCAAGGGGAATATGTGTCAAAACAAACGACGGAACAGTTTTCATGAAGGTCACTCGACTACCATTTCTCTCGTATATTTTTTCGAAAATCATAGTTATAATCTAGAGCCGATTTATTCTCCGGCTTGAATTGACAAATTGAAGAAGCAATACACTTTTACATATAACTTTTTTTAATAGTCAATGGTCAAGTTGACTATAGTAGTAATTATTTTTGTTATTATTGCATGGGAAGATATGGTAATTATAGAAGCGGGGACTTTTTCGCAGATTTCTCTGGCAAACATTGCTATAATGCCGCATATCACACTGTTAACCACATAATTTTGTCATAATTTTGCCAATAATTGGCGAGACAAGAAAATCTAAGGAAAAATGGACACATCTTTTTTTTTTTTAAGGGAATTAGTTCATTTAGTATTTTTCTCGTATTATTATTGGACCATAATTTTGTTTGAAAAATCTTAACCCGTGTAAGTTCTCTGTTGAATCACAATTCTTAAGTTACCGGTTTGAGTTCAACGACTATAAATTACCAGTGCAAATTCACTTGCTGTATTGTTGAACGTTTGAGCTTAGCAACTTTAGCCATATATTGCAATAACATCTATAAATATAAATGCAGGTCATTATTTAAAGAAGTAAGATAGTATAAATGAAAAGATTAAAAATTGACACCGTTTTCCTTTTCACTGAAGCAGACGTTAAACGCATAAGAGTGTTATTGCCGCCCACTATCTTTTACTTTGTTTCTTATTATTATGCATGCTTTCTTTTTGGCAGTGAAACCAAACAGCCTCTCTGATATATTTCTTTCTTTCGTTTTTCCTCGAAATGAAGCGGAAATGGTCCATTATTTATCTTAGGTAATGGCAGGGCTTAATGCGCGTGCGAACTAATTAACTGATGTAGAAGAAATAAATAATAATAATAATTATTATTATTATTAATTAATAATAATTATTATTATGATGATGATGGCGGCTGGAGATTTCTGCTCAATTCCCGCCACTCCATTAAGTCAGTCACATTTCCTACTAGAAACCATTTACAAATAAGATGAAGAAGGAATATTGTAATATTAAGAGGGCGCTGAAAAAATTAAGCGTGAAGAATTATAGTGTCAATATGTGGAACTGTATTTGTGTTTCATTAGTACTGGCCAATGTCAAGGTTGACAATAGTGGCAACACTTTTTTTTCTTGTTCCTCTTTCCTACATGGAAAAAAGTGCTGTATTTGTAAGAGTACTCGCACTCTTTGTCAAAAAAAAAAAAAAAAAAAAAAATTCTAGCATGCCAATGACGAAACATTTTGTCCAGAAATCCGGCGATTCAGTGAAAGCCAGAGAATTAGTCCGAAATTTATGTAAGCAACATCAAACGAAATTCGAATTTGATTCACCAGTTCCGTTTTCAGTGTTCGTAACCGTTATGGCATCGTTTAGTTTTGAAACAGACATTTTCATCTCAAAATATAGAACGTAACATTCTTCCTTGTCAATATATTTGACACATTCATTTTTCATAGCTCGAAAGTTATACAGTGCAAAAAAAAAAAAAAAAAAAAAAAAAAATCAGTGCCAAAATAGTATCCTCTGTGGAATCGTTCTCCTAATAAATATCCTTTGAGCTGCCACATATATGACGGTAATGTTGCAGAGTTGTAAGAGCGGCTTCAGTCGCTTGATGCAACGTACTTCGAGGACGGTATTTAAGCTCCCAGCATCTATCTCAATAGCGAATATATAAAGAAAGGGAGTAGCACTGGTGGAGGCACACTTGAGTAGTAAAGAAAAGGAGTAGCACTGATGGAGGCACGCTTGAGTAGTAAAGAAAAGGAGTAGCACTGATGTAGGCACGCTTGAGTAGTAAAGAAAAGGAGTAGCACTGATGGAGGCACGCTTGAGTAGTAAAGAAAAGGAGTAGCACTGGTGGAGGCACGCTTGAGTAATGGATAGGAATCGGAGAGCCGAGTTCGAATTCCAGTCGAATCCATTACATTCACTTACGTGCTAATTCCCTTGGGAAAGGTATGAATCTCCCGTCTTCTTCTCCCACCAGTTATAAGTAAATAGCCGTACAGACCGGGTTCTATAGCCTTGGATGGCAACTGGCCTACCGCAGAAAGGATTGGCAACCTACTGCTGGAAAAAAATCTGCCTCGACAGTTATATATCGAAAGATACATGATCGCTTAAGCGTGTATCACGCATGGCACATAACTGACTGATATTCATTTACGCGCAAATACTCTTGGGAAATGTATGAAACCTCTTCTCCCCCCACCCAGCTATGGGTAAATAGCAGGAAAGACCGGGTTCTATTGCCTTCAATGGCAACCGCAGACAGAAATGGCAACCTACTGCGGGAAAAATCTGCTTCGTCAGTTATGTATCGAAAGATACATGATCGCCTAAGGGTGTATCAGGCACGGCAAATAACTGAGTATCACTGGTAATATTTACATAATAATTATATTTTTTATGGCAAGTTGGATTAATAAAAGTCTGTACCTTACTTTTTGAAAAGCTCAGTGAATCAATGGCAAGGAAAGTTGGTTCACTGAGTCGTGCCACGCACCTTTTCTCGACAGAATCCATCTTGCAGATTTATTGTAGTTATATCTTGTGTGAATCGCTCCAACTGTAGATCTCGAGATTCTCGACAAAATTCAAAGAAGTGTCTCTAATGTTATCGGCTTTGACCTGGCTTGACTTGTTTTGTTTTACGGCACATCAACCTCAATGGGTCATTTAATGCCCACAACTTTTTTTTTCTAGTAATATTTTTGTTTTGTCAAAAATCTATTTCTGCTAATATTTTTTTTTCCTCAAATATTTTTTTTCCTATAGCTTGTAATATTATTTTTTCAAAAACGTATTGCTGGTAATATTTTTTTCTTCAAAAATTTATTTCTGGTAATAATTTTTTACAAAGTATTTCTGGTATTAAAACCTATTTTTACACTTTCATAATGTTTTTTACCTTTGGAATTAACAATTTTCCCATAGCTGGGACCCTAACAGGTGCTACCACCTCGGGTCAGGGCGGACCTGGGAACATCAGCAATTAAAAAGTAGTTCCATGCTCCTGAAAGCTTCCTGATCAGAGGCCTTACTATTGGACATGGTTTATCGTCTTAACCTGGATGCGGATGTAGTTTATCGCCATACCCAGGACGCCAGCTTTGACCTGGCATCTCGGCATCGGTCACTTTCTCACCACTGTGACGTGGCTCCCCTCTGTCTTTTTTTTATATTTTGAAGACAGTTCTTTTAATGAGCTCTGCTCGTTGGCAGATCGACCGCATGAATTAAGCGTATTAATTGATTGGCAACTAGGTCACATCGTTTTACCGTTGAATTACCTGAATGTAACCGTAAGTTCTATTTTAGTAGTTTCTTCGCACTTCCCGCCTGTGGAACTCTTCCGGTTTCTTACTTTCCTGCCGCCTACGATTTTTAAAAGTTTAAATGCGATATCAATCGCCATCTCTCTCTTCCTGAACCCTGTTCTTTTATTGACCTTTTTCATTCATGTCATCTCTTTTTTTCTTTCACTTTCAATAAAACCATGCATCTTAGTGGCATTATCGCTTTGCTTGGAGTAAAATGATTAGATTAAATCTATATGAGATTTTTTTTCTAAACAACCCCTTTTGCTACCGTAATTTCAACTGTGGATCATCAGGCAATAAAACTCAAGACTCCCCTTTCTCTTTATCCTAATACGCTTATATACATACCATCGATGATGAGAGGGAAAAAAATGTGCATATTCTAATGAGAAACTACCATGGTTAGTAACTTGCCTGGAGGAATTTTCTTCTGTGTTTCAACGCTGTCATGACTTCTGGTTTTGCATTTAGCAATTTTATATATAAACACCCCATCATTCCCGCCCTACAAAATAAACCTAATAATCCTTAAAAAAAAAAAAAAAAAAAAAAAAAAAGCACTAGCCTGCATCACATCAGATCCTTTTGATGATCATCTAGGAGATATTTACACACAAATCGACTGCGTTACTATGGTCTAACCTCTCGCTCCAACAATGTTGGAGCTTTATATGTCAACCATAGAAAATGTATTTTCTACATCTGCTAACACCACCAATGAAGTCGAAAACCTAAGAACAATCTTAAAAAATAACAGTAAAACTGTAGTTAACAATTACGTAGAGGTAAACGAGTCAGAGTGTCTTACATCTGCTGTAAAGGAAAATAATAACCTCCTTAACTCAATACGCGACACATAGCAGCGACGTTTTGTTCCTTTAAAAATGGCATGACTGAAATCGTCGTGACACAAATTGATCAAATGCATTGAATGACTCCACCGTATACGCTGTTATAAGGGCCCGCTTAACCTGCTCTGCGTCTGCTTCTTAGTCAGCTGTCGGTACACAACGAGAGCCCCGGCTCGCAAGCGCAGTGGTAGTATCCGCTCTATTTTCTTCAACTCGCAGAGTTCACAAAGCAATTCCACGTTCTCAATCCATTATACAATTGGTAGATCGGTAACAGCTCCACTGAATTCGGGTATTAGCCGAATATCAAAACCTCTGTCCGCCATGATTCGGAATAAGGTCGAAATAGCTATAAAAAACGTGTAGTAATTTCTGTAGTTAAACGAGGTTCTATTCCTCAGATGCCGACACCACTCATACAATACCGAATTCTCCTTCTGAAGACATTGTTCTCGAATTCGCGCACGCATCACCAAAGTAATACAAAAAACCGCCACCCTCTTCTAAATGCTCCATCGCTTTTTATTATGTTAAAACTATATCCGACTGACCAACCAGCGTTCTTGGCTTCGTCTTCAGTCAGTCAGTCAGTCAGTCAGTCGAATTGCATCCTCCATAAATAAACTATTCGCCCTTGCATGGAGACTTGCTGCCATATATGGTCTGGAGCCCCTTTTGTTTGTCTCAGGGTCCTTGATAAAATCCAAAGACGGATATGCAATGTAACTGGCCCTGATTTGGCATCTCGTCTGCAGTCGCACTCTCACAAACGTGCCGTTGCCTCCCTCTGTCTTTTTTACAAATACTTTCACGGTAACCGCTCCGATGAGCTGCTTTAGCTGGTTCCCAGGCTTCATGAATTCAAGCGTTCAACTAGGCTGGAATCTCGCCCTCACCCTTTCACTGTCGAAACTATTAAATGTAGCCGTCTTTTCTACTCCAATAGTTCCATGTCTCGCACTTCTCGCCTGTGGAACTCCCTCCCCATTTCTTGTTTCCCTGATAGCTATAATCTCCAACTATTCAAATGTAATGTCAATCGACGTCTCCAGATGCCCTGATCTATCCCCTAACCTTCTCTTCATCCTTTCCTCTATCACTCCTCTTTGCTCTTCCTCCAACTCTCTGTAACCTCTTGCGTGCTAGTGGCTTCCCGCCTTGCTTGGGGTGGAATGCTTGAAAAAATAAAAATAAAAAAAAAAAAAAATCCGACCAATCAGCACGTGAATTGCTATTGGTCGAACCGTTCTAAGCTGTATAAAAGCCAACGTTTCAGAATCATACACTTCTGGAATAACTGGGAGGTGGGAGGAGAGTCATGGCATTTTCAAAAGAACAAAACTTCGATGCTATGTGTCGCATATTGAAATAAGGAAATTATTATTTTCCTTTACACCAGATGCAAGACACTGACTCTTTTACTTCTACGTAATTGTTCGCTACAAGAGCATAACAGAATTCCTTTCCTAAGCGTATCGACATGAACAGCGAAAATCTGAAAACCAACGCCTATAAAAGAAACAACGAACTTAATTCACGCCTTCTTAACTACACCAATAAAGGCACACACAGAGACAAAATAGCCCTCATACATAAATAAATAAAAAGATCACAATATCATCAACACCAGTGGTTCCCAAACATTTTCCCCATGGCCGCATTTTCGGAATGAAAATTTGCCCGTGACTCACCAAATTTTATGTGATAAAAATACATTTAAAAAAAAAAAGAAAAAAAAAAAAAGACTATTAAAGGGAGATAACCGCGAATCCGCAGTTAGAACATTATCACTGAAAACTCTCCGCCAATTTTCAGACCCTAGGTACTATATTCTTAATACCTGATATAATGCAAAAATATAATGATTAAAACGGTCAATAATTATTTATAACTATTTATACTGGGACTCATGCATGCAATTTCAAGTAATCCATAATAATATTTTCAATTTTGAAATAATATTTATTTTTTGCATTGGAATTTTTTTGACGGTCTCTAAATATTTGATTGCCTTTTAATCACTCCGCCTCACCTGCTATCTTCTTCCGCCACACCGTTAGTCCCACTGCGTTAACACACACACACACACACACACACACACACACACACACACACACACACAATATTTCTTAGCCAACTCAAAAACATAAAACCAACACTTTTTCTATGTACCGTGTCCCTACAGGACGTTGGCGATTATCGTTGTTATCTCTCCTAAACCTTGTTCCGCCATCCATTTACTCGCTAGGTAGCTTATACGTTGTTTTTCTTTGTCCCTCCAGCCTTCATTATATCATATATATCATATTTTCCAAGCCATCTTTCCTTATCAATATATCATATATATATTTTCCAAGCCATCTTTCCTCTAAAGGAACATATCTTTTTTTTTTTTTTTTAAACGAGACTTTATACGAGACCTGCTTGCTTATAAGTAGCTTTTAAATTATTAAATATTTGACTTAAAGTTGCTGAATTATAGACATCAACTCTTTAGCACAAACGCAAATCCTGATTTTTTTTTGAGAGGATTAATCAAAGAAAGTTTTCATGTAAGCCAGGGAAACATCCATCAATATTTCGTCGTTTTCTTGATCTCGTATAAAATCCGTTGGAACAGTTTTTCTTTGAAGAGAAAAAAGATTTATTGGAGTATATTATTTGTTTTATTCTTGGTCAGTCTTTTGCTTATGGAGAAGCAATGAAATGCCAGCCCATTCATCAATTCATTTAAATAGCTGAACCCGTTTCTGCCCAGACCCTTGCTATACGAATGATATTATATTACATGAAAAATGTCCACTTCTGATCAAGACTTTTTCGAAACTTTTGCCGGCGGTCTAATAAGCGTAATTTTAGACAAAGTTCCGGCAAATATGAAATTTTGTGCGTCAAAAGAACAGATTTTTCCCATGATACCGTTTTTATTTTAAAGCATACATCGAAAATGTTTATATTGCTTAAAAAAAAATATTAAACACTGTTTATTTATTTACATTGTTTATTGGAATAAAGTAAAATATATAAAATTAAAGAGTTTATCTGTTGTCAATTCTTAAGAACAAGCTTTTTTAAACAATATGCATTACCAAGGAGTGAAGGTAGTCAGTTAAAGCGGTGTCATCGGAAAAAACGTCCTTTTGAAGCCTCATTTTTTTTGCGGACACGGAAGTCCATATTTGACCAAGTTTCTTCTATGGGCCGTGTACCTTACGATTTATATAGGCGATGATGGCTCTTCACAACTTCCTATCCTTTGTCATTTTACGATCTCTCCCACTACCTGACTTGATTTTAAGTATGTTATTCACTAGATACCTCTCTCTCTCGCTTTCAAAAAATTTTCCAAGCTTTTTTCCTCATTTAATGACATCTTTGTTGCCATTTTTCACGTTTTTGTCCACGTTTTTTACGCGCTTCGTCCCAGCAACCTCCTGTAAAACCATAGAGCCACTCGAAGTAGACGGTTACAGATTAAGAGGTACAATTTATGGGAATATGTGGAAGAGATAACGCAACTGGATTGTTTCTGTATGGCATCATATCAACGAAATATCTCACTTAGGAGGGGGTTCTGTTTTCCTGAAAACAAAGATTTAACAAAGATTTTTTTTTTATAAATTTCAACCGACAGTAAAACAGGCTGCTCGGTTGGTGAATGCCGAATGTTTCCATGTAAACAATGGCTAAAATTACCATTTTTTGTGTTAATACGTTGCGACGTCACGTCTTTGCGCGGTGCCGACATGTTGCGACGTCACGTCTATGCACGAAGTCACGCAATTATGTCAGTATAACACACTCTTTTCTCCTCCAGATTTTTTAGCCTAAAAGTTGAGGGTACGTATTCGACACAAGAAGTTTCGATTATTTTTTCCGGTTACGTTACTTGTTGTATTTGGGATGGCATTGTCGGAGTTAGCTCCCCCTTAATTTCCTAATTGTCACTAGGGGTCGCTCTCCCTACACTATAAATACTGGGCGACTTCTTGCCTCGTTATCTTGGGTGGTAGAAAGCTACCCGACCCCTTCTATACGGGGTCTACGAGGAATTTTTGCCCGAGCCTATGGGCTCGGTTTTGACCCCGCACTAAAAACGGCCTTGTGCCACATCCTGCCTCGCGGGGAGGTGAGGTAAATATCCTTTTTCACTTTGCATTTCAGCGGCCACATTTAAACATGTAAGCTCTCGTAGAAGATAGCGTGTTCCCTTTTGTGGGAGACGCCGTGAACATTATACACACATACACGTACGTACGAACTTTTACCAATATACAAGCTCTTTACGTTCACGCATAAACACAAATGTTGATGTCTTTGTCACTTGTAAATTTATTCTTTAATTCATATATGTGTTGACATTATATATATATATATATATATAGGTCTTGTTTGTCTTCTTTACATCTTCGGTTGAACTCAACTTGAGTCCGCATTGTTCTTGTAGTTGGTCCTTCTTCTAGCGGGAATAAACAGCACGTGTTCCTAATTCAACAACACGTAAAAACACACGGTCCTCTACAGTATGACCGATAATTCGTTATATTTATGGCTCCAAATAACTATTGTGTAACAGAGGGTTTAAATCTCTAAGTAAGCCCTGCGTTTATTTTGATTATTTTTCTCGCTTGTGAACCTCTCCTCCGGTTTCCTGTCTTTTATGTCAACGTCTATGTACTATGTCCTTTCAGAGTCTTGGCGATCATGGATCTCCACAATTTCTTTTCTTTGTAGCTTTTAATAACTTTTGTCCTGTTGCCATCTCAACCAAAACCTGCTCCGCCATCAATTCACTCAAGCTCGCCAGGTAGGCTATGTGTTGCTTTCCACTGTCTTTATTACCTTCAATATATCCGGTGAGTATTAATTTTTCGAAGCCGTCTTTCCTCATCATATGCCCCAACTGTCTTTTCCTGGTGTTAAGTATGTCTTTTTTGTTTCTATTTTCTTTAAAACTTAAAAGCTCACATTTTCAATCCATGCTATTCTTAGCATCCTTCTGTAGAACCACATTTCTGTTGGTTCAAGTCTCATTTATGAGGGGATTGTCCAGCATTCACTGCCATATAGGAGGACTGGAAAGATGCTCTTCTGTCAACTACGATATTCAAAAATTTGAATGCAATGTCAATCGTCATCTTTTATCTCTATGTATCCTTTTCTTTTATTGTCCCTTATTTCTTTAACTCTCAGTAACCCGTTGCATCCTCGTGTCTTATTATCTTGCTTGGGGTGAAATGATTTAAAAAAAACAACAAATTATTCACAGACATTTTAAGTACCATCTAGTCAGCTTCTTTGCCGTCCGAGACAAAGATGTCATGGTAGTATCGTCGGCGATAACGAGGGAAGACATGAACGAAGTTGTGTGGTGACTGACTGTCGGAGATTGTTAAATGCTAGAAATTTGGGCGTTTTTTTATGCCGCACACGGACATAATAGTAATGCTTACTTCTGGTTTTATGGTATGGCTGGAAAGTAGCCTCTCGCCAATCGATTGTCTATTCTTAACATTGTTTCTTTTAGTATCTGCTTGTTTTCGTCATAAACCTGTTGGGTTTTTATACTACCATATTTGTGCGTTTGCTCTAAATGCGGTGTACATGTATTAAAAATAAATATAATATAAATTCTTATTTTTATTCGATACGAACTGGATAAAGTGTGACATGTTATTGCTATTGCTTTTTTATACCCAGTAACAGTAGCAGTCTAAAGTAGTTTGAATTTCTCAGATAAGACACTTATTTTTGTTTTACTTATTCATTTTTTACGGCTTATCAACCCTTTGCAGGTTATTTCAAGCCAGAAAACATTTTTAGATTGTAATATTTCTTTTCTATTAGATAACAATTTAGTGATACAAATCTTACTAATTAACCCATAGCTAGGCGAGAAAAGGTGGATTCATACCCACCCTAATGGTATTTACACGTAAGTGAATATAACGAACTCAACTGGAATTGAAACTCTGCTCTCCGATTAAAAATTCCGAGCCAATATACATTACACTACCCGCACATCCACGCTTACAGAACCTGATATTCCAAGACGGTCACCCATCGAGATATTGACCAAGCTCGACGTTGCTTGATTTCAGTGATCGTATGATGTGGCCGTAAGCCACACTTATTTCTGTCTGAATATCTAGAATGAGGAATTGTTATTTACACTGTTTATAATCTGACTATTGTCCTCATCTTAGTTGTTGTTATCACAAATTTTCGGCCGTTGTGACCTCGGGCCCTTCCTCCGGTGTATATTGATCTGGGTAACCTACAAGGAATTCTGAACTGAACCATTTATTTGATTTAAGGGAGTAGACTGTTCTCGTTCTACATGCCTTGCCTAGGGATATCTAGCCTAGTTCTTGTTTTAAATATCGCTCAGTTATTGCTCATTCATTTTCCCTGATTCCAAGTACACACTGCCCGACCGAGGGATTGAAATCACAACCATTATGTTACCCAAATTTACGAAACAAGGTTTAATTCTCTAGGCCATTGCTATAGTGAACATAGAACCTGAACACTTATTCATTTTTTATGAGAGAACCATTACTGTCTTCAATCATTATGGCTGATGCTAACCTCTAGGAGAACAAATCTTTACACTTTCTTGGGATCACGTTTTTTACCGATATGAAATTGAGTGATTATATTGAATCAATTACTAGGTCTACTGATAGGATAAATGGTTCACTGCGTCGTACCAGACAATTTTTATTGCTTCCATATTCTTTCACACGAACGCGTGCGTCCCCAAGGCTCTAACCTGGGACCTACTGTGTTTCTGATCATCAGTGGTCTTCCTGATGTCATCAGTTCCCAAGTAGATGACACTACCACTGTCTCAAAGCAAATCCGTCAGAGCTGACAAATTAAACGTGGCAACTGTTCTTGAAAAAGACCTCCAATCAGTGATAAAATGGAGTTGACGGGATACCCGCTGTCGTCCTAAAGAAATGTGCCTCCGAGCTGGCTCCAGTTCACTCCAAACTCTACCACAAAGGCTTCGCTGCTTCCCACTTTCCATCTTGTTGGAAGTTTATCTCTGTATTTCCTGTTTTTAAGAACTCTGGAGAAACCTCTGACCCCTTAAATTATCGCCCTATTAGTCTCTTACCGTTTGTCGGCAAAGTATTCGAGGCTCTAATGAATGCTGAAGTGGTTAAGCATCTTAAATCTCATGATCTCCTCTCAGACAAACAATATGGCTTCCGTTTTCACCAGGTCTATGTGTTAACGGCCTTCACTGAATATGTATTAGGTTGGTTCAAAAATAATGACGTAATAATGTGGTTTTTTGACGTTAAAAATACGTCAAAAAACGACATTATTACGTCATTATTTTTGCACCAATCTAATAGATCAAGCTCTTGATAATAACGGCGAAGCGCGAGCGGTATCTAAAATATCTCGAAGGCGTTTGACAGGGTTTGGCTCGATAGTCACAGTATTACAAGACGATTGCTTGATTTAATCCAATCATTCCTATGAAATCGTGAAATGAAGGTCTTTTTGAACGGTCTCGCTTCCATATTCTCTCACACGAACTGGGTGTCCCCCAGGGCTCTATCCAGGTATCTGCCCTGTTTCTGATCTTCATCAATAGTCTTCCTGATGTCATAAGCTCCAAAGTAGGTATTTATGCAGATTACACTGTCATCTAGTCCTGCTGTCTCAATAGCAAATTCGTCAGAGCCGACAAAATAAATCTGGCTGCTACATTTGAAAAGGACCTCCAATCAGTGGTTAACTGGGGCAAGAAATGGACTGTAAATTTTAACGCCCCCGAAACAAAACTGCTCTCATTTAACTACCAGAGAGAAACTTTTCTGCCTGCCATCAGCTTGGCTGACGATAGACTCCTGGAGAGCAACACACTGCGCTTTCTTGACCTCACGTTTTCAACTGACGAAGTGGAACGAATCAATAGCTACATCTACTGCAAGGAAATCTGTGTTACTGTGTCGTGCCAAAAGATTTTTCTCATTAGAATCAACGTTGCACATCTATAAATCTACCATTCGTTTGTCCATTGAATATTGCTGTCATATCTGGTCTGTTGTTCCTACTATATATCGCGAGATTCTTGATAAAATTCAAAGAAGGGTCTGTGATATAATCGACCCTGATCTGGCATCTCGACTTCCGTCCTCTTCTCACCGACGAGACGTAGCTTCCCTGTATGTTTTTTTTTTTACAAATATGTCAATTGTTCTGATGGGCTCTCTTCTTTGGTGCCTCGACTGGATGAATTTACTCATAGTACTAGATTGGCAAGTAGGTATCGTCGTTTTACTGTTGAAACAGCTAGATGCACCGTTCTGTTCTATTATAATAGTTTTTCTCGCACTTCTCACCTGTGGAACTCTCGATTTCTCGCTTCCCTACACATGCTCTAAAATGTTGGTTGCCTATCTACAATCTTCATATATTTAAATACAACGCCAAACGTCACCTTCTGTCATCCTGAATCCTGTTCGTTTATTTTCCTTTCTCCTCACTAAAGTCTTCTCAATCTCTTTCACTTCCTTTAACACCTTGCGTCCTAGTGGCACAATTGCCTTGCTTGTGCTGATTAAAAAATGCTTTCGTTCATTTTAGTTTTTATGGTACTGTTCTTTTTCTTTGTGCCATGTCCCTCCAAGACGTTGGCGATCATGTCTCTCCACAATTTTTTGAACTTTGTAGCTCTTAGTAAATTTTGTCTGTTTGTCATCTCACCTAAAACCTGTTCCGCCATCCATTTATACAAACCCGTTAGGTAGGGAAACGAGAAAGAAAAAGAAAAGAGAAAGAAAAAGAAAAGAGAAAAAAGAAAAAAGAAAGAAAAAGAAAGAAAAGACACTAAGACAAAAGTATTTAACGTCTGTTTCAGTGAAATGAAAAAGTTGTCAATTTCAATTTTCTTTTCATTTGTACCCACTTCTTAAAATAACGACCAACATTCATATTTATGATTGTTATTGCAATATTTTGGTAAAGTTGTAAAGCTCAAATATTTAACGATGCGATAAGGGAATTTCTCCAGATATTGTATTGTCGTTTCATTTGTACCCACTTCTTAAAATAAAGACCAACATTCATATTTATGATTGTTATTGCAGTATTTTGTTAAAGTTGTAAAGCTCAAATATTTAACGATGCGATAAGGGAATTTCTCCAGATATTTTATTGTCATAGAACTTGCCGTGAGTTTATTCAATTAACTTTAGCTTCATCAGAAAATTCAAATAGGAAAACCGTGAAATTTTCACGCGTACATCTAGTTAATGACAATGTGTTTAGTAAGACGTTCAGAACACTTAAGAGTTAATCAGATTGAAGCAAACAATAAAAATAAACGTTCAGCATGAATTGCAGTTATCGAGAGCAGAGAATGTTGTATAGAAAGAATCTTAATTTCTGAGTCTTCTACGGTAAATCTACGTCTAAATTCATACAAAATGTGACCTTTCTTAACAAAAGTATTATAACATGGGATAATTGAAAACAATAGCGATAATGATAAAAGAAAAGAAAAAGCAATCGAATCTATATTATAAAAGAAATGCGGATTCTCTGTCCGTCACATACTGTCTGTGTGTGACTGTATACGTGTACGTCTGCATTGTGCATGAGTGACATGTATGCAGATACACATAATTTGACTGGGTTTGAAATAAGATATTGGAATAATATATTTCCTTCCCACTCAGTCTCGACAACTCTTACCCTTGGTTGAGCAATAAAATAATTTGGAAACAATAAAATTCCTAATTTCTTTTAAACGCGAAAAAAAAAAAAAAAAAAATTATTTCGTAAATTATTCGCTAATAAATACAATTTATTGTTTTTATTCTGTTGTTTTTTTGTTTTGTTTTGTTTTTAAATATTTCTAGATCTGTACTTGAACTAAAATATACAGGTGTTTGTGCACACACATATACGCATACAAATATACAAGCCCGGGATAACATGAAAAGTATATAAACCAAAACCTCGTGACCCTTATAATAATGGCAATACTTCATCCGAGAAATTATGACTATATTAGAGGTATGTGTGTTTAGTTTTCGTAACCCGTAGGGGGGAAAAAGACACTTACGTAGTTTATCTTTGTAACTTTGGTTCTCCGGATCGTAGGAGATGGCTTTCTTGTAGTGCTCCTCTGCAGTGTAGTACTGTGTACCTTCGTGGATTCTGGCCCAAATAAAGTGCAGAGTGGCAGGGTTTGGCACCAATGAAAGGGACTTAAGAAACATCTTCTCACTCTCTTCGCGTCGACCTGAAAAGACAAGAATATTTCTATAAGTTCTACATTAATATGGCACAAAATGTGACAGAAGGCCGTTTGTATGAAACACACCCAGTGAGGATCGAAATAATTGATTTAGCTTGACAAGCGTGCTAACCATTACGCGTCGTTAAGTGTCCAATGATTTTCTATGCGTGCTTTAGATATGGCATAAGGCCGAAATTGTGGAGCACTCGGTGAGAATCGAACTCACTTCTAAATTGTAACTGATATAGCGAGAAAAGCTTGTTAACCATTACACCACATCGAAGTACTCAAAGCTTCTAATTCATAGGACTGCGAGGTTTAAGGTGATTCGCCCATTGTATACATATTACATATCAAATTTAGAATTTAAACCAGTTTTTCGTCTTTATTTTTAATGGGTATTTTGGTTGTGTGGGCAGAGAGGATCCTTCACGGTTGGACAATCTACTTGTTTGAAGGGACTATCGCGTTACGTATACACCTTTACATATCAAATTTAGCATTGGAAGAGACCTTTAGAATCATTTGTTCGTTTTTACTTTTGAATGGCATTTGTGGGGCGGAGACAGACATAATCCTTTGAGAAGGAAATTGGATTGGCTAACAGGAAAACATTCGGAGGCGGCGTTTCGACTTTAAACAGAAAATTTTAAAAAATATTCCAAGTCCTGGTTTAAAACTCAAATGACATCAAACTATCACTTAAGGAAACATCACACAGCACAGTATAAGTTCGGCAAAGTACTGATTATTCAACTGTAATTGTTAGTCATGACTATAAAGTTATATTGGAAAGATCTGGTCTCTTCAGAGAAAAAGTAACACGAGTATTAAAAAAAAGGAATACTACTTCACGGTGGAGTAGTGGATAGCAGCTCCAGGAATCGGAAATCCGAGTTCGAATTCCAGTCGAATCTATTATATTCACTTACGTGCTAATAACCTTGGGAAAAGTATGAATCCTCCTCTTCTCCCCCAGCTATGGGTAATTAGCAGGACGGACCGGGTTCTATAGCCTTGGATGGCAACTGGTCTACCGCAGAAATAAACAACAACCTACTGCGGGAAAGAAAATCTGCCTCGTCAGTCATGTATCGAAAGATCGCCTAAGCGTGTATCATGCATAGCACATAACTCACTGTCAAATACTATAATATCTTACATATGACTTCATCTTTAATCGACTTGTAGTTGTTTGCTAATACCCTCTTCTTCTGCCTCCCCCAGCAATGGGTAAATAGTAGGACAGACCGGGTTCTATAGCCTTGGATGGCAAGTGGTCTACTGCAGAAAGAAATGGCAACCTACTGCGGGAAAAAAATCTGCCTCGTCAGTCATGTATCGAAAGATCGCCCACGCGTGTATCTTTGTCGTTGTTTGCTAATACACTCTTCTTCTCCCTCCCCCAGCTATGGTTAAATAGCATGACAGATCGGGTTCTATAGCCTTGGATGGCAACTGGTCTACCGCAGAAAGGAACAACAACCTACTGCGGGAAAAAAATCTGCCTTGTCAGTCATGTATCGAAAGATCGCCTAAGCGCATAACTATTTAACTGACTCCACCTGTACGAGTTGGCATTGTATTTTAGGCTCTGAGTGAAAGCAGAGGTGCTAGGAAGTGAAGATTGTAGGGACAAGAGTATATTTATAAGTGTACGATTCGCCCAGGCTTAGAATATTGTTATCGCATATGGTCCAGTACACTTGTTATTTAACCTGAGCTCCTTTTTATTTGATAAAAATCCAAAGAAGAATCTGCAATATTGTTGGTCATGATCTGACAGTCTGGCTTCAGTTATTTTCAGTTATTTTTCCCATCGCTGTAATGGTGTCTTTTCTATAAATAATTTCATGGTAAGTGTTCAGATGAGCTCATCGCTATGGTACCTAAACTTTTTGAATTTAAGAGCACGATCGATGTCTCATCAATTTACAGTCAAGCTGGTTAGATGTAATCGTTTCATGCTGTTTCTTTTCTCGCACTTCTCGCTTGTAGAACTCCCTTCCGGCCCCATGCGTTCCAACAAATTTTAATCTGCAAAAATTTAAATGCAATGTCAATCGTTATGTAATGCCCTCCTGATTACTTTTTCCTCTTCACGTTCATTGTTAATGCCCCTAATTCTTCCACACTTACGTCATTACTGCATTGCATAGGGTGATTCCAATTAAAAAGGAAAAAAGATGTCGATTGACCCTTAACTTGAAGTATGGGAATTTTTCACAAAGTAGCACATCTTAGGAAAAAGCTGTTGGAGTGTAACATTTTGGATACGGAGGAAATGAGATTTGACTCCGTGGAAATAGCAAGGCGTGTCTTATTTGTAAAGGTTTGAACTGGCGAAATTAAAGAATCATCTGAATATTTTTGTATTTGCTTGATTTTGGAGTTTCCAATTCGTAGTTCGCATTTTGGGCTGTTCCTCTACTTAACAAACATTCATCGTCTTCTTACAATTGATGATTAGTCCTTTCTTCACGCTTTCCTAAACTCAGTAGTTCTGCCAGAATTCTTCCTTGCTATCACCACTGTCATCTGCATATTTTATGCTGTGAAGACTGTCCGACAATCCTGGTAGGACTTCTAGATCTATTAGGTTGGTGCAAAAATAATGACGTAATAATGTCGTTTTTTGACATATTTTTTAACGTCAAAAAACGACATTATTAAGTCATTATTTTTGCACCAACCTAATATCAGGGTCGCCTCACTGTATAGGTTCAATAAATCCAGTAAAAATTCAAATACTTGTCTTACGGCCAATGCAAGTGTCTTGTGTGAACTCGCCTAATCCTACACACACTTTACTAGATCTCAATATTCATAAAGTAGTGTTCATATAAAATACACATTTTGTATTAACCTAACTACTTACAATAATGGTTCATATGCAATATAGGTGAATAATTAAACTAGAAAAATTGAAAATAAATACAAATTAGAGATATTGTATAGAAACTGACTGTTGGTCAGGCGAGAAAGGAGCTGTTTACTTCCTTTGTATTGTTGAAAGCCTTACTAAACAAAATCTTTACTAACGTTTTACAGTTGCAGTAGTCACATGACAGGGTCACCATGTGATCCCTAAAGTCGTATAAAAGAAGATGTAGCTCTCATCTTTTTTAAAAAATTTGCTTCCCTGTTACCAAGTTGCGGAAAACAGCAATATATTTCGAAAAGTAAGGAGGGTGCTATTGTTTTTGTTTTTTTTTGTCCTCGACCTGACCAGTTTTTGTTTGTTTGGTTATATTTATTGTACAACAGGTACAAAGATGCAACGGTGGGATGGGGAGAGGCTGGTCTTCACCTGTCTTATCTCTTAGCTAGCCTCACTTACTGAACCAATTGTCCAAACACTGTTCCTGTCACCAAAACACCTCGTCCACACAACACTGTCATGCACATACACCACAGCGTCACATTCACTCTAAGAAATCCTTCCTAATCCCATGTGTACAGTTTTTATGAAGGGCTGGGTTGATAAAAATTTTAAACTATAAATCACCAATGATTATGATATGAAACTATGTATACAACTAAACAAAACTAGTGTTAGTAACAGGAACAGACCACCCAAGTCTTTGTTCGTTTGGGGTATTGGAAGCAAATAGACCATTCCATGTTAAATACAAGGTGATTTAAAAGCAACCCCCCACCCCCATTTTATGTATGATGGACTCTCCCGTCTTGTAAAAATTATCGTCCCCCTGAGAGGATGCAGTATTATTGTGTATGGAGGATTGGTTGGTGACGGACGAGTTTTTGTGGTGAATGTTCAAATTGTAACGAGTGAATGAGTCGTGAATCGGATTAGCTTGGTATAAAATAGTGAAGACCAGCCTCAACCCCTTTCCCTCTTTTTGGACTTGTGCTATAATTGTATTTTTAATACAATAAATATTGTCAACATTATAGATAAAAAAAATAGTGATTTTTTTTTTATATAGTTTCTTTTTACACTTTTTAGATTCTGTTGTGCACATCAGATAAAAAAAGAATTAAAAAAAAAAACTACCTTTTTAAGGCCTTTTTTATTTCAGAGAAAAATGGAAGTCCGTACTAAACCGGGACTGTACACTTGGGAAAGACATTAGAATAATCTAGAACATAATGGGACTAACCAACAAAAGTATCTGCATGTAGATAGTATGCGAATTAAGTAAATATACAAAAATACAAAAGGCCATAAACAGGTGTTTACTAGACCCTAAACCGGGTGTGGTCCTGAGGTTCCAGGCAGTGCTTTGTAGCTCTTGCTATCTTATCACGATTTGCTTTTATTTCTACCTACATTTATATACGTTACAAACTAAACGACTGACACTTACACGATAAAAAGAATTTTTGCGGATTTTGACGTGATTCTGATGTCTTTTTTTACGTCCAAATCCGTTCAGTGAATAAATCTCGAATGTTTCCACATAGAGAAACAGCTAATTTCACTATTAGATATGAGAACAGACACTACATTTTGGTTGCCAGAGAGTGAAAAAAAGTAGCTTGAGTAGTATCATGTGATTGGTCAATGAATGGCGAGAAAAGAGAAACAGCTGATACTGTAATGACCATATGACACTAATATTTATGCTTGACTTGCTGATTGCATGATTTGTATATAGTATATACACTGAATTCATTCGATTCTCATGCAGTAAATGCTGGACAATTTCTTCATAAATAAAAAGAAGACGGATTCTACCGAAGGATGCTGAGAATACCATGGACGGAACGTACAAGACGGAAAATTTAAACAAAACAAAACAAAAAAAAAAAATCACATATTCAAAATCTTCAAAATACGGCTGAAATTTTTTGAACCAGCTTGTGTGAATAAATGACGGAACGGGGAGTGAGGATAGAAGAAAGACATATGTTATTTAGAGCTACAAAAAATAGGAAGTCGTGGAGAGCTGTGATTGTTCACGTCCTGAAATGGCTTTGCATATTGAAGATCCTATAGGATTATATATAGCCAAACTTCATAGTATTAAATGAAGATGATGTAGTGGATATTTTACACTAAGCCAGGTGATCATGCCACTAGGACGCAAGGGAGTGGAAGAGAATGAGAAGACTTTAGAGAGGAGAAAGGACAATAAAATAACAGGATTCAGGAAAACTGAAGATAGCTATTTGCATTACATTTAACTTTTAGAAAGTTGTGTGTGTGTATACAGGGCCTGGTAATCCCATAGGTCAGTATAGGCTGCAGCTTAGGACCCCTCAGGTTTGATTATAAAAGATGTCTTTTTTATTGTTTACTACTGTTGTGTTGAAATATGCGCTAATTTGATTTGCAATAAATAATAAAATAGTAGTATTTCTTAAAGAATATTTTTATTGACAAACCAAAGATAGCTATTCTATTTTATTTAAAGAATTTACAATAAGTTTACTTCAAGCTATGTAAATATCGTAAATATCTATCAGGAGTAAAAAAAAAAAAACAACATTCAAGACGGGTGTTGGTGAGTTAGGGTGGCTACATCTGAGCGGAGCACGAAAAGGTCATAATTCGCCCCCCACCTCTTTCTTTCATATATATATATATATATATATATATATATGTGTGTGTGTGTGTGTGTGTATATATATATAATCATGTGCAAATTAATTGAATTTTCAAAATATGGTCTGTTTTAGACCCACTGGATTAACGGTGTAATCGATTTCTATTTTTTCCTTAGATTAGGTCATTTGCAGTGGGGTGCAGTAATATGAATATTTTCGGGGCGTATGATGAAATTTGTTTGGCCTTGAAAAATATTGCGTCATCCGTAATTGCATCAGATTTTCATCAAGCCCAGACACTATTGTCTCGACTCTCGATTAGTTGTCCTACGACCATTGTCTTCAATGGACATTACTCCAACGAAGCGTACGAAAATTGTAACGCTGCACGAACACACTGGCAAGCCTTACAAGTGAGCTAATCAAAGTACTAGACTAGCCTGGAAATCCTCCTCTTAAATCCAGTCGAGAATTTGTGGTCACTCTGCAAAGAACGGCTTCGTGGAATGGACATACTAAGTACTAACATGTGCACAAGATTGTGTGTATATATATATATATATATATATATATATATATATATATATATATATATAATCTCCAAGAGGATAGAATCCAGGTAGCACTCAATGTTCAGGACAGAGTAAGAGTTAAGTTTGAAATTGTTGGTCTGATGAATTGGATCGTGATTAAGATTCCAATGTAATAAATTATAACACTGGAATATTACTGTTTGAACCTCCGATGATTAATTCCAAACCATTATTCATTAAACCATCCGTACATTCAAGCGCGCATCACCTGATATTCACAAGAGGTCACCAATCTATGTACTGACCAGGCACGACGTTGCTTAACTTCAGTGCTCACACGGGTCCTTTCTTTCTTTCAAGAGTTGAGGTATTGGTTAGTCTAATGTTTAAAACGATGCCGTAGACATCCACTTGTTGTATATAAGGTAAAATTCAATGTAAATATTAGCAAGGGGAACTTATATGACATCAAATGCAATACAGATTAATAAATCAATCTCTCTTCGATTGCTTACTTATCTTGAACTATAGAGCATTTACTTCAGTTCATAGTCAGAAAGTTTAGAATAATTTTAAACTGATTTCGACCTCCTCTCGCGACCGGATAGCTGCTCTTGGCTATTCAATTCTAGGAAGCCTGGAATGGTGTCTGCAAGATTTCACTGATAACCTATCGCTGAAGGTATTTGGTAATGTATCCCTTGTGGCTTAAGTTACGTACATCTTGTATTTACTTCTTTGTTTCTTTTACATTTTCTCAGCTATCCAGTATCTTTTTCAAGTTTTCATTTGTCATCTGTTTCTTCTATATCATTAATTTCTGTTTTTTTTTTCTTTTTCACTTATTTTTTAATTCGTTCTTTTTGTCATTCCTTCATGTTTTTGTGGTTCTTTTTTTAAAATCATTGATGCTTTCATTTTTCATTCATTGGTTTCTTTAACTTTCGTACATTCTTTAAGGTGTTTATTTTTTATTGTTTTTCATTAAATCATTGCTTTTTCTTCCTATTTCGTATCTTCATTCATGTTATCATATACTTTCTTTCTTTAATTTATTCATTTCAATTCTATTCATTTTGTTCATTCATTCCTCAAATCATTTTTTTCATTCATTGTTTTATTCATTTTCGTTCGTTCCTCAAACTACTTTTTTTTCATTCTATTTTCAACGTTTTTCCTTTATTCCATCTTCTTTCTATCTTTTACAACCGCTAACATTGTTTTTTCCTATGTCTCTTTTAAATTTTCTATTTTACTTACTCCTTCATCTCTATTTTTGTTCCACAACTTCCTTTCTGATCATTATCCTCATCCGGGTCATAGTCACCAATCTTTCTTTTTGTTTCCCCCCTCTTCCTGTCATTCTCTATTTCTCTTTTCAATGCGTGTATTTCTCCGTTTTTCCCATTTAATTTTTTTCTACACCTCTTCCCGTTTCGTTCTCCTCTGTTTTCTACAATGTTGCTGTTGTTGATGGCAT
>OZ010589.1:97534338-97741838 GCA_963932145.1 Acanthosepion lycidas | reverse complement strand
GAACGAGAATATGGCCGAAAATCCAGACAACTCTGTTGATTATCGTCCGCATGAATTGAACCTCCCCACAACAACGTTACATCGAATTTTGACAAGAGATTTGTCTCTACACACTTACAAAATTCAATTGACACAAGAACTGAAACCTTCTGACCATTTGGAGCGCCGTACATTCGTCAATTGGGTGCACCATCAAAGACAAGCCGGTGAAGATTTTTCGCAAAAAAAAAAAAATCCTCTTTAGTGATGAATCCCATTTTCATCTTTGTGGATTCCTTAATAAGCAGAATTGTCGCATTTGTGCTGATGAGTATCCAATGAAGATTGTTGAAAAGCCTCTGCATCCATAAAAGGTCACTGTTTGGTGTGCATTCTTTGCTAGCGGAATTATTGGGCCGTATTTCTTCGAAAATGATGCCGGAAATTCGGTGACAGGCGAGCGATACCTTACCATGATAACCAAGTTTTTATGGCCTGAAATGAATGCCGAAGATTTATGGCTCCAACAGGACGGTGCCACATGCCGCACAGTCAATGCAACAATGACTTTATTGAATGTGAAATTCCCAGGTCGCATCATCTCTCGAAACAGCAAGGTCAATTGGCCACCAATATCGTGCGACTTGACGCCTTTAGATTTCTTCCTTTGGGTTATCTCAAAAGTAATGTCTATGCCAACAATAATTCAAAAGCAGAAAGATGAGATAATAAGGCATAGTGGTGAGATCGCAATTTTTTGACCACCGGATTGAAGTATGCCGCTAAAGCCTAGGCGGACATTTGGGCGATATTATTTATTTATTTATTTATTTTTTTTGCACACACTTGCCATGATTTAAATAACATGATCCAATTAATAAATAAATTTTCATCAATAACACTGATTTATTTACTGTTGACTTCGATCCGTCTTACTGAAACACCCTGTGTATGTATGTATATATATATATATATATATATATATATATATATATATATATATATATATATATATATATATATTATAATTTTATCATATAGACAAAAACAATTTACTCACTACAAAGATACATCTTCGTTTCAGTGCATTTAATTGCACTTCGACTGGTGAGAAACAGGATGGTTATGAACAATTCTGTTTATAGGCAAGCTGCCTGTGTACGTCACTTCCTTTTTTCTATTTGTTTGACAAAAAAATACATAGGGCAAAAAGCTGACGGAGTGAAACAATAGTGCTTGTTGATAGCAGTTTGGTGAAGGACGGTAGAAGTATTAAAGTAATGGCTAGACCAGAAAAATTTATTTTCGACAACAATGGTCAAGGGTTTAGACACAGCATTTCCAAGCCTTCTAAGAGTGAGGGAGGGGATAGGAAGGATGAGAATAGGAGATAGTAATAAGCTGAAAGAGGAAGGAGAAATAAATTCAAACGATAGTTATAGTAGTAATTGGGAATGTGTTTTTTTTTTGGTCATTTTAAAAACTAAGCCAGAGCTGAATTGCATATATTTAGGTTGCAGTTATCATTACTAATTTTGGAATCAATGAAAGTGTTTTGTAAATCAATAAATTAAGAGGTGGAGATTTCTTCTTGGTATCTTGAATATATAAGTTATTCGTTTTTTGTTTTTTTTTTAAAACAGTAAGTTTTAATTTATAAATTAAGATACAAGTAGAAAGATATATTAATATCCCATACTTTTATATAACATTTATAAGCAAATTTTGACCTGTTATCGGACTATATTACATGTAGAATAAGTATGGGTGTAAATTAATTTATCTGAAAGTATTACTAGTATTATATATGCGAAAAAACATTTTAGGAATCATAATCTAAGATTAATGGAGAGGTATATAAGTGGGTAGAAGGTATATTAAAGGAGGTGAGTTATAATTTTAGTTTTTAGTTATGAATTTAAAAGTTTAGCAAGATTGTAATGTGTTTGATCTTTAATATGCCTACAAAAACCAGTAGTTTCATATCGTTGATTTAGTAAATGGGTTTTGTTCAAAAGTTCAATAATACATATTTTTCCAGTAAACATAAGAAACAAGATTCGTTCAAAGATTTGCAACTTCTGGCTTGTTATAGGATTTTCCATTTAACCATAGGTGTTTTTCCTTCACCTTTCAGTTTCCAAAAATATTTAGAAAGTGATGTCATATTGCGCTTGCCAATATTAATTATTTTATTAAGAATATCTCGCTAAGACTTAAAATAATGCATTGTATTTGTTTTATTTATTTAATTCTAAATTCTAATCTATTTAAATTGAAATTTTTCTGTTTTTACGATTTGGTCTTAATTTTCGAAATTGGAGGAAATTTATATTTATTTTATATTTATAATAATTTTATATTTATTTTATTAATATTATTTAATATATATATATATATATATATATATATATATATATATATATATACTGACACATTTAATGTCGAACTGTTTACCCCGACATCTAATGTATAAAAAAAAAAAAAAGTATAGGAGGCATTGGGTAGAAGTAGTACCGTTGTCGCTCGTCTACTGTACCTTATTTTTAAGGGTAACGGGCAGCACTGGTCTTCACCCATCCTCTAAATTTCTCTCTCATATATATATATATATATATATATATATATAATGTCCTGGGTAAGACGATAAACTACATCCGGCAGCAAGTCTTCTGATCAGGAGATTGGAGGATGTGAGGAGCGTGGAGAGACTTTAATTACTGTTGTTCCGCCCTGACCCGGGGTGGTAGCACCTATTAGGGCCCCAGCTATGGCCAAATAGTGCCTACCAGTGCTAATCAGACTCTTTAGTCTTATAGAACATGAATGGTCCGATAGATGGAAAACACTTACACGAAAAGCCTGAGGTATATTGTCTGCTTCATCGGTGGCATTTATTTGCATCAACGTTGTGTGTGAATAGTTCCGAAGAGTGTGGATGGTTTAACACAAGTCCTCACCAATTTAATCAAATAACTTGTGTGGGTTTTCTGGCGGTTTAACTTGATAACGCGCTCATTTCACACAACAGGTTATCTGTCAGATCACGCTCTACTTCGGAGTAAGTCTACACTGCATCTGCAAAAGCGAAGGATTATAAAATCTACAGTGATCAAGCGCATTAACGTACTGTCTCTTAAATCGACTGAAACGAAAATTAAGCTCTCTGACAAACTTGATGCAGTACTTGATTCTGTAAACATTGCCAATGATATCGAATAATCTTGGAGGGCTCTGCGAGATGCAAAACATTCTGCATCTTTGGAGGTTCTTGGCCTACTACATCGTAAGCCTCAAGACTGGTTCGATGACAATAATACAGAGGTTCTGCAACTTATAGATCAAATGAACTCTTTTCATAAAGCATGGATTGAGGACAAGAACTTGTCCAATAAGAAGATCGCTTACAAGAAGTGCTAAAGTCAGGTTCAACAAGATCTCAGAGCCGTGAAAGAGCGTTGGGGGTCTGAAAAGACCACTGTACTTCAAGAGGCTTCAGATAGAAAGGATGTAAAGGCTTTCTATGCTAGCCTCAAGAGTGTTTTCGGTCCCCAGAAAAGTGGTGTTACTCCAATCTCCACAGCAGATGGTGAAACTCTCTTGACGAATGTCAGACATTTTGGATCGCTGGAAAGAGCATTTTGAAGCTGTGTTAAACACCACTTCAGTTACTAATGAGGAAGCCATGGCATAAATTGTGCAAAATCCTGAAATTTCGGAGTTGTTTTTTGAACCTACCTATCAAGAGGTAATTGATTCTATAAAGCAGATCTCATCTTGAAAAATCACCATTCCTAAGGATAATATTCCACCTGAAGTGTATAAGCATGGTTGCCAAAATTTGGTGGAAAAATTGCATCTCCTTTTCGTGAGGATATGGAAGGCAGGCTGTAGCCCACAGGATTATAAAGATGCCTCCACAAAAACAAGGGTTCCAGGTGTGTCTGTGATAATTATTGGGGAATATCACTCCTTTCAATTGCAAGCAAATCCTAGCTAGAATGATTCTAAACAGAATCATTATACACCTTGTTGACGACATCTATCCTGAATCGCAGTGTGGTCTTCGGTCGGGTCATGGCACCACTGACATGATATTTTCTCTTCGTCAAGTTGAAGAGAAGGTTCGCGAGAAAGACCAGGAGTTGTACATGGTGTTTGTGGACTTGACGAAGACCTTTGACGCTGTGAATCGAGAGGCTCTTTGGCAAGTTTTGAGGAAACTCAGCATCCCAGAAAACATGCTAATGGTCATCATCTCCTTTCATGAAAGAATGATTTCACGAACGGCACCAAGCAAGGGTGTGTCATGGCCCCTGTCCTTTTTGCCCTTTTCTTCTCGGTGATGCTGAAATATACATTCGCAGACACAGAGAGCGGCGTCAAGTTTCAGTTTCGAATAACTGGTGAACTCTTCAATGACCAGCGAATACAACGACCTAATAAATAAGGACTTACATAAGAACTACAAGAATGCGAATAAAAATGACCTCAACATAGTTCGGAATATAAACACTAGCAGTAAAGAAATCACTGATAAACTGAAGATCAGTGATAGAGTAGGTAAACTATATCAAAAAGAATGCTACATAATCTTAAAGGACCACAAACCAAATTTTGAGGCTAATCCCATTACAAGGATAATAAATCCAACAAGACTGGATATCGGAAAAATTAGTAAAATGGTCCTTGAAAGGGTAAATAAAAAAATTAAAGAAAAAATAAGCCTGAAACTTTGGATTAATACCAAGGAAGTGATAAACTGGTTTACTTACATAAAAGGAAAAAAACAATTGTACACTAATGCAGTTTGATATTGATAATTATTACCAATCAATATCTAAAGAACTATTCATGAATGCGTTGGACTTTGCCACCCACTATACGGATATTACAGATGAAGAAAAGACCATTATTCTATATGCGAAAAAATCAGTACTTATACATAAAGGTGAGCAATGGATAAAGAATTCATATGACCACTTTGACATCACAATGGGATCACTAGACTCAGCTGAGTCTTCTGATCTCATAGGTCTTTTTATATTATACAGCCTTACAGCGCACCGTGATATTAATATAACTGACATTGGTTTGTACAGCGGCGATGGTCTTATGGTTATTAGAAACTCAACTAACTTCTAAATAGATAAAATTAGAAAGGTATTATATAAAGAATTTAAAAGCATGGGCTTAAAAATTACGGTTAGCACTAAATTAAAAAAGTGAACTTCCTTGATATAACATTAGATTTAAATAAAAATATACACACCTTATAAAAAACCCAATACGAATCCTTTATATATAAACCCTAAATCAAATCACCCCCATCAATAATTAAACATATACCGTTATCTATCAGTAAAATAATATGTACAAATTCAGCAAATGACAAGATCTTCGATGAGCATAGCAATTCCTATAATAAAGCTCTAAAAGAGAGTGGCTACAAAACCCTAAAACTAACTTATATAAAAAATGAAAATGGAAAGCATAGAAAAAAACAGATGTAGAAAAATAATTTGGTATACGCCCCCATACAACCAAATGGTAAAGAACAAATTAGGCCAAAAATTCCTCGCATTAATAGTCAAGCATTTTCCAAGTGAAAGTAAACTAAGTACTATTTTAATAAAAACACACTAAAATTGAGTTACAGTTGTACGGAAAACTTAGAAAAAATTATTAAGAAACATAATGCTAATATCTTAAATAAACACTTATACCAAAACCAAAAAAAATTGGACAATGGAAAAATAAAAATAAAAACTGATGAAGATAAACAAAAACTATGTAACTGTAGGAACTCATTATACCAATGCAATATCTTTTCGATTGAAAATCCTGAAAACATAAATATATATATAGGCTGCACTAGCCATGAGTTCAATAAAAGATTCAAACATCAAAGTTCATTTAGGATAAATAAATGTAAAAATCAAACATCTCTCTCAAAGTACTTCTGGCACCTAAAAGAATCAAATAAAACACCTACAGTAAAATGGAAGTTAATAAGAAAAGCTAGAATATGTAGGTCATTAAATGACCATGTCCTTTGTACATACATGAGAAACTATGTATTACTAAGTTTATAAAAAATAAAGTTTACTAAATCAGAGAAATGAATTAGCAATTTTTGCCGTAATTGTCATACATTTTACTTAAATAATATTTAAATATAAAATTTTAAAAATCGTAATATACATATACTTGATGTGGAAAAATAATTTTACATACTGTAAGTAATTCTAATACATTTACTTCTTTTAGAAAGAAATATCGTCTATTAAAACTAACAGTGAAAATATTTTAAAATTGTATTTAAAATTGTAGTTAAATAAAACGAATTCTAACCTTAACTTCTTTTAAAATTGTAGTTAAATACGTATTCTAACCTAAACACCTCCCTCAAAGTACTACAAGCACTTAAAAGAATCCAATAAAACACCTACAGTAAAATGAAATTAATATGAAAAGCTAGAAGATGTAAGCCATTGAATGACCGATTTCCTTTGTACTTACATGAGAAACAATATATTACTAGGTTTATATATAAAATAAAAGTTTACTAAATCAGTGAAATTAATTAGCTATTTTTGCCGTCATTGTCATAAATTTTACTTAAATAATATTTAAATATAAATTTAAAAAAAATTGTGACCTAGTAATATACATATTTAATACTGGATGTGAAAATAATTCTACATACTGTAAATGATTCTAATACATTTACTTGTTCTTAAAAGAAATATAGTATATTAAAAATTAAAAGTGAAAATATCTTTCAAATCGAAGTTAAATAAAACGTATTCTAACCTAAACACCCCCCAAAATCTTTAAGTATACAAATAGAAAAAGATGCCGTAAGAATTTTTGCCGTTAACAAAAAATTAAAAAAAAAAAATCCAGACGATATGATTTAACGGATGTCAGATTTCATTGAAGAATACATCCCTACCCCTACCAAAACGTAACTAATAACTGATACATCAAAATACAGCGATAATGAACACGCAAACACTCCTTGCCTGTTTGAATGGATGTGTCTGTATCCTTGGAATCGTGAATTATGATTTTTGCTATGCCTTTAACACCTAGTAATTTTAAAAGTTACTCCAAAATTCGCTTGAGGATGAAATGGAACTAATGTCTTTAATTGGTAAATTAAATTCGAAGCTTTTAGCTTCCATTTTTGAAACATGGTTAGAACTGTGCAGCGAAAAAACATATTTTAAATCAATTTATAATATTAATGCTCTGTAAATTTACATTGAGCACTATTTTGTAAAAATAAAAATATCTATAAGAACACCAGATTATATATCTTACTTTTCTTTCTTTATATATATATATATATATATATATATATATATATATATATATATATATATATATATATATAAACAAATCCACATTTCGGTTTCTCTCTTTTATACACACACACTCGCATCACTCACTCTGTAACCCTCTGCTTCGAGTGGCCTTGTACTGGGTGAGCTATCATGTCTGTTTTTTTTTATGTATGTGTGCAAACGTGCATACATTATTTTTTTTAACTCAATATATAAGTGATGAAAAACGAGAAAAACAATCTATTGCTGGTATCTTATGTGTAAGATAGATTCTAACAATTAATCATTACATTAATTTTTAGAATCTATCTTGCATATTTATAAGTCTACCATTCATCCTTGTTTTGAATATTGCTGCCACATATAATCAATCTGGTGCTCCTACTATATATTTAAAGATTCTTGAAATCGAAAGAAGAACCTGCTATGTTATTGATCCTAACCTGGAATCTCGGCTCCAATCACTTCCTCAACGCAATAACGTAGCTTCCCTTTTCTTTTTTCTATAAACATGTTCATGGTAATTGTTCTGATGAACTTTCCTCTATAGTACCTAGACTTTATGAATTTAAGCATAGTACTAGATTGACAGTTATGTCTCATTTTATAGTTGAAATGGATAGATGTAACCGTAAGTTCTATACTGACAGCTTCTTTTCTCGCATTTCTCGCTTGTGGAAATTTCTTTCGGCTTCTTCCTTTCCAGTAATCTTTGATCTTCAAAAATGTAAATGCAATGTCAATCGTCATCTTCTGTCTTCTTCATTCCTGTTCTTTTATTGCTGTCTATTCTTAATAGTTCTTTCCACCCCTCGTATTCTCTAAAACTCAATAACTCCTTGCATGTTAGTAGCATTACTGGAGTAAAATGATGATTAAAAAAAATACTGAATAAAACAAAGAGGTCTACACGTCTTACGTCACAAGAAGGTTTTGGAAAATTAAAAAAAAATAATGGTGCTCCTGTCTTGATACAGAAATTATTAAATACTGTAAATATTAAATATTTTAATCAGCTACTGTTTTCTGACAGGATCAATGTTATTGCCTGAAATAATTTTTCCACATTTTATCTAACAACTTGCCTAGAGGCCAACTTGCCCAGCGTAATTAATTATTCGCTTTCATTCGTATGTAAAAGAGCCTGTCAGAAACGAGTGTTTGCCTCCCATCTTAAGAGAATGGGAATTTCTATACTGAATAAAACTTAATTTGTAGTCTATTAATCAAACTTAAACTCCTTTGCTACACGGAAAATTATTAATCTCCTAACATTGCTGCTACATCGTTATTATAAAATATATTGAAACAAATATTTTAGTTTAAAATGTCTTTTTCCTTTATTTAATTCCGGAGTATACAATGCAAACTCCTAAGGGATATCGAAAAGTTCCAGGACTCTTCTTTTATGTGCTGTGTCCCTTCAGAACGTAGGCGATCATGACTCTCCACATTTTCCTGTCCTTTGTAGCTCTTCGTAAATTTAGCCTTTCTGCTATTTCTCCTAATCCCTGATCTACCAGCGATTTACACAAGTTCGTTATTCTTATATGTGCCGTGTCCCTTCAGAACGTGGGCGATCATGGCTCTCCACTATTTCCTGTCCTTTGTAGCTCTTAATAAATTTTCTCTTTTCGTTATCTCTTGTGCCACCATCAATTTATTCAAGCTATGTAGGTTATGCGTTATTTTCCTGACCCTCTTCAATCTGTCCTATGAGTATCAAATTTTCTAAGCCCTCTTTCCTCATTATGTACCCTTTCAACTGTCTCTTCCTGATGTTAAATATAAGTGTACAGTTTGTTTCCATTTTCTCTAAAACTATCGTTGCTCACATTCTCGGTCCACAGTATTCTCATCATCCTTCTGTAGAAACATATTTCTGTTTGCTTTAAGTTTCTTCTTTATTTGCGACAAGATTCTCCAGAATTCACTGCCATATAGGAAGGCTGACATTACGTAACAGTTCCGTACTATACTGTTTCTGTTGTTTCAAGTCTCTTCTTCATCCGTGAGTATGTTGTCCATCATTAGGAGGAGTGAGATTACATAAAAGTTCAATACTATTTATTTTGTTTCTGGCAGAACTATACAGTGTATGGCGGAGATGCGTACGTAGAGAACTCTCATTGGCATCCAGCCTATTGGCAATTCTTTTTTACTATCTACTTATTTAATTATTACGTGGGGCGATTGGAATGATTGTGAGACCTTGACAAATTTCAGCAACATGTCTATCTTGCAAAAGTTACAAAGCTGGTCAGTTGTCAACTCAAGGCGAGCATTCAAGATGACCAGCCACCAGCGACTTAATCCGATAGGCTTAGATTAAGGAGGATTAAAGTGTCGATTCGTGATATTCAGTAGCATAATAATTGTAATTTTGATCCCTGATCCCGATAGTACAGATTCAAACTCTGTAAAAAACAGGGCTAGTAGTAATGAGAGGAGAACGAGACCTCATATCCCTCAACATGGATAGTAAAAACGAGAAAAATCTACCCCTGTAGATTAAATGAAGGTCTGGTTTAGTTTGAATGGGTTATTTAATGCCGACTGGATTTTTATTGCTGGTAATATTTTTTTCTTCAAAAATTTACTGTTGGTAATAATTTTTCTTCAAAATACTGCTGGTATTAAAACCGATTTTTACACGTTTTGAACCCAGTTAGGATGCTATTTACCCATAGCTGGGACCCTAACAGGTGCTACCACCCCGGATCAGGGTGAACCTGGGAACAGAAACAATTAAGAGGTGGTTCCACGCTCCTCAAAACCTCCTGATCAGAGGCCTTCTTGTCGGATATAGCTTATCATATCCAGGACTGTTAAATGAAGGGTTCAGTTCGAAATTCCCGGAAGTTTACTCAGATCGATAGACACCTGAAGAAGGCCGGAGAGGGCAACGGCCGAAAAAGGTGATGAGATAACATTAGGCAAAACATATATCCTAGAGATAATACCTCCTCATGCCAGAAATTCAGAGAGAAATCCATCAAACCTTCTGGTATGGTAATTTTTCGTAGCTTAGATGTGGCACAAGGACGTAAGTATGGGGCACCCAGTGAGGATCAAAATCAGTACTCAGTTGTGATTGTTCTAGCGATATAACCTGATAACCATTACACCACATCAGCTTTTTTTTATGATTGTAGTCAATTATAAGGGTCATCAGGAGATCTTTGCCCCAGAACTAAAATTTAAAGATGAATTATGTTAAACAATAGTTATTTTCTTTTTTTTTTTTTTTAGCAATTTCTTTCATCGTATTTTCAGGTGCTTTTTATCGCAATTTACTGAAAATTCTCGGTCTAAGGTGCAGAGGTTATTACATTTCCTTTCTCTTCCCTAATTAATATGCGTTGCAATTAACAGTTAGTCAGTGAAGCCTTAATCTGGATAAAGAGGAGATTTGGGAGATAGATTCCATGAGATGTTTCCCGGATAAGTGAAAAAAAAAAAACAAAAAAAAAAAAACATCTTGAAACATGACGTGCCCGATTTGTCAGAAAGAGAGACTTTTCTAGAACTCGGTAGCTTTAATTTTAATTTCACTGTTAAAGCAAGTCAGCTCAAACACGTGTACTCCTTAAAACAACGTATATAGTAATAAGAAATTTGATAGTTTTCCTATTCAGGGTCGGAGAAAAGGTATGCAACAAATCTGTACACTTTGTTAGAATGTTTTATTTGTATAAAATAAAACTTTCCTGTACATTCTTTTCCTTTTTTCCAAGGAATCTTTATGTTTTTTTGTTCAAAATTTCTCGTATTATGCACATGAGGATGCTTTTATCTGTATGCCAGTGTTGGTGCTTACCTCGGATATCAAATTGTTATTTCTAATATAGCTGCTTATATATGACCAAAATAGGAACAAAAGTTCTGCCGGTCCATGTAGTCTGCTGTTGCATCTTATCCAGAGGCTGTAATTATCAACAAGATGGACAATTGCCTGAGATAACAATCAACAGCCAATTACAACGACAGCATAACACCATTTTCCCCGCCATTAATCCTCTTCAATCCCGTTGGTTTCAAGTGTTTGCCTGTCAGACCATCCACATTTCTCTCCCTCTTTCAATTATGCCACCTGTCACTCTCAGTTAAGAGGAAAAAATTCAATAGACCGATGAAGCTGGTGATGTCACAAAATAGCTAAGACGCCAAGGAAATTTTTCTATCATTAACTATTGACAGTGATACATACACACACACACAATATATTATATATATATATATATCCAAATGTAAAATAACGAAGAGTAAGATTTCAGCGTTCAAAACATTTAAAACGGGGCTCAATACAAAAGTAGAGCAATAAATGTTTATTTATTATGCAGTGTTACATTAGAACATGTACATACCCACTACAAAACTGTACATCTTGTTTCGACGCTAAAAGATTTTTTAACGTTTCATCAGGGGGGGGGGAATCACGATGCTAATAAAATATTTTATTCCGAAATGCAGTTAACGCAGCACATCTTTCACTTCCGTCATTGGAAAGTTTCCCATAAAAGGTAAAAAAGAAATGAATCTAAGTGATTAGTAACAGCGAGAAAGAGGGAGAAGGCCAAGAAAAGGAAATAAAGGTTGAAAGAAAAAAAAAAAAAAAGGGAGAGGGAGGTGAGATAAACTAAGGGACAAATTCAACCAATTAAATTCCGTCAAATCATAGAATTCGAATTTTAACGTTAACCTAGAGGGGTTAGGTTAATGTTTCTAAGACAATATTTAAATAATGATTTGATGCCACGTAATGCATAAATAGATTTGAAGAGACAATTTAGTGTACATGTTTTTTTTTTGTTTTGAGCCTAGATACGCGTCGGCCAGCACTTCATCAGGGAATAACGTTGGCAAAATTATTATATCTAAATTGGTTTGAGACAGTAAAAAAATGGAGGAAAATTTGGAGCACGTCTAAAAAAAAAATTCATGATTAAAACATATGTAAATTTAAGAGAGGTAATACTCCAACGTGAGTGTAAAACAAGAAAATATAGATACTCACAATCCTTCAAATAACTTGAGTGATCGAAGAAAGTTCTGCTTATACAAGGACGGCTGCTGTAACTTAATGCAAACAGCTTTCAACACTTACAAATGGTGTTTGGACCGAGCCAGATGCAAAATAAAGAAAATTGTGAGAACAGCTCATTCTCCGATTGGTGTTGTCCAATACCAGATTCATATGCTGATTGTGAAACACGAGTGCGATTATGTTGATTTAAACTGATAAAATGTTCACTTATCTTGTCTACTCTGAGTATCGCAGTGATTACACTCACTTGTTAGGAAACTTGTGTAAAATTTTGCAATTAAATCTAAAACGTGGCTGCAACTCCCGCAGATTAGAGAAAAGGTAAGTGAACATTTAATTTTATCATATATTTGAACGCATAACGTTTCACTAAGTTTGGTTTTATAAAAAAAAATAAGTAGAGTACTTATTTATGGACGATGCTATATATATATATATATTATATATATATGCGCGGAAGGAGGAAAATATTGTATAAAAATTTCTATAATATAATGCATAATTAATATGAAACATAATTGTAACTGACGCTCGCATTTTTGTTTTATCTTCCCTCCCTTCCTAGACATTTTAATTTCATCATCAAAAAAAAATTTTTTTTAGTGATTTCATCCCATGGAAGGCAGTAAAGCCACTATGACATACGATGTTACTAAATCTGGAAGAAAAAAAAAAAAACAGAAAAAAATTATGAAGAGTAATCAAGAAGACAGTAGATAAAGATTGAAGATCAAAGTTCCCTAAAAAGCATAGAACCAGAAAAGACTTCTAAAAGCTAGAAGTGCAATGGAAAAGACTGTTAGCATAGAACTTACAGTAACATCTCACCAAATCAACTGAAATGATGAGACCTTGCCGTCAATCAAGTACTGCGCTTAAATTCATAAAGTCTAAATATGATGGTGAAGACTGCATCCGAACGATTACCATGCAAAGGATTTATAATAATGGTAGAGGGAAGCTATATTACGGCAGTGGAAAAATAACTGAAATCGAGGTGCCAGGACAGAACCAATAATATTGCTGATTTGGATTTTTTATCAAGAATCTCTAAATATACAGCAGGATCACTGGACCATATGTGGCTGTAATATTCAAATCATTAACGAATGGTAGACTTATAAATATGTAAGATAAATTCTGGCGACAAAAATTGTCTAGCACGATACAGTTAACCAAATTTCTTCGCAAAAGACCTAGTAATGGATTCAATATAGTTTCCCCACTTCATGTCATCAGAGAATGTTAGCCCGAGTAGGCACGAGGAGACACATTCGTGGTGGTTAGCATCAGCCATGCTGATGTGAGGTAGAAAGGCGTCTCTCAGATGATTAGTAGAGAGAAGTTTCATTTTGGAGACGTTAACATTTGCAAGCCATTCTTTTCCTTGCCCCAGTTAACAACTGGGGCTCGTTTTTGACATCAGCTGCCAATTTGATCTTACCGAACTGATCAGACTTCCGACAGAGACAGGAGTAAATGGTTGTGCCATCAGCAAAGATACTAAGGTAAGAGCAAGTGCCAACAGGAAGGTTGTCGATGATTATTAAGGACAAAGTAGATCCGAGGATAGAGTCCTGGGGGTTTCCTGCATTAGTACAAAAAGCCAACTTTTATTTCGCGATAAAGAAAGACTGAATCAGTTTAAAAATACGTACAGAAATACCGTAACCTTTCAACTTCTGAAGAAGACTGGTCAAATATTTTCGAGACATCCAAAGCAACAGTCCGAGTTTCACCATTCTTATTTAAAGTTTGATATACTATTGATTATTGCAGAAATAGTCTATTAGTAGTTGACATGAAGAAGCGAAAGCCATATTGCTTGTCTGGAAGGAGGCACTGCGATGTGAGATGCTTAACCAATTCATAGTTGATAAGCCCTCTAACGTTTGCCAAACTATGTTAGAGGGCTTATTAACTATGAATTGGTTAAGGTAGAAGCCTAATAGTCCAATAGTCGGGAGAGCCAGGCCATCTCTGAGTTCTTAAAGACTTGAATAACAGAGAAAGATTTCAAACGAACAAGAAAGCAAGAGGTCGTGAGGTATTTATTGTGCAGTTTAGAGAGAACAGGAGCCAGTTGGGGGGGGGGCACAGTTCTTAAGGACAATTACAGGGATACCATCAGGTCCACATGCTTTAAGAGGATCCAAACTAGAGGTGATAGCAGAAATCATGGACGGGTTATATGCATATCACCCGTGACATGACCCTCTTTAATAATATTAAATATAAATCCTCATACCAAAATTGTTAAATATTTCTTTCATTCCTTCTTTCTATTTATTAAAAATACGGCTTTGACCAACTTTGAATTGGTTCAAAGGTCGAATTGTTAATTTAATATGTAGCGTTTCCTTCTTACTCCCACTATATCTTCATTATATTTAATAACTTTTCACTTTGTGTTTGTTTTCTCTAGGTTGTCTGTGTATTGGTCTGGGTAGAAAATCCCATTTTTTTCTTTTAGGCGAACCGTGTTCGTAGCCATATGTTTGATTTTTGTCGAAAGACAATCGAAACTGAGTTGTACGTGGTAAGTCAGGTAAAGATGTTTCAGATGAGTCAGGAGTGAAGTTCGCACAGAATTTACGTGCAAAACATTATGCTTCATCAGAAGATGTTAACACAAAATTGAGAGTAGGAATAGAAAACTTACTCTTATTAAAACACAATTACAGAGCTATCAGATGTCACGGGAGACGAATTTGTTAGAGGCTATACAGTGCCTCGTTCTATTAGCTTCCTTGAGTACACGTTTAAATTTATTACTTGCAGCCTCAAATATGCGTCTGTTGTGATCAGAGCTGACACATTGTTATAGCGGGAAATAGTGATTCCTGTGGGTCATAGCGGCTGAACAGTACTGGATGAACCATGAAAATTTTGTTGTCACCTGGTATTTCCGAGAAGGTAAAAAAGCATCGATGCCGGCTTTGACCCAAGAAGCAACCTTACTGGCACAATTCATAATAAGAATATCAATACAAAGGGCATCCCCAAGAAAGTCACAAAGTGAATCCCTATCAGCATGCTGGTACTAATTTTCTGATATATACATCATTGTGCAAATTAATTGAAACAACCGCTTTAGTTTTCTTTCTTTCATCATATGGTCAGTTTTAGACCCACCAGAGTGACAGGGTGTAATCTATTTCTATTTTTCCTCAGATTAGGTCATTTGCAGTGGTGTGCAGTAATATGAATCTATTTTCGGGGTGTATAATTATTTTTGGTCCCTGAAATCCGTGATTGCATCAGATTTTCATCATGACCAGATACTACTGTCGAGGAAGCGTACGAAAATTGTAACGCTGCACGAACACACTGGCAAGCCTTACCAGTGAGCAAATCAAAGTACTATAGACTGGCCCGGAAAGTCTCCTGATTTAACTCCAATCGAGTGTTCCATCTGCAAGAAACGACTTCGTGGAATGGACATACTAAGTACTAACATGGGCACTGGGTCATGTTTCATTGGGAAAATACGAAAAAAAATTCGTTTTGTTTCAATTAATTTGCACAATGGTGTAGAAATTTATATAAATAATCTCAGACATTATATATATTTAGCTTTGCGTGTCTTGTCGGTCACACTGAATCAGAATCCACGCTCACCTGACCATTACATTTTTTTTAATGGAATCATTATCATTATAGTCATCTTTGTTTTCCACTCATACTTTCTTGACCATAATTATTTTGGTCATCTTCGTGCGTTTTTCTTTATCGACCCCCTCCATTTCTTTCTTTTTAACATTTCCATCCCCTCAGTGTAAACAAAACCCGACAGTGAAATGTTCGATTCATTTGACGGTTGGGTATTGATGGAAAAAAAACAAATTTTTAGTCCGTTCGCTTGTCAAAATTGAAATGAAGACACGTCATCTACACGAATGGCTTCCTCTGAGGCATAAAGTTCTCGGCTCACACTTATTATTTGAATTGAACGAGGCAAGAGAAAAACCATTTTGAAGTTCCTCAGCGATTTGAATGAAGGCCACCAACTTTGCTGACACGACAGTATCCTTTGACGGTGTCTTCTTTTACATAAATTTTAACCAACGGATAAGAATCTTAGCCAACACAACAAGAATGTACGTTCACTGTGTCAAACCAGAGATATTACCACGTTGTACCAAGATAGGTGGCACTTTGTAGAGTAATTGGTCATAGTAAAATGTAATTGGTAGAAATGCCCAACGAACAGAATTGTCAAAGTTTGCAATAAATAATAACAAGAAAAAAAAGAACAGGACAAAAATAATAGTGACCAAACAGCATATGAAAAGCAAGTGTACTAAGACAAAGTTAACAAACTAAGAATGGTATTAACACAAAAGTGGATACAGACGAGCGATCGCAGCGTTTGCTTCAAGACAAGAAAGAAGGGAAGCTAGATGAGAACAAGAAGCGGCTTATTTTATTGGCTAGGAATAAATCCCATCATGCATCTATACGTTTTTGTCTATAAATTTGGGGAGAGGTAATATTTTTGCAGTCATTCCTAAACTGATTGGAATCAACACACTTGAACAAGAGTTGGTGTGTGTGTGTGTGTGAATATTATGGAAATATCCCCTCCACTCTTAAGCCTCTTTACCTATATTAATTATAGTATATAAACTTTTCCCCACTCTAAGAACTCTCCAACTCTCTTTCTATTTATCCCTTACATAGATTTATCTATATATTTTAAAATTATTTTTAAACCCCTTTTTATTCCTTTTTTTAATTAATAAGAGGATATTAATATTTCATTCTTCATATAACCCCAAATTTACGTCATAAGGTTAATATTCGTGTTTAATTTTATAAAACATCTTCCCTTTAAAACAAATACCCTCCACTGACCCCGCTTGTGCCATTCGTCTGATTGAAACATTGAAATAGAAAAATTCTGTATTAGTTTTTCAATTGGTGCCTTTTTCCTTTTTTTTAACTTTCACAGTTAAATTTCTGTTCCTGATATGAATTCAATCCACACTGGCGTTGATAAAACGGACGAGCGATATCTTCGTCTGACCAAATTGACTATTCCCCCATACAAGGTGATTTTGAATTTTATTGTTTATTAATTATTTACTCTTTAATAATACATTGATCGCTTTTTGTGGATTAGTTTTAATATTTCATATTACTAGGATCTATTTGGATTATATACCAACAGGTCTATTGCCTTTACTATATAAGTGAACATTGAAGTCAACACTCAGAGGCAACAGGCTGTTTCATGCTAGACGCAATCGTCAGGACGCGTGACGATTGCGTCTAGCACGAAACAGACTGTCGCATCTGAGTGTTGACTTTTATATTTATATACGCTAAATCTGATATCGAGCACTTTATCCCATAAATATATCACACCTTAAATCTATATTTTTCATTATATATATATATATATATATATATATATATATATATAGACACACATTATGTTTGTTGATAATGAAAGCTTTCTTTAAGTACGTATCGGAAGGGGCAATACAAATGCAAAAGGATGTATACCTGTTTTATAGATTATGCAAAGGTACGTCACAAATAACTGTTGGGACTGCTAACTGAATATTACATATATGTTATATAGGAATACAGTGTCGCTGCCGACACTGGAGTTTAAACACGGATCACCAGAGAGCAAACACAGGCGATCCCATTATTGAATTAAGTGGATCAAGTGACCATGGGGAAAAAGCATGAGTAGAAAGTAGCGTGGTGTCTAACTGATCATCATTTCTAGTCTATCCTCTATTACTATACAGATCACTATTTCTATTCTATTCTCTATTACTATACCGTTCGCTATTCTCCGTACTATTACTCTCCGGTGGTTCTTTTATATATATAAACCACTAATATTATATATATATATATATATATATATATATATATATATATATATATATATAAAACCAGCAGTACATTTTTGGAAAAAAAAAGTCGTTAGCGACAATAAATTTTAAAAAGTGAAAAAATATTACCAGCACTATATTTTTGGAAAAATATTACCAACAATACATTTTTGTGATAAAAAAAATATTACCAGCAATAAAAATCTTGTCAGCATTAAATAACCTATTGAAATTGATATGCTATAAAACAAAGCAAACCATCCTACAGAAGTTAGTGAAGGAAAGCGAGATGAATCAGCAATTGCAAGAAGACAGAATGTCTGGCTGTCAGCAAAAGCAACAACCCAACATATAAATTAGAAATAGGAGATAACGAAATCAAGTACAACAATTCAAATATCTGGGAAGTATTTTAACAGAAGACAGAAAGTGCGACGTAATCGCATTGGGATTGCGAAAAATGCCTTCCAGAAGCTAAGCAATGTATCAAGAAACAGGAAAATTTCATTAAAACCAAATAAAAGATTACTGAAATATTACGTAGTATCAGATATGGTAGAGAATGCTGGACATTTTCCTCAAAGATGAAGAAGAGACTTGAAGCAACAGAAATGTGGTCATACAAAAGGATTCTGAGAATTTGCAATGAACCGAACACGTGAGCAATGACAGGATTCTAGAGAAATGAAAGCTAAAAGGACATTTATACCTAACATCAGAAAAAGACAGTTGAAATTTCTAGGAAAGCAGGCTTGGAAAATTGGACACTCACAGCACATATTGAAGGCAAGAATGACAGGGAAACAGCGCATAAAATACTTAACTTGTTTGTGTCAATGGATTTTAGGAGAGATAAAAAATTACCAAAAGCTACAAAGGACAAGAAATTAAAGAAAGCTATGATTACTACTGTCCTGAATGGCGACCGCGCATAAAAGAAGAGTCATACTAGATGTCAAATTATTTTTGTGACATAATCACATACGGTGTCGTGACTAATTATGCGACAATAAACAATGTTTGATGCCTACAGTCACTGTTTCGTAATGGGCCGAGTTGATTTTGTCGCAACAGCTGTCTACAAGCCGAGGCACTATCTTAGCACGGTCTCTTACCAAAAATGAAATCAGCCGGAGAAAGGTTTCATTTTTATAGTATTAAATGGAACGATGCATACTGTTTGCATTGCTTACTTTTACTTTCTCCAATAGGGGATTATTGCCGACAACGTGTCAGTGACGGAGAGGAGAGAGAGAGCGACTTACTCATCCTAATAGTTGAAGACCCGTGTTTTCTTAATTAGGCAAAAGGGGTAGATAGGTTTGCCTATCATCTGGTTCACACCTTCTCCAGTCTTTTGAACATTCCTATTCCTTCTAATGTCTTATTATCGTTCGCTCCCAATAACCCTTTGCGTCTTAGTTGCATTATCACCTTACTTGGAGTGAACTGGTTAAAAAAAAAAAAAAAAAAAAAAAAAAAAAAATATGGAAAGGAAATCTCACTTTGTTAATTGCTGATTCGTCAATTCACGTACCAATGAAAAGGCACCGCCACATATTTCTTTCTTTTTCTGTTTCCTTACCGAACTTGTGACCATTGACAGATTCAAATATATCGTATTTTAGAAATGTGATTTATTTTCAACAACCTGTGTGGTTGTTTTTATAGTTAGACGCTTTTTTTCCTTCTTAATCGTTAATTCATTCACTTCTAATTTACCCGCACAATATTACAATTGCGTGATGTAAACTATTAATAGTTTACTGTTCATAGTAATGGAATGACTGAGTGCATTTCAGGACAAAAGCTTAATCGCACACATTATGGGTATCGCTGACAAAGTTTCCATTCGGCATCAAATGTATTAACAGCGGAATTTTTGTTAAGATTTTGAATTAAAATTTCACTTACGTAAATTGCGATAAGAATTGCAATCTGAAAAACTAGTGTAAACCAAATGAAACTAATCGACTTAAATATAATATATCAGTAGGGTGTTAGTCCCGAGAGTGTATTTTTTATTCCGGATCAGTGCTGTTTATTGATAGCTATAGACAGTCTGAGTGGGAAAACTAATAATCCTTCAGCTAATACAAATTCCTGATTATATTACTATTGGTCTGAATAGGTACATTGAAATGTAATTGTAGTTATCATGACAACTGTTCACAGGAATTTTTTCCTTAGTGTCTCGACTGCCTGAATTTAAGGCGTGTTATTGATTGGCAATTATTCCCGCCATTTTAATGTTGAACAAATTAGATGCAACTGTATGTTCTATTCTAATAGTTTCCTTTCGCGCACTTCTCGCCTGAGGCAAGAAATCAGAAGGGAGTTTATTTCCGATTTCTTGCTACCCAGCCACCTACAAACTTCAAAAAATTAAATGCAACGTCAATCGCCATCTTATGCCTTCCTGAATCATATTAATTTAATTCTCTTTCTTGTAGCATACCTACGGATGATAATGGGTATGTCCCCATTCACATACATACAGTAGTACATGCTGTATGTTGGTCTGCAGCTGGAGATTTGTTTCCAGATGTGCTGGTCAAACTCTACTTCCGGGCAGAGAGGATCCCCAGACGAGAGTATGTCGAATGGGAAAGTCTTGTCTTGGGAAATAGCTACCTGACCCCGTTTTATACGGGTAATTTAAATTAAATTCGGCCTTGTGCCACGTGTAAGGCGGTTGGTAGATATCCTGCAGTTGGAGATTTATTGTGGAATTCACTTGTCTCACTTCTAACAGTTGATTATACTTCTACGTGCCGCTGGCGAATCTTATGTGTTGTTCTTGTCCTAAGTATTATCATTCATTCCAACCTTCGTGTGATTATTCAGTAACCTTCCCTAGGTTACAACACTTTCACTCCCTGTATCAACCGCGTCCTAGTGACATCATCGCCTTGCTTGAGGTGAAATTATTATTTTAAAGAAAAAAAAGACGAAAGCGATGCTATTTAAAAAGTAAGAACGCTTCGTGTAATATACGCGATTATTTTTTTTTAAGCATATCCCTCCCAAGCAAGGCGGTAAGACACTAGCACGCAAGGGGTTACAGAGAGTTGGAGCGAGAGCAAAGAGGAGTGATAGAAGAAAGGATGAAGAGAAGGATAGGGGATACATCAAGACATCTGGAGACGTCGATTGACATTACATTTGAATAGTTGGAGATTATAGCTATCAGGGAAACAGGAAAAGGGGAGGGAGTTCCACTGGCGAGAGGTGTGAGACATGAAGTATTAGAGACGGCTATATTACTGTTGACGGTTTGAGTAGTTGGGAGGCAAAGCAAGTAAAATTTGATGAAATAGAACTAGCGCAAAATTAAAAAAATTCAAATTAATATTACTCTTATTAATATTAAAAATAAAGTATGGCTACCATATATGGGCTGGAGCTGCACAATCTTTACTCTTTAGCCTGGACAGTACTCAAAATCGTTTACGCGGTCTTGTAAAGGATGGCTTATTTTTCACGCTATAGCCTCTTTTCCGCAGTCGCAACATCAAACTACCTATGTTTACGGCTAATATTCTGACGATTCCAATTCTTTAGTTCGACCTGTTCATGCCTTTACAGCTAGAACACGGCATGCTAATTCCACGAATTCGAAACACCATCTTCAGTTGTAAAAACAAAGTTCCACTCAGCTTAAGCCCACCCCGCATCCCGAAGAACCGTCACTTTGTGGAAATTTGTTGGTACTTCCCTGATCACAACAATCAATCTTTTCAAGTCAAGGATTAATTGTTATCTACCTTCCTCATGATATTCATTTCATACCAGCTTCTCTTTCATATACATCACGCACCTCATTCATAATTACCTTTTTTGCCAGTAATTCTCTGCCTCGACTGGCTCTCGTGCTTTGTATTGGTGTATAAAAATACTATTATAACAAAAAATAACATCAAATATGGCGTTGACCGATCGTGAAAATACAAGAAGTAGGTTAGATTCGATCTTCTGTCAACCATAAAGTTATAATTAAGGGTTGTATAAAAGGTATTTTGAAAAAAGATACAGCAATCTCTAGGCAAAATGGATGTGATATGTAGATTATCCGAGAAGTTACGATGAAATAAATGCTATTCAAATATTAACAGCATTTTGAGATGGCTCCATCTAATAAAAATAAAGATATTATTGCTGAACATTTTATCAGTTCTAATAAATACTGTTAAGAGGATATTTATCGAAAGAACGAACACCTTGGTTCCGATAATGGACTGACTTGATAAAACGTTAGTGAAGGTGTTTGCTAAATTCTTCTAAATGTATCGGAACGTCAAAAAGTGAGCAGTGAACGGACGAACTTACCGAGCTTATACAGAGAGACGATAACACTTTTCCAGGCTTCAGTGTAACTGGAATTCTTTTCAGTTGCTTTTATCCACGCTTCGAGTGCCTTTACATGGTCACCACTGTGATAGAACTGAAAACGGAAAAGGAATTATGTTACTGCGCGTGCGCAATATGAACATTTATATGTATTCGTTTTTGGTTCTTATTAATGTTAATCAAATTGAAGTACACTGTTTTTCTTGTGTTGAAACTAGGTACCGACAAAGACTCCCTATCCCCCTATCCACAAAAAGAAGAAACAAAATAAAAAAAGAAACACATTTTTTAAAAATATATTCTTCCGATAGGGAAGAGTAGTCAAAGGCCGTAATTCAGAATTATTTCCTTTTAGAACATCCATAACAAAAATAAATCTATTCTAATAGTTGCTAAAATAAAATAAAAATCACGTTTTTTTAAAAAAGGTTCACACGAAACTGTTAAACTTAACATTTTTCGATGACTTTATAAAAAAAAATTCCTACGAACAGCAACGGGATGAATTTCGAGCATTATATATATATATATATATATATATATATATATATATATAATACAAATAATTTTTTTAAAAGAAAATTACAACTAAATATATATTAGGTGTAGATTTTTACTCTGTTTAATCTGAAATAAAATAATAATTTTTTTTCTGAAAGATTAAGCTTGCATAATTTAATAAAAAAAAACGAGTTTTATTGAATTATTCTTGGGAAGCTTCAGGCCGAAATTTACATATGTTCGCTCTTGATATTAATACATTAATAACATCTCAGGGATGTTTTATTTAATTGTAAGACAAATTCCTTTAAACATTGCCCTTTTATTCATTTAAATTCGCTAAACAAAGATGGTCCGACTTTTGCAGCCGATTCTCTAGTCTAGTCTATAGCAACTAATAGGGAAATAACTGGTTTGTCGCTTTCAATAGCTACCACCCCCCGCTAAAAATGAAGCTTTTGTATTCTCTTCAGCACCGTACGATCAACAAGCAACATCGAGTCTGGTTAATACCGAGATGGGCGACCACTGTGGAATACCTGGCTTGGAATTATTAATCAGAGAGTCGAGTTCCAATTCCTGTTAGGGTTCGTTATATTCCATTGCGCGTAAATGCCTTTGGAAAAGGTATGAATTCAGCGCTTCTCTTCTCCCCAGCTATGGGTTAATTAGTAAGACTTGTATTCCTAAATTGTTATCAGTTAAAAAAAATTCTTGCAATTTAAAAATACTTTTAGGCTTTATTGGCTCTCCCCTAGCATCTCACCTTCAGTCACATTCACACCGACGTAATGTAGCTCCCCTGTGTCTTTTCTATAAATACTTTCATCGTAATTGTTCCGATGAGTTTTCCTCTATGGTACCCGGACTTTATGAATTTAAGTGCAGTACGAGATTGGCGGCAAAGTCTCATCTTTGTACAAATGAAATGGCCAAATGTAACCGTAATTTATATGCAAAGAGTTTCTTTTATCGCACTTCTCACTTGTAGAAATCTATACCAGCTTCTTGCTTCCTAGTCAACTTAGATCATTAAAAATTCAAATGCAATTTCAAACGTTATCAACTGTCTTCTTAATTCTTGTTCTTTTAATGCTCTCTCTCTCTCCCCTCAATAGTATTTTTCTCATATTCTCTCAGTAACCTCTTGCGTCTTTGTGGCTTTATTTCCTTGCTTGGGGTGAAATGAATTGATAAGGCTTACAAAACGTATCAATCACTTCAATCACGATGAATGGTTGCATTCAATGAATATTCATGCTTTGAACGTCTACTGTGTTTCATGTTCACTTCAGACTTCATTTGGGACTCAAAGAATCCCAAAGCTGAAGATTCTTCAAAAATGGTCGGCTCAGTATATCGCGCTTTATAAAGTATCTGAGTTCTTGTACCATGTTGTATCATTACAAAAGTCAGATAAAGAAAATATTTGGGCTGGAGCTGCCCAATCCTCGCTTACAAACTTTTATAGCATTCAAAATCAGTTACATGGTCTTGTGGCGAGGGTGGAGCGTCTTATTTTCCACGTTACAATTTTCGGTACTCTATCGCTATTTTTCTAGCAAATGTTCAGCAGGGTTCCACTCTTCAGTCCCACCAGTTCAGACCTTTACAGCTAGAGCACACCTTGCTAACTCCATGGAAACGTATTTCCCTCGTATTCCAAATCTAAAAAGGACGTTACATTCTTATGTTTTTTTTTTCCACTCACGTGAATGCTTCCTTAGATATTTAATCTTGATTTCTTCAACTCAAGGATCAATCTTTAATTCTCTTAATCCCCACTCTCTAACAATTTCTCTTCCACTTATTTCACATACCTCACTCATGAACACCTCTTCGACTATAACACTCTACTTTGATGAGCTCTCGAGCCTTGTGTTGGGTGACATACCGGGTGTAATAGCAAAATTGTCCAAATCGTGTAACAGCAAAATCTTCAAATTCTTAGATTAAGCTCTGAAACATATTATCTTAGAAATGATTAATAATATTTTACTGGAATTCTCCGAGGTTTTCATAACTTATTGGACTCAGAGCAATACGTATGTATAATTATTCAATAAGAATTATCATAATGAAATCGATCATAAAGGAAAATGACATGTTCATCATAAATTAATCGTGGCTAAGGATCAGAAACTCATGAAGTATTGAAATAAAGTTCAAATTTATATATATATATATATATATATATATATATATATATGTATATATATATATATATATTATTCCAGGTTCATTTTCCAACTTATTCTTATATAAGATGATCTGCACTCTCCCTAACCTAACTTTCTGTCCTGGTGTAACAAGGTGCCTCAGACGTTTCATATACAATTTCATTTTCAAAACCTTTTTTCATTGCTCTTTGGACTGTCATAGTTGAAATTCCTCTCTCATGTGCCAAACGTCTTATGGATTGAGTTGGATCTTTTCTAATTGATCTCTTTAGCTCTAAGTCGGAATGATGATCCCTCTTCCTGTTGTGAAACCCTGATCCAGTTTTCCTCTCTATTGTTCCCCCTTTTCAAAACTTATTCACCGTTCTCTTGATGTTTATTGGATGGACTTTGAAGATGGAGGCCAGAGTATAAATGTTGGTATCATTACTGAAGGCTTGAAGGCCTTTTTTTCTCTCACCGTTGCTCAGTTGGCAAGACAGTGGGCGTGACACAAAACAATTTTAACCTGTTCTCTTTTTAGATGAATAACTCAAAGGGTTTTTCAGTGATTCTTACGTAAAATGGTGTCAAGATGGCTAAATGTTTTATGAGAAAACCTGGTAAAAAGAAACTCAATTAGTTTATTTTTTTTTAATTTTTAATTTTTTTTTTTTTTTAAGCATTTTGTAGGATGGGTAATTATCCTGTTAAACTATTTGGACAATTTTGCTGTTACACGCGTTATAGTAAAAAATAAATAAAATATTGAAATACTGCTCTTTCGTTATATCTAAATCAGTTTTAGATATTCAAATATTCACGTCAATAATTTCTGAGGACTAAGAGAACAAGGAAGTTTTCCTGCTTAAAATTCTGCGTCTTTTCCATAAGTGTTTATTCCAAATAATGAACCGTCTAGAATTTGAGATGATTCATTAGCATGGTTCCATGAATTATTCGGGCTATTATCCATATTTTAGCTGGTTTTCATAGAGGAGCCGATACTGTGAAGGTTATCTGCACAGAAAAAGATTTCATCGTGCAGTGTTCAATTCCCGTTCGATTTCGCTTCATTCACTTTGCACTAACGTCTTCAGAAAAGGCATGAATCCTTCTTTCTCCAGCTATGGGTTAAATAGAAAAGTAGACGTGGATCAAAAGTATCGGTGAAGGAAAACTTAAAATTCACCATCAGCCCCAAGAGTGATGGCCTACCACAGGTAATTCTTTTTGGTATTCGGGAAGGGGATCTGTAGGTAAGCTTTTATAGATTTCTTTGTCGGCTAGCCGTTTGTTAGCCTTTTTAATGTATTCTTCGATTCCCCATATATATATATATATATATATATATATATATATATATATATATATATAGAGAGAGAGAGAGAGAGAGAGAGATTACAAAATGGCAGTACAATAGCCCCGATATTATCCACCTGCTGATAGTCAAGGACCCGAAACTTTGAGACTATTAGATGGATAACGCCGAAAACCAGAAAACGTCTACCTCCAGCACCGTTAATGAAGAGACAACCAACTCAGGAAAGCTCCGAGAGGACATGTCGCATCTACCCAGAAGTCATGGCCACATAACTCGTCTTTGAGTTAGAAACATCCTATCGGTCAGAGACCAAAAGGTACCAAGACGAGCTCGTTTATATACGTGAGGAGTAAAAGACCACGTGTGTATATGTGTGAGTGGTGGGGTAAATGAAGTAAAGTGTGACGAATGGGTTACTAAATAGTTGTGTGGGAGAAAAGGTCAGGTAAGCGCTTCAAAAATGTTCTATGAAAACAACAACAAAAAAAAATATATATATATATACTTACGATTTCTCCCAGGCCATAATAGCCTCTGTCAGCCGACGAAGGATATTCGCGAATGATCGTGTTGACGCAGTCCTTTGCTTCCGCCATTTTCTTTAGTTTGAAACGCGTGTAGCACAGATTCAAAAGAGGAGCTTCTTTTACGACGCTGTTAAGACGGGAAAAAATACAATTAGCAAACTAACGAAAAAAACAAGTCTTGTTACTAAGTATTACAAAGCTATCTACTAAATTGTAAAAATAGATTCTAGAATAGGACCTAAATTTAAGATTAACTGTCTTATGACAAACCTGCCGCCCAACATTAGGGAGCACTGCCTATACTGCTATTTAACACATAGAAAGCGAGAAAAAATGTCTTTCATAAGAGCATTAGTGTAAAAAGTGAACGTAACACACTAGGAGCTTATAAGGTCATATAACGGGCATATATGTTTATCAGGGACAAATTGCGGGCTGTTTGTAATTATTCCGCCTAATTTCGGAAGAAAGTAACGTTTATTTAAATGTTTGTTTCCTTCTCACTTGTTCACTCACACACTCTCTCATACATAAACAATGATTAAGTACCATGTTCCATTAATTGTGTAGCCTTTCGTTGAAGATAATATTTTAAACTAATGGTGATTTTCATTTAGGAAATTTGGATGGACGGTTGGTGTAACGGATAACGGCTCGGAATTTTTATTTGGTGAGCCGAGTTCAAATTCCAGTCGGGTTCGTAATATTTCTTGGGAAAGACATGAATCCACACCTTCTCCCCCAACTATGGGTTAATTAGTAGGACTTGTATCAGTAAATCATTTTCTTCAAAAAATTTGTTCCAATCTAAAAATATTTTCTGGCTTTAAATAATCTGCAAAAGGTTGATAAGACGTAAATAAAAAAACAAAATCAATAAAACTGAAAGTTGTTTATCTGTGATACTGTTTTCCCAAGCGTGTACGTCTTAGGCGCAATTAGGACAATCACTGACATCGGATGTAGCACGGGTCAGCATTTGGTGGCGAGGAGGAGGTCTCTCAGAACCAGCTGATTCCCCCGACTTCTTTGATGGACAGAGTGCAAAGTCAATATTGGCATAATCTGAAGTGAGTCCCATATCACAATTGTACGCAAATAATTTTTTATTATAATCTTCTATGTCAATACACTAAATAAAATGAGGAATACTAACCAGAGTTAGTAATAATGTCGTTTTTTGACGTATTTTTAACGTCAAAAAACGACATTATTACGTCATTATTTTTGCACCAACCTAATACTTAAATATCCAACTACCAGCTTTGATTTTTCTTTTATTTGCCGTGTTCCTTCATGACATGGACGATCATGGCTCTCCACAACTTCCTATCCTTTTTAGCTCTAAGCAATGTTTGTCTAATCCTCCTTACTCGCTTTTTCTCTACGTTCTTCTTGTGTTTACTTTGTCTTATTTCCAATTCTACAAGACTCTTTTCCACGCACCAGAAATTTCAACTCTAAAATTTAATTATTTTACCTGATACTAACTGCTTTTAGGTAATATTTCTCCGCGATTGTCAGTTTCCCTTCGTCCAGATAACAATCTCCCAGTCCGTTGTACGCTGAAGCGAACTCCGGGTTCTTTCTGTAGAAAATGACAATAAGAGAAATTAAAACCACAAGACAATAAAAAGAAAGTGCCTGAAAAGGTGGATGTCTCGCAAAAAGAACAGAGTGGAAGACTTCAAATATCTTGGATCTCACATAATAGATTCCCAAAAAGACTTCAACATCCTCAGAGCTCTTGCATAGAATACGTGTAACAAACTTTACAAAATTTGTTTGCCGAACCTTCCACCCTCCTTTAACGTCAAAACCTTTCGAACATTAATTAAACCAGTCCTATTGTTTGGATCAGAAACTTGGACATTATCCGTTCGTCTTGAAAAACGACTAGATGGAACATATACAAATCTACTTAGAAAAATCCAGAACATCATTTTGAGATCCCATGCAAAACTCAACACAATTTACGTAGAACTGGGACCAAATCTCTTTTAAGCTCAAACAAAAAAGATTACAGTTTGCCGGACACTGCCATCGAAGGAACAGGGAAATCTTTACTCCTACGGCATCCTTCTGGAAGTGTCTTCTCGTGAAAATTGACTTTCACAGACACCATAGCTCGAGACTCAGGGTAGGATAGTTGGAATCAGGGGACAGCAGCGTACGACCGAACTGTGTGGAAAGGGATTGTCAATGGAGTTCCGACCAACCATAGGAAAGTCGAAGGATGACGATGAAAGGAACAATAGTTAAATACGGCTACAAATGTAATTTATTAGCCTATCGTAAACATTTTTAACACGTATTTTTGAGTCGTTCCTTTGTATTAATTTTCTGAAGTGAGAGGCTTTTATCCGCATATAAGATTTATATAGAGTATTTTTAAGCCGTGATAATTTCACGGTTTTCCTATGTGAAATTTTTGATGAATCTAAATTCTTTAGTTAATGACTGAATAAGTTTATGCTGAGTTCTACGACAATAAAATATCCGTAAAAATTCTCATATTGCATCGTTAAATATTTGAGATCAACAATTTTAACAAAATATTTCTTGATCAATTTGTCCGTTTAACGGCACATCAACTCATTATGGGTCATTTAATGCTGAAATTTAATTCTCTTGGAAGCTTTGAAATAATAAAAATATGATATATGATATTCCGCTTTCAGAGTTGAATACATGGTAGATTGTTAAATAATAGTCTAACAGACTATTACTTTTTAAAGAATTGTATTTCCTCTGAAGAAAAACTACCCCCCCCCCAAAAAAAAACTGATTTTGATGGACAGACAATAGAAAAAAAGGACAAGCAAAGAAAAGAAAAAAGCAAAGGACAATTAAACACCCACATTCACGTATACACACTGATGTGACAATGTCAATTTTCATGAAGTATTTTAGTAAGCGATTGATTTTGATTCTTTTGTCTTTTTCTAAGAGATTAAACCATGTGCGTAAATCTATTATTTGATTTTGATTGGCACGTTTAATGTTTTTGGGTGCATTCAATTTTTTTTTTATGTCTGCCTTTTGGACATGTGAATACCTGAATTTGCGTACATAACTCAATGGAAAATTTTTCTTTGGAAAAGAAAGACTGACGGCATTTTGTGATGGGGCATTCCTATTGTAATTTCTGTGGACTGTTAATGAGTTGAAAGTTTTTGTGATTATGGTTTTACATGCATTCAAATGTTTTAATTTTAGAATTATTTTGTTTGTTTGTTTGGGTTTTATGGCATATCAACCACTGTGGGTTATTTAATGCCAAATCCAGTTTATATGAATTTTAAATGCCTATTTTGTATGGAATAAAAAATGTATAGCTGGCAACATTGTTTAAAAAAAAACAAAAAAAAAACGTATAGCTGGCAACATTATTGTTTCAAAAACTTAGAGCTGGCAACATTATTTTTCTGAAAACATTATCTGAGACCTTGCTGTTGGATGCAGTTTATCGCCATACCCAGGACGCGGATGTAGTTTACCGTCATACCCAGGATTTAATTTTAGAATTATTTTGTTAATTGTAATTAACTGACAAATGATTGTTTTTCATTTTTATAACAGAGTGTTGAATTTTTTATTCTTTATTTTAAGAGCCGGGTTTGTCCTTTTGCCTTTGTTGGTTGAAGAATTTAGTTATTAATTGTTGAATTTAAAAAAAAAATAAGTCATTTCGGCTTGCATGGTTTGTGATTTCCGAATGTGTTTGGGCCTGTGGCAACGTTCACACCCAGCTATGTAGTAAGGGTCAGATTGCTTGTTTGCAGCCAAGTTGTGATAACGGCTAAGGGACGAAGGAACCCTAGTAACCACGCTAGAGACAGCAACAGATTAGTTAGGAGATGCTGAGCGGGTGTGCCCCCCATAGGGCAGTCAAGGGGAGGAGGAGATGGATATGGTGCGAGTTTTGACATACAGAGGCAGATGAGCAATAACAGTAACTATAGGAAATTAATGGTGGCAAAAAATGTGGAGATCTGTTCAAGTGAATCTGGTAAAATGTAAGTAAAAATTAATTGGTTGTTTGAATAAATAGGGAGATAATGAACTAATTTCCTGTGTCAATGTGTGAGTGGGGAAAGGAGTTTAGATCATAGCATATTTAATGTGTAAAACATTGGGCCACAACAACGTGGCTCACTTATGAAATTGTTTGACGCTGTGCGTGGGGCTTTTGGCATGTATTTTGTGGTCAGTATTTGTTTTTTTTTGATTTATGCTGAATTTATTTCTCTTTCGAATGATGTAAAAATTGTATATTTTTCTACAACTTGAAAAATTTTAATGCTGGATTAATTTAAATTATCGAAATTTGCCAGGAAAATACGTTTAAGACCACATGGGTATTATGCAAATTATTTGCTGGTCACATGGCTGGTCATTAATACATTATGTACTGTAATAACTGAGCGGGGCGGGGGGCTCTTCTTCCGGAGGGGGCAGAGGAGGAGAAGCGGGTTTTTCCAGGGAGTAGATGCTGCGGTTTTAGTACCTGTTCTGTGCCTGGGGCCTTCTCTCCTTCCTTGCGTTCTCAGAATCCTCGGACTTGTTCCATAATATCTGTTCCATAGCGGTGGTATAACCGGCTGTGGCTAGCTTAGACAAGCTAAAACCAGCGGCCCGAGTGGAGTCAACTCGTGTCCCCACGTAAAAAACTACCTTGTGTCACAACCTGTCTCAGTCGGGAGTCAAGGTAAATACCGAACGTATATTAGATCTCGAGTTCACTGCAGACGTCATGGCTAACTAGCACGATCCATTGGTAAAAGATGCAAGAAAATTGGTTAGCTCCTTCTATCGCTCTAGGAAGAACCCTTTACCTTCTACCATCCTTTATGATGACAAGAGGCAAATGAAATCCAAAATGGAGTGTTTCTGTCATATCTGAACTAGAGCTGCTCAATCCTCACTTTCCAGCCCTGATAGCATTCAAAATCGTTTACGCGGTCTGATAGAAGACTTATTCTCCAATCTTTAGACACTTTCACACAGACTCAACGCCGTAAGCATGTCGTTCCCCAAACACTATTTCCAGAGAAAATTTTCAAATGAGCCCCATTCTTTAGTCCCTTCAGTTCAGACCTTTACAGCTTGGATACGCCACACTACTTCCACGGAGTCAAATCGCCCAATTTCCTAAGTCAGCTTAAGAATTGCTAGTTTGTGGAATAGGAGGTGACGCGGATGCTTCCCTGATTACGACATTCCTAATCACTTCAGTTCAAGGTTCAATCATTACTATCTTCTTCATACCCAATCTTCAAGTCCACCTAGTATTTTCACTCATAACCCCATTCGTCATGACCATTTTAACAGTAAATCATTATCTGGATTGGGTCTCAAGCCTTGTATTGGTGGGGACTTTATTATTTAACTGAAAGAAAGCTTATTAACTCTTAGTGGTTATCTTTGAATGCATTTCTCAACAGTGAATACTTGGTTCTCTTGAAATCTTGCTGCTTTCGATTGGATCTTGTTTCATCTTGTCACGTTTAACGACTCTATGTTTGCTTGTTGAAAGGGATAATGGCACCGTAACTCGTGCATTGAATTTGATCCAATTCCCAAGTATTTTCAAAAGGGAAATCGAATCGCAAAGAATAAGACACCACTTGTTAGTCTTTGAATGTTTAAGTGGGAAACAACCATACTTTCCAGGAGGCGATTAATTGCGGTCTTCGATTCAAAATACGAATGGAAAAGAATCATTTTAAAAATCGATATATCAAGCAAAGGATGAATAACCTTTTGACCAAGTTTCCGTCACTTAAATTTGATTGGGGAAGCAATACTTTAAGAAAATCAATGTGTCAGAAATAAATATAATAAAAAAAAAGAAATCATGCAACAAGTGAATTATCAATTTATTTACAAAAGGGCGTTGAAAAATTATCGATCCAACCCACTTTTCAAAATCTGACCAAATGATCATGCAGCCATTTTGCTTTATTAAATCACTATTCGAAATATTGTCAATTTCAAATCTTTTTATTTGTAACTCCTTACTTCTTAAAATGACAACCAGAAATCATATCAGTATCTGTCTATATTTCTGAGATGAGGCATTATGTACATTATTTACATTATTCGGACTATTGTCCTCATCTTTGTCGCCATATTTATTGCAACGTTTCGGCCGTTGTACGCTCCTCAAGGACACATGACACAGTGGATAAAGGCGCTAGTTAGATCCAATGACAGGACCCAAAGAGTGTGAGTTCAATACCCGGTTAAGGCAGTGCAGAACTTTCAGAGGGATATTAACAGCAAATAACTGATAACTGACATCCATTAAACTTGAAACGTGCAATTAGAAAAGTCTACCCTAGTGAGCGAAATAAAGGGTTCAGTTCGACATTCCAACCACCTGAAGAAGGCCGGAGCGTACAACGACCGAAACGTTGTAATAAATATGGCGACAAAGATGAGGACAATAGTCCGAATAATGTAAATAACGTACAGCAATCATATTTATGATTGTTTAGTTCGCCCTGGCGGCTGGGGCTTCAGCACACGGCAACTAACCTCTGCACATGGGTAACCTCCTCCTTCCAATAAGGCCACCTATTTGACGTAGGTAGCGACCTGTAATGTCTGGAGACGGGATCCTGGTGATTGACGGATTCAAGAGTCAGGTTTAGAGACTTTTGATTTCCAACACACCACTTTGACCCTTACTTGGGGTAGACGGGCTGTCGGAGTGTTTCGATCTGAACAATCGGCTGGTCACGCGTTGCCCTTATTTGGTTTCTTCTGAATCAGAAGACAGTGACTGTAGGGTCAATCATTCTAGGGTCCTCATCAAGGCCTAAGACCTGCCCTAACTGATTTCCTCGTATCTCCAACAGAAAGCCTCTACATTAAAGCATATCAACCTCCACTAAAAATTAAGACGTAAAAACTGGCCTTACTTGAAAATCTTCTCATGCCCAACGAATACGAATGAACACTATCCTCAATACACACACGCACCTCTATTTAATAGAAAGGTAAGATGCATTAAGACATATATCCTAAAAAGGGCCAATCTTCACAACAAATCATGACTAAGGCACCGCCCTAGTCGATAAAGCAGACGAAAAAACTTCTAAGCCTGGAAAAAATTCCTAAAACACAATCCCTTCATAATATTTTTAACAAGCATCTTGATCGGACTGATAACTTTTCAGGATTCTTATTATTTAAATAAATCTTACGGCCAAATTACATTGAGACATCAGTTCCTGTACGATCACCGAAGTTAAGCAAAGTCGAGCCTAGTCAGTGCCTAGATGGGTGACCGCTTGGGAATACCAGGTGCTGCAAGGTTGGATGTGTTGGCGATATGATGGGCTTACAGCCATATCATTTTGAAATATCGGTTTTCATACGATCACCGAAGTTAAGCAAAATTGAGCTTAGTCAGTGCCTAGATGGGTGACCGCTTGGGAATAACAGGTGCTGTAAGCTTGGATGTGCGTGTGGTGTAATAGGTAACGATTCGGAATTATTAATCGAAGAACTGGATTCCAGATGAAATCGTTATATTCACTTCCGCGCAAATACCATTCGGGAAGGTATGAAGCTCACTCTTCTCCACCGGCTATGGGTTAATTAGTAACACTTGTATCGTTAAACCATTATTACCTACAAAAAATTGTTAGTCTAAAATATTTTAATGGTTTTAAATAACGTACAAAGTGTTGATAAGCTGTAAAAAATGAATCACTGAATAAAAAAGGGTGCTGAAAACTTCACGATTCAATTGACTCTTTAAATTTTTTTTTTTTTTTTTGGACAGCCATCTTGGTCGGCCTGATAAATTTCAGTATTTCTGTTATTTAAATAAGCTTAATTTGGAAAATAGTAACGAAGATGTGATATCAATGCGTAAACGACAAAAAATATAAGAAATTCCGTTAGAAATTAAAGTCGATTGGAATCAAAACTGACCAGAGGTCAAAATATAAATGAAAAACAATCCAGGATAAAAGCATCACGGATCACGGTTGAACACAAAGCAAAATGAAATTGAAAACGCGACTGAAGCAATTATAAAACAAACCTAGGAAAAGTTCAACTTACTGCGTAAAGCAACTGTAAACAACTGTCTATATTTCTGAGGTGTGGTATTTTAATTATTTACACTATTTACATTGATCGGATAGTTGTCTTCATCATCGTTACCATCGTTACGCTCCACCATTCTTCAGGCGATTAGAAATTCGAACCGAACCCTTGAGGACACATGGACCAGTAGAAATAAGCGTTGGTTGAATCCAGTGACCAAAGAGTTGCGAGTTCAATACCTGGCTACAGCAGAGTTGAATAATAAAAAAAAAAATAAAAAAAAAAATAAAGAAATAACAACAACTTTGGAGAGTTGAGTTAAAAGGGAGAGAACTGATACTGAGACACCCAAAAGAGACATGCCACGTGGAACTTGAACAATCTATCCCGATTGACGCAATAAAGGGTTCAGTTCGAAATTCCAATCACCTGAAGAAGGCCAGCGCGTATAACGGTCGAAACGTCGTGAATGAAGGGTGTTATCTCTAAGACCTACATACCTAATTCGCTCAAAGCCATTTTAGTCATTGATCTGAGAAGGCCGTTGTGTAGAGCTGATAGTTTAGATATTTCTGAACGAGTTGGTCAACATGCATAACATCCATATTAAAGTGTCGAGCTAACGAACGACTGAAAATAATAAAAACACTAGCAAAATAACAAGAAAGAAAAAAAAAAAACGAGAGAATAGATAACCTGAAAGCTAATTGCCTGTATAATGCACCACATACAGAAACGTTGAGAGGATGACGATAAACTACACCCAACATCAGGGCCTCTGATAAGGAGGTTTTGAGGTGCGTGTAACCACCTCTTAATTGCTGGTGTTCCCAGATCCACCCTGACCTGGGTTGGTAGCACCTCTGAGAATCCCAGGTATGTGCAAATAGTTAAACCCCAAAATTAGTCAAAAGACTGGAGAGGGGAAAAATAGGATTTTATAGTAAAAATACCAGCAATACCATTTTTTTTTAATTATTTGCCAGAAATACATTTTTGAAAAAAAAAAAAAATTGCTGACAATACATTTGACTTTCGACAAAAACAAAACAAAAAAAAACAAAACAAAAAAAAAAACAAAACAAAAAAAAAAACAAAACAAAAAAAAACAAAACAAAAAAAAAACAAAACAAAAAAAAAAAAAAACTTTAAAAACATAGGCTAACGAAACCTGATCTACAAACTGATTTCTTACAATTAATGCATATTCTATTCATACGAACCTATTCTAAAAATGTCGTCATTAAATAAACGATTGTGGTTGATATGTCGTAAAACAAAATATTAGGTTGGTGCAAAAATAATGACGTAATAATGTTGTTTTTTGACGTTAAAAAATACGTCAAAAACGACATTATTACGTCATTATTTTTGCACCAACCTAACCAAACCAAACCAAGGACTTCTGGGTTTGTTTGCACGAATTGAGGAGGCAAGTCAGAAATATGACTTATGTTTTGTTTTTTTTTTCGTCATCTTGCGATGTCGGATAATATAACCCTTATAATTAATTTCCACGTCGCTTCTTTTATATTTGTTGTAACTGAGCTGAGTGATACAGCGAGGTATTTGAAGAGTTTCATCATCATTTTTTTAGCGCATTTTGCGCCACTGTGGTCACCACTCTCCTCCATTTCCCAATTATGGTTCACGGTGACATACAAAGCAGAATAATGCAATGACTTGCCGGTTCCTTTTGCATTGGGGATGATAAGTTTAGCCGTACCTCCTCTCAGAAGTTAAAGACAGGCATACAAGACAGTAAGTGGTTTGAACTCATAGTTTTCTTTCTCATAGACTGTCTGCTAACCAAGGCTATAGGGTCTAGTCTGTCCTACTAATAACGCATAGCTGATGGGAAGAGATGGATTCATACTTTTCGTAAGTAAATGTAATGAACTCGACTGGAATTCGACCTCAGCTCTCCGATTCCTCAGTCTGAGCCTCTATCCATTACTCCACCGTGCGAGGAGTTTAGTATTAGTTAATTTTACATACGAAACTTTTAGGGTGGATTCAGGTGCCATCACTGCTCTCATTACAGTTCCAGATCATAGTTTCTGTTTTGGAAAGGTTTTTTCTTGAATGCTCTTTTTTGGAACACTTGTTAGAGGATGTTGATACAAATATCTATGTCATCAGTTTAAACCATTAGTGCCCATCTCTTTATATCTGTGCTTGTATATGCGCAGGGCATAATCTTGTAATTCTTCTTTTTAAGAATAAATCTTAAAAAGAAAAGGCGGTGTGTTTTCATGATTATTTTTCACTTATCTTCATGTTAATCTTAAACAAGCTCTTCTGCACCAACGGCAAGTACCGACATAAATAGATTATTTCTTTCTAATTGCCTGACTCCATTCACGAGGTGACTTGGTACGTTTCGCCAATTATTTTTCAAATATATTTTTCTCTGTGTTACAATTATTCTGTTCCAGGATGGAAAAAATTCCCCGATTATTTTTCAAGTTGAATAAGAAGGCACTTATATTTGATTCATAATGGTAACATTAACAGCTTCCTTATAAGGAAACATTTGGCATTCAGAGACCGAGCAACCAGTGCTACTATTGGTTTAAATTTATAAAGTCTATTTAAACAATTTTTCAAGAAAATAGATTTTTCAAATCCAGTAACTGTTTCAGTACTGACGATGGTTTCCTCCCTAATCTTTTGTTTGAAGTAATGATGTCTTATAAAGTTCATATAACACTCATAGTTGCTGGTTAGTAAGACTGTGAAGGAAACAACGGGGAAAAAAGGTTGAGTGAATCTGTATATGTATTGAGAATAGAGGAGTTCACTGCGACAAGCATACAACTGAAAATGGCTGCGTCTTTGCGATTCACTTTTTGCCACTAAGCAGACGTTCTATTCACAGCGGATGGACGAGTCCATGTTTCAATAGGTTAGTTTTTCTACACAACATGTATAAAGTCAACATTTTCACTATGTCTCTTTCCTTTTCGTGTTGCCTATGCTATCCCTTTTTGTTGTTGAAAGTCCTCAAGTGATGTTGTTAATGTTCTTTGTTATAGTTCTTTCTTTGTGAATCTGTAGCGCCAGTCCATGAAGTTTGAGGATTGGTAGGTCTTCGCTAATACCCACATGGCCAGGCTTCATTAGCTCGAAATCATTTTTAAATATTGATCCAAGAAAGCAGTCGTTTACGGTTTAGGCATTTCTGGTTGGTTTGGTTTGTTTTATGGCATATCAACCTCAATGGGTTATTTAATGCCGACAAGATTTTTATTGCTGGTAATATTTTTTTTTTGTAAAAATGTATTGCTGGTAATATAATATGTAATCATTTTTTCTTCAAAAATTTATAGATGGTAATTTTTTTTTACAAAAATGTATTGCTGGTATTAAAACATATTTTTACATTTTCGTGGTATTTTGACCCCAGTTTAGGGGTTAACTGTGTGCCCATAGCTGGGACCCTAACAGGTGCTACTACCCCGGATCAAGGTGGACCTGAGAACAACAACAACTAAGAGGTGGTTCTACACTCCTTTAAATCCTCCTGATCAGAGGAATTGCTGTGGGATTTAGTTTATCGTCTTATCCAGGACGGAGGCATTTCTGAATGTGTTTGGTGCAATTAATATAAAACTCTCGATCTGACGAGTCTGTTTTAGAAGAGTACATTTTATATACGTTTGTTAATAAAACGACTGTTTTTAGCTGATAGCCAGATAAAAAAAGTATCCTTGTCTAATAATCTCGGTTTCATTGTTACCAACAAATGCAAGAAGAAATACACACGACATCAATTAAAGGTAATTTAGTCTTTCGTTCTACATACCGAATTGTTTCGTGAAAATAGTCCTTTGCTGGTTCCAAGTCATTTTTGTGTAGGTAATCCGAACCTATATTGTAATATAACTGAAAAATAAATAATAAAAAGATAGATAGAGGGAGGATAAACATTTATATGCAATCGAAATATACCACCGATATTCCGGTAATATTTTAATCCGGACAATATGGGCAAGTTCAATCCCTGGACCGGGCAGTGTGTACATGGACACAGTGGAAACGGGGCAAGCAATAACTGACCAGTGCTAAAAAATAAAAAAATAAAAAAACAAAAACAAAAAAAAACAAACTAGAAGAGAGCACGGACAGTGGAACGAGAACTATCTTGCTCCTTAGTTTATGTAGTATAAATGAAGGTTTCTCTTCGGTTACCCGGATCGACATATATTTGATGAAGGCCCGAAGGCACTGCAGTCGAAACGTTGTGATAACAATAACAACAATCCGCGTGCAGATAATTTGCTATAAAAATATTCATTTCACGGGGTTGCCAGACTAATGCACCGGGCTGCCAGAGGTGGTTTTTTGCTGGTTGATTCGTTTTCAATGTCTTAACCCGTTGCAAGTTATCTAAAGCCAGAAAATATTTTTAGATTGTAAGAATACATTTTGGAGATGATAATGGTATAGTTATACAAGTCTTACTAATTAACCCATAAGTGAAGTGAAGAGGAGGTGGATTTCTACCTTTCCTCCACCCACCCAAAGGTTTTTGCACGTAAGTGAATATAACGAACCCAATTGGAACTCGGATCTCCGATTAACAATTCCGATCTATTATCCATTACTCCACCCGCACATCCAAGCTTACAACACGATAAGAGATGGGTTCATGCCTTTTCCAAGGGTATTTGAGCATAAGTGAATATAACGATCCCAATTGGAACTCGGCTCTCCAATTAACAATTCCGAGCCGTTATCCATTGCATCAATCGAACATCCAATTTTCCAGCACCTGGTATTCTCAAACGGTCACCCATCTAGGCACTGATCCAGTCCAACTTGGCGTGGCGTTACATTTATTAATAGTTTAATATCTTTTTATGAGCCGTGTCCCTTCAGGATATAGTAGATTATGGCTCTCCACTCCCTCCTATCCCTTGTAGCTCTTAATAAGTTTTGTCCCTTTGCTACTTCCCCCAGGCCATGTTCTGTCATCCACTTGTTAAGCCACTAATATGTCTTGCGTTGCATTCCCTTGTCTCTCTTTCCTTGTATTTGTCCCGTGAGTATCAGATTCTCCAGGCCCTCCTTTCTCATTATGTGTCCCAGAAAATTCATCTGCCTCTTCCTTATGTTAAGCATAAGCTTCCTCTTTGTTTGCATCCTCTCCAAGACTTCATCATCGCTCACACGCTCGGTCCATGATATCATCAGCATCCTTCTGTAGAACCACATCTCCGCCGCCTAGAGCCTCTTCTTCATGTATAATCGTCTAGGTTTTTTTTTTTTTTTTTTTTTTTTTTTTTTAAAAAAACGTTTTTTGTGAGAAGGGTATGTTTATGAAGACCAGACGTTTTGAGTAAAAATTGTTGCATTTTTTATGGCCCTTTGGTTCAAAGATTGATACAAATTATGTATTGAATTTTCGCGGTTTTATTTTTTGTTATATTATAATCATTTATAATATATAATCGTCTTTATTTTCTTTTTTTATGTGCATTGTCATTTCAGAACGTAGGCGATCATGGCCCTCCACAAGCTCCATGTTTCTGCCAACTTCACCAGACCACACTCCGCCACCGATCAGGTCCAACTAGGCGTGGCGTTACATTCATTAATAGTTTAATATCTTTTTCTTTTTATGAGCCGTGTCCCTTCAGGACATAGTCGATCATGGCTCTCTACTTCCTCCTATCTCTTGTAGCTCTCAATAAGTTTTGTCCCTTTGCTACTTCCCCCAGGCCATGATCTGTCATCCACTTACTTAAGCCCGCCAGGTACGTCATGCGTTGCTTTCCTTTGCCTCTCTTTCCCTCTATCCCACATGTGAGTATCATATTCTCCAAGTCCTCCGTGTCCCAGAAATTTCAGCTGCCTCTTCCTGATGTTAAGTATAAGCTTCCTCCTCGTTTGCATCCTCTCCAAAACCTCAACGTTGCTCACACGCCCAGTCCATGATATCTTTAGCATCCTTCTGTAGAACCATACTTCCGTTGCCTCGAGTCTCTTCTTGATATTTGAGGAGACCGTCCAACATTCGCTGCCGTAAAGGAGGACAGATGCCACGTAGAAGCTCAGTATTCTTTTCTTTCTTGCCAAAGAAATCCTTCTGTCTCGTAATACTCTGCCTAACTTTTGGAATGCCTCTTTGGTCATCCCAATACGTCTTCGGATCTCAGCGTCGCACTTATCGTTATCTGTCAAAACACTTTCCGCTTTAATATAAGTTACGAAACTAACGTTGTAGAAGTATGAGAGACCCAGAATTGTTTTTACGAAACGTCTGTTGGTTCAGTAAAACGGATAATCCGATAATCTGTGGCATATATAGAATTATGAGTACGATAATCTCGGGAAGTGCATGGCATCAAATCCAATTCCGAATTATTAATCTGAAAGACTGGGAAAGAAATAATCATCTAGAGGCTGAATACCTTTGGATGCAGCTGCATGTACATAAACATGTATATAATTAAAAAAAAGTCACCTCTTTGATAATATCGGCCTGTGGTGGGGATCCCTGTTTGCAGCACAGTTGGGAAGTTGCCTGAAAAAAACCTTACGAGTTGACCCAAGCCTTGAGAATGAAATTGGGTCGACGGAATTGTTTGGAAGTAGTCGATGATTGTGCTAACATGGAGTCGTACTAAACTTGTTTAGCTATTAAAACTGAACGTTTATACGCTCACTTCCAGAAGGTGTTGAAGAAACGAAAATGTGCCTGAGCCGGCGTCTGTAGTAGGGATTGACTAATCACTGTAGTCTACTCAAAAACAAGCAGCCAGCCATTATATAAGTTGCAGTAAATATTCTTAAATTTATTTTTTGCGTTCTGGTACAAATTACATAAAAATAGAATCAGTAAAATTTAACCTACATACACGAAAAAAAAAAAAAAAAAAAAAAATTGGTGGGTGGGTCAAAAGGACTTTTTGTTGTTCTTGACACTGCTATTACTGTATAGTCCCTCAAATAACCAGAGTGTTTCAAAAAGCTATATAAGGAATAATACTACAGTATCGATAGTCTGAGAACTTAAAATGACTACTTGGTTACTTAGGTACTTGTGGGTTATTTATCTCCGCTTTTAATAAAATAAAGCTGGTTAAGGTTATAAGAGCACTGAGCACGAGTAGGCTGGCTTCCGACATTTCAAGGTTAATCAATTTCGTTGATGCAGATACCGGAGCCCACACACCGAATATCGAACGTATGTGGAGATCAGCAAAGTGGAAGAATAAGCGTCAACGAGGAACGGCACAACAGCATCTTGATACCTACCTGGTCGAGTTCATGCGGAGAAGTCAACTGCAGACTATCGCCACGTTTATGCCACCAGACTAATACGATTAATGTTAATTTCTTGGAGAAATAAATATAATTTAAGAAACAGTGTTTATACAGTCACTGCTGCTGCTGATAATGCAAAGCTCTTCTAGGAATCGAGCACTATGTGAAGGGAATGAGAGTTGTTACCTATCATGTGAGTAGCTTTGGCAGAAGGTAGCGATTGATGTTGCACTTTGTTTTGAAGATCGTAGATTAGAGAAAAGCTGGAAGCCGGACGAGATTTCCACAGGCAAGAAGTACGAGAAAAATAAACTATTAGAATAGCAATTACGGTTGCAGCTAGCTATTTCAAAAGTAAAACGATGATATCTATTTGCCAGTCTAGTACTACGCTTACATTCATGTGGACGAGGTACCAAGGAGAAAATCCTTGGTACCTCAGCAGGACAATTGTTATGAAAAATATAGAAACGACAGAGGGAAGACGTTACGCCGGTGGTAAAGTTACTGAAACTTAGATGACAGACCAAGACTGATAACGTTACAGACCCTTCTTTGGGTTTTATCAAGAATCTAGAGATATATAATGGGTTAAAACAGGCCATATGCAATATTCAAATGCACAGTCGAATTAAATTTTTAGCAGTAGATTGGTTGGTTGGTTGGGTTTTATGGCATATCAACCACTGTTGGTCATTTAATGCCAAATTAAGGCATATATATATATATATATATACACATACCTATACATATATTAAATATACAGTACTATTAAACATATAGCTGGCAACATTATTTTTTAAAAAACGCATAGGTGGCAACATTATTGTTTCAAAAACACATAGCTGGCAACATTATTTTTTCCAAAAAACGTATAGCTGGCAACATTATTGTTTCAAAAACGTATAGTTTTCCGAAAACATTATCTGAAGCCTTGTTGTTGGATGTAGTTTATCGTCATATCCAGGATGCGGATGTAGTTTATCGTCATACCCAGGACGCTCTAGCAGTAGTACTAGCAAATGATTTAATTCCATTTCATGTTAGTAGAAAATGTGAGAAAACAAGGCTTAATGTTTATTTTCGGAGGCTGGTACATATCTATTCTTATGGAACGTAATAATGGATTTTTATGATGAATAATGGATAGCAGCTTCTTTTTAAATTCACAAGCTATTTCTTGCTTCAGCTATCAACTGATTGAATGCCCTCTTCGTAATCAGTCCTCAGTTTTACTTTATCGGACTTACTACTAAGACATGAGTAAATTTTCTTATCAGCATAAATACCGAATAAGGAACTGAAGACATCAGGAAGGTTGCTGATGTAGATAAGTAACAAAGTAATTCCAAAGACAGAGCACTGGAAGACCGCAGCATTAACGTGAAACGAACGAGATGAGTGGTCGTTCAATACGAATTTCATTCGGATCAAATCGACACTTCGTCCGGAGACAGTACAGCTTTTCAGTTTGTGAAGAAGGCCAACATTTAAAACGCCTTGGAGATATCTAAAGCCACAACCAGAGCTACGCCGTTTCTATCTAAAGCTTGATAGACTCTTTCAGTGATAATCGTTAATATATCGGCGGTTGATTTAGAGTAGCGAAAGCCATACTCTTTGTTTGAAAGAACGCCGTGTGAAGTTAGATGCTTAATCAATTCTTTCAATTTTTTCTTTCTCTCATCCGTTCTAATCACTGGGAAACAAACTTCAATTTTTTTCCCTAATGAATTAAATTTGACAGTTATATGTAATTTGGGTGCGCTGAGCACGAATTTTTGTTTTTTCCTCTATCGGGTCTTGATTTTGATCAATGCCTTTTCTCTTTCTTCGTATTCATAAAATGTTTTTCACAGTACTAAGTTACACATTATGCAACTAGGTTTTTATTTAGGTATTTGTACCTATTGTTATTGTATTGTTGTATTATGTACACTTTGATATGTAACACCTTAAAAAGATTTTTTAACCTATTTTAATATTAGTAAATTAAGCTAAAATATCAGACTTCTAGAATTTTCTCGAGCGTTCCTGTTTTCTGTAGAATAATCAGCCAATTCAATTAGTTAAGTTCGGGCATTAATATAATTTTGAATTGACATACGACTTAATGAGTAATTTTGTCGTCGTGATTTAATAGCTGATTTAATTAGACGCAATTTATATTGTACCTACTCATCCGTCTTTCTAGGTTAATTTACTAGGTTGTAAGTATCTATTTAAATAGTAAGTTCCGATTTAAACCATTTTTGGTGTTATATTTACCATTTCCTTAAATTTATACGAGTTAAGGGCTTGAAATACCTTTACAAATTGGCAGAACGATCAAGCAATATGTCATCAAGCACTAGAAAGTTCAAATGCAAAACCAACACCGATTGTTTTTGTCTTATATGTGGAAATTTTATACTTCTACATCAACGAGCAAATATAATTGACTTCGTTAAAGATTTTTCTGCCTTAGTGAAAGCTTCATATTTGTTTGTTTTTATTGATATTTTTAAGTATAATTTTACTGTAGTATGAACTGCTTGTATTCATGAAACTTGAAAAAAAATCACGACTTAATATTTTAGTCTTAATTTGAAAGATCTGGAAAATGGCAGGACATGATAAAGCCAAACAGAGTTAAAATTCGTATTCAGCACATCCAAATTATCTTAAGCGTCAGCTATCATTCAATAGAATGCGTGTTCCCAGTGTATTCTTTGTTCGTCCATTTCTTTTAAATCTAAATGGTTTCGTTTCGTCAATTCTCTTTCCATGAACAATTCTGCTGGAATTCAAGTTTTTACACCTTTCTAATCTCATCTGTTTTTTTTTTTTTTTTTTTTTTTTTAAATAATTCATTGCTTTTTGATATTTAATACAGATACCAAAGTAATCTTTTTCGGTGCACCCCTTTATATATTTTTTCTAATAAATTAATGGATTTATTTTTAATCTACCATTTTTATTAACTTAAACAGTATCATAATGGATACTAGTATTTAAGAAAAAATAAGTGGGTAGTCTATTTCAAATACGAGTATCCACTGTAATTACAGTACTTAAATTTATATATATATATATATATATAATTCTTTTTTGTCAAACTTTTACATCTTATATAGACGTTAAAGTAATAATTTAACCTCGTACAATTGCTTCTTTTACGTTTTAAGTCCTGACTTGACGATAAAATAATATAATTAATTTTCGTACCATTCTTCGTTTTACCACTCTTCCATAACTTAAATATTCTAGGATTTCAATCTAAAAATTTATTTATTTTCCATAATTTTATTTGTCACTCTGGTCTGACCGTAAGTCGATTTCCTCAGCGGATAGCAATTCTTGTTTTGGATTCGCCATTTCCGCAATATCTCCTTTTAATAATTCAATTCCACTTTCCTTGCTCTCTCTTTACTTGTAAGATTCCTGTGTGTGAATAAAACAATTTTATTCCCTTTCCTTGAAATAAATTTTTCTGCTCAGTACTTTACAAAATCTTCAGTTTCTAAAGTCCAATCTGCTAATATTGTTACAATTTATCGATTTATATCGGATTGTTTCGTCAAATTATTACGTCCTGAAGAGAAGGTAAACTCAACGAAATTAATCACGTAACGGTCCTTGTTATACAACTCATCTCCCTTCATTTTCGTTTCATCTTTCTTTCCTGTTAGATAGACTACGCAACCTTATAAAAAAGATAAATGAGAAGACAACTGTGATACGCTCAAAAATAGCGACCTGTTTAAACTAATGCGTGTGTGGTGCCATTTCAAGACTGTGGCACGAGTGTCCTTTCACAGAAGATGCGGTGTTATTTGTTCACTAGGAAGCAGCTCTCCGGCAAGCAAGTTCCTGCTTTGTAAAGGTTGCAACAGGTTTGGTTTGGTTTGGTTTTACGGCATGTCAACCTCAATGACATGCCGTAAAACAAAATTTTATTGTTGGTAATATATTTTTTTAATCTATTTCTGGTAATATTTTTCCTTAAAAAAATTATTTCTGGTAATAATTTCCTTTCAGATATGTATCGCTGATAATATTTTTTCTTTTTTTTTTAAAAAAAATGTATAGCTGGTAATATATATTTTTCTTTTTTATTTTCAAAAATATATTCTTGGTAATATTTTTTTTTCAAAAATGCATTGCTGGCAACATTTGGTTTTCAAAAATGTATTGCTGGTAATAATTTTTTACAAAGTATTTCTGGTATTAAAACCTATTTTTACACTTTCATAATGTTTTGACCCCAGTTACAATTCCATTGAATAAGGTTTTGCATCTTGATTATTTATTACGAATTATAAATTTTTACATGTCCAATTTTTTTTATTATGGGTGAAGTGTCCATCATTTCTATATTCTTCAGACTATTAGTGTTTTGTTTCTTGTTATGTTTTGTTCTTTGAACTTCTTTTGTTTCTACTTTCTTGTTTGATTTTGTTCCCTTAGTTTTTCTATTCGGCAACAGGCGTCATTCGGCATCAACCTTACAAAGACAGTCATAAACCCGCACACAAAGAATATCTTGTGTCTTCGTAATCTCAATAAAGATGGAAGTGGTTCAGGATATCCTGGCAGTGTTATATCCTCTAAAAGCAGTATGGAGAGAGAAATAGTTAAGTGACAAGCTAAGTCTAATCTATCTTTTAGTAGCATATACAAAGTATTTTCAAAACCAAAAATCTTATGAATAACAAAAACCAGTCTGAAATCATTGTGTCGTCCAATCTTTTGCATGATGCTGAATCCTGAGCAGCTTACTGTCACCATTTACGGCCGTTGGAGCGCATTAATTAGCGTTGTTCCCACATTATTCCAAATTTAAATTGGAGCGAGATTTCATCGGAAATGCTCCGAGTTAAGATAAGGTTAGTAAATACTAAAACTTGGATACTCTACCGAAGAGAAATCAGCAAACGTGAAAGATTCCATCAAAGGAAACGCCATCAAATCTTGCGGAACACTTGACAGTAGGGAGCAGTGAAAATTTCCTCAAAGCTGCACTCTTCAGGGATTGTTCCCTATACATATCTAAGACGCCATGCCAAATTTGAAGCTGATAGGTTGAGGTTTTAGTCTGCAGCGTTTGCAACTAAATTTAAAAAAATTACTTGTGTTGGTGCAGTGTAATGTGCATTTACTAACTCTTTCTCTTATCAGGTTAACTGGTCACTGTGCTATTGAGATAGCGACTGTATTAACGAGGGCAGCCACAGAACATGCATTGTTTGGCACTGCAAATATTCTTCCAGTGAACAAACTTCTCTTGAAAGGCGAGATGTTAAAGATCTGCTGACGATATAAATGCATGAAGGAAAGTTTGCAGATGTCGCAATGATAATCAATATAGTCACCCAGGATTGTTCAGAATTATGGGAAAAAGCAATTAGAGATAGACATAATGTTCCTCTTCTTAGCCAGAAAACGGAGGAAAGTTTGAGAAAATTGTACAGTAGAGAAACTGAATAACAAGAATGTGGGCAAAAAGCTATATTTCAGGAAGAAATTAAGGAGCTGTCTGATATTTGTAGTTGTTACTCTCCCTGCTGTCTCCTGTTAGAGATGTGAAAAGTTAAGTGTGACGGATATCACCTGGCCTGTAATTGTGATATAAATGTTCCTAAAGGTGAGATGCAGTTGCTGCTTGATCAGCGAGATGATAAGTAAATGAAAATTGCAGGGATTGAGATGAAAGCGACGATGATGGGGGACTGTGACGCTAAGAGAGAAGCGTGATGCGGACAGAGCCAACAGACAGTGATCAAAGTTAGAGATCTGGTAGCTGGATATATTTTTTATGATGAGGATAATTTCGACTATTCAAGAGGTATCCCTCTCCTGTCAATACGGATGCTGGTTTTGTTCCCGATCCAAAAGCTGTGATAGACACCAGCTCACAGAACAAGACAAGACTCCACACACTAGTTGTCGCTTCATACTTCATCAGTCATTGTGCTGGTGCTGCCATTGCTACTGCTGTCTTAACGGACTATAGCGTTATCACAAATGATGACAGAGTCAAATTATTGGAGCACATAAGCTACGAGATGCCAGACAAAAACACCGGTTAAAGTGGCAAGAAATTCAGATGATGGTAAGAAGGCCACCATTTGTGTTATGATAAAGAATTTCTTTCTTTTTTTATGCCATAGCATTTCAGAACGTAGGCAATCATGGCTCTCCACTTCCCTCTATCCCTTGCAGCTCTTAACAAGTTCCTTCCCTTTTCTTCCTCCCCCAAACCACGTTCTATCATCAACTTGCTTAGGCCCGTTAGGTATGTCATGCGTTGTTTTCCATTGTCTCTCTTTACCACTATTCGACCCGTGAGTATTAGATTCTCCAGATCCACCTTTCTCATTACGTGTCCCAGGAACTTCAGCTACCTCTTCCTGATGTTAAGTATAAGCCTCCTCCTTGTTTGTATCCGTTCTAAGACCTCATCCTTGCTTACACGCTTCTGTAGAACCACATCTGTCACGAGTCACTTATTCATGTTTGAGGAAATCGTCCAATATTCGCTGCCGTAAAGAATTAGTTTAGTTTATTTTGTTTAACGGCATATAAACCTCAATGGGTTATTTAATGCCGACAACAGCTTTATGGTAGATTCATATGAATAGAATATATATTCTTTGGTTTAGATTGGTTTGGTTTATTTTATGGCATATGAACCTCAATGGGTTATTTAATGCCGACAACATTTTTATGGTAGATTCATATGAATAGAATATATATTCTTTGGTTTGGTTTATTTTATGGCATATGAATCTCAATGGGTTATTTAATGCCGACAACATCTTTATGGTAGATTCATATGAATAGAATATATATTCTTTGGTTTAGATTGGTTTGGTTTATTTTATGGCATATGAACCTCGATGGGTTATTTAATGCCGACAAAATTTTTTATTGTTGGTAATATTTTGTTTAGTCAAAAATCTGTTTGTGGTAATATATTTCCGGTAATAATTTTTTCAAAAATATATTGCTGGTAATAATTAACTATTTGCCCATAGCTAGAACCCTAACAGGCGCTACCACCCCGGGTCAGTGTGGACCTGGGAACACCAGCAATTAAGAGGTGGTTCCACGCTCCTCAAAACCTCCTGATAAGAGGCCTTGCTGCTGGACGTAGTTGAACGTCTTACCGAGTACAACCGTAAAGAATTAGAAAACCAATAAATGGAGTTCGAGGATCATGGTGCAAGATTTAGTAAGTCATCATGGTTGAGCCTGGCAATGGATATCACACATGTGACTCCCAAGGCTGGACACGAAAGGAAATTGCCAAAACTATTCACAAGTTTCTGGTGGAGAAAAAGTTAACCCAGTAGCACATTGTATGTGTTGGCAGGGATGGGACCAATGTAAATGTAAGATCAGAAAATGGAGCCATTCACCATCTTGAAATGTTACTTGGTCACCCGCCCTATTATATCATTTGTCGGCTTCTCGGAAATGAGCCTACGTTTCCGAGCTGTTTTCTATCACTATAATAGTAAACCAAGTGGTCGTGAGCATTGGCATGGCCACACCGGGAAGCAGATCAAGGAGCCTTTTTTTCTAACAGCCAGTTGTTGCCTTCCAGCAAGTCGGTTTCACTGATTTCCCTGTCTTGAATGAACAAGTGGAGAAAGATCTGTCCTTGGATCAGAAATACCTGTATAGCATTTTTAAAGGAGTTATTAATGGTCTTGTTAATGATGGCTGCTCTTGAGTCCGGTACTTTCTGCATATCAAGGTGGAATACTTAATGGAGTAGAATCCTCCGACTTTATGTAGCAGCATTAAGACACACGCACTAACTGAAAAGAATCGTCATTACAATTATAGAGTTCAGTGCTCTTATGTGGTTCTACATCAGGATACACTGTTACGTAACACGTAGATCAAAGGACGTATTCCAATCCATGCTAATATATGAAACACCTGAATAGTAAGAAGAAGACGATAGAGAAGAAGACTGTCCAGAGAAATGCATACTTTGCCCACACGGATCAACTTCTTGGTATATGTAGGTAATTCAGTTTGCCCATCGTTTGCGTTGAGTGAAATGGATTAAAGTGCTTGCTTTCTTCTTCCGTCGTCCGCTCTACCAACTGAGCTGTCGCGAGTGACCTCTTCCGTATTCTCTCATTCTCGTCAGTAACGTACGTATGCCGTCACACCAACAAAAGATCTGACGTCTTCCTCACAGACTTGCTATTTATGCCAGCGTCGGGGGCAACTAAAATTTGAATACGAGACTGACTTCTCGCCCGAGACTTCCTATTTCATAAATTCAAGCTGGTTTGAATTCTTAATCTTTTTTTTTTTCTTTGTACGTCTGCCCGCGAGATTTCGGAATAATCCATTTCCCTTTTAATGGCGGTCGCGATCTTTCAACAGGACCTGACACGCCAAGCAAATTCGCTTTAGGGGAGATAACTCTTCTCGTTCCTCACAGAATATATGCAGATGAGGACGTGAGTGTTAGAAAAAACTGTCACAATGATAATAAATATTAGAGAGGAAAATCAGTAGATTGAATAATGCACTAACAGATCTGATGAGGATGAAGAATATTCCGATACTGCTGTTGACGAGGATTTGGTAAACTACACTGAGGAGGAGGAGAACAGTGAAGATGGAGATGGGTATTAATATGTGCCTATTGTCAACATTAAAAATTGGTGACTCCCAAAAATGATCATTCCCTGATTAACTGGATGAATGAACTCAAGACTGAGCCCCCTTACCCTCCTTCTCTATCAGATCAACAGGTTAATGACATTATTGAGACACCATCAATAGTGCCAAAGAAGCCAAATATTACTCAGGCGGTCGAAAGAGGGATAAAAGTGATGACTGACGCCTGCCCTGAAAACAACTTATTTTTTTTATCTAGAAAATGATGTCTAGGTCCCACACAAAAAAAGATTTCACTATTAACTTGTATATTTTAATATGTTGCGCCTCATAAATAATATTGTAATTAAATTGATGTCATCGAGGTACAATTTATTATTATTATTTATTATTATACTAGCAAACAATAAATGGCACTTATTTTTGGTGTACAGTTAAGTGCAACTTAAAAAAAATGTGTTTTTTCACTGCTCCCTAACGTGACAGAACCGGATCACAAACAACGAATTTCTCCGCATAAAGATGGAAAACCTATAAACCATTTATAACTCAACACCGATTTCGAAGGACCGGACACCTTTCTCGAATGCCAGACATCCGTCTAGCCAAACAAATCCTCTTCTCGAAGCTCGCATCTGGCAAGGGACTACGTGGAGCCCCACGTCGTCGATTCAAGGATCAGCTCAAAAACACCTTGCTGAGGACAGAAATCGGCACAATCAATTGGGAGAAGGAAGCTGCAGAAAGAACCAATCGGAGAGAAGCATTCCACGAACAAAAAAAACAAACAAAAACAAACCCAAAATCCCCCCCACCAAAAAAAAAAACAAAAACAAACAAAACAGAAACAAAATAAAACAGAAGATACAAAGAAAAGATGAAGAGAACTCAAAGAAAATCCAGAGCTCTGCATCCTCTGAACCCTCCTACCCTACCATGCGGTGGCTGCGGGCATCTCTTCGGATCTAACATAGCACTTATTGCACACAGAAAAAAAGGTTGATGAGTGCATTAATACTAGGCAACGAGTTCCGTCAATGAAGACTAAATACGTATTTTTAATAATATAAAGAGTGAATTATGGCAGAAAGGTTTATTACCCCAGTTTGTACCCCCTATTATGGGTATTATTATATTTATGATATAATTTCATCGACGGAGCGATATAGTTAAAGAATAGAATGACAAAAATGTTCTGTTCTCAGAGTTTTATGCCACTAACTCGTAAACAAAATTATATACACATATCCTACACCAAGAAATTATATGACACTACAAATTATATGATACTACAACAGCATGCAATGCGAAAAAGTGAACGAAAAGATAGGGTCTTACTTATAATTCCCAACAGAAATTGAGTGTGCCGGAGATTCTTCTGTGTTTCTGGAAAAATCATATTTAGGATTCCAGATTCAGGTGGGCTGGATTTATCTGCTATATCACTAACGAGGACATATTATGCTCAAACAGCGAGTCATGGGTTTTTCCCTAACATAAGAACAACGAGCCGGAGTTAATTTCTATAAATGGTGAAGATATATTTCCATAGGAAAAAGGCGCGTAAGCTGCACCACGTGGTAGCTGGTTTCACAAGCCCGGGGGAGCGACGCTAGTGTTTTGTTCGACTCCTGGAAACTGACTTTCGCAACTCTGTGAAGTGACGTCAATAGGTTTAATTTAGTAAGGTAAAAAGTAGAGAGAGATTACTGAAAGCAGAAGCTAGCGTGTTTGATATCGCCATTTAATATATATATATATATATATATATATATATATATAGTAGACAGTACTTTTTTTGCTGTATTACCTCAAGCCCGGATCGAAAGCCAACCGATTTGGTGTCAGTCAGAGCTTCTACCACTGAGCCATCTTCACTCGACAGAACGGGTAAGCCGAATCTAGCGTATTGTTTTTACAAACGCCAAGCACCGGTAATGCTCAATTCATTTTACTGAAGAGCTTCACATTTACGCCAATGACCGTTGTTTTTAGAATTAGCTTTTCAGATAACTGTGCTCAATTTAAAAAAAAAAATCCAAATTTTTAAAATATTAACATTTAAAATTCTTGTTTTCTCTTGATCTCACTAATCAACGTGGCCAAAATTAATTTTTCTAATTATCTCAATCACGTATCAGCACGACTCTTAATCTTTCCGAATATTTGTCGATTTTTGTTTCGTTTTTATCTTTTTTTTTGTAAATTTATCTGTTAAGTTAAAAATCATTCTCTCATTCGTCCTTTGAATTCCTTCTTACTTCCTTCAAAGTCTGCCTTAGTTCTTTTTTAGAATTTTTTATTCAGTATCTACTTTATTTTATTTATTCTTTTTGCTTCCTTCCTCTTCACCCTTTTTTTTTTTTTAACTATGATGGCATTTTTTAAACACGACATCGTCAGTTATTAACAGAACAACTTAAGTCAGTTTTGCAGTGAGCCACAAGCCTAAAATAGCCTGAACATCATCTTGAAACAGTCATAGCCAGAAGGTTACAAGCGTAAAAGCTACTAGACGAGACACCCCGCACAAAAAAAAAACAAAACAAAAAAAACAAAAACAAAACAAAAACAAACAAACAAACATCAAAAGCCTACTCCTGGATATGGCAATGCTATATGATAAAAATATATCTGTTAGAGAATAATATCTAAAAATTATGACACGTGTATGATAATATCACTACAAAAATAGCCATTTTGTTTCAACACTTCTGGTGTCTTGTCAAGTGACGGTGTTGCAAGTCAAAGAGTATTGCCATATTTATCACAACGTTTCGGCCGTTATACGCTCCAGTCTTCTTCAGGTGGTTGGAATGTCGAAATAAAGAGATTTTAAAGAGTTCAAAAACCAACCACTACTCTCAGTGGGGGAAATATCTTTACGTAAGATGTAATGGCCAATCAAATTACAAGCATATGATAATTCAAATAACTCGAAAACGGGCCTTAAATACAATTTGTTAATGCTTTAAATAAAAGTATTCGGTGATTTTATAGGAAATCAGAATAAACAATTAATCTCCAATATTTTGCAATAAAAAAAAAATAAAAAAATAAAAGTTACGCATATTAAACTCTAAATACAACCATGCAACATGTTTAGAAAATTACAAAATTATTGAAAGAAAAAAACGGAGAAAATATGTCTAAACTTTCATATATTGCTTTTAGAAATAGGTTGAATTTTTCGTCCGAATCTAAGCAGTAGTAACAGGCTAGTATGGCTACATAGTCAGTTACATTGACAGGGTCGTGATGGTAGGTTTAATGGACAAGGGAGAAAGGTTTATTTCCGACTAGACATAGACATACCATCATAATAGACAGACACATGGTACAGTGGATAAAGGCGTTGGTTAGATCCAGTAACAGGACCCAAAGTGTGAGAGTTCAATACCTTCAATAAGGCAGTGGAGAACTTTCAGAGGGAAATTAGCAGAAGATAACCGATAACTGACATCCATTAAACATGGCACATGGAACTAGAACAGTCTACTCCAGTGAGCGAAATAAATGGTTCAGTTCAATATTCCAATCACCTGAAGAAGGCCAGAGCGTACAACGACCGAAACGTTGTAATAAATATGGCGACAATAGTCCGAATAATGTAAATAATGCACATAAATGTGATTGAATATATAAGCACGCAAATATACGAACGGCAAACAGATTTATTAAGGTTCAATCTTCCAACATAACTACATTCTGTTACAGAATATGATAAAATAATATACTGAGGATATTGAAATTGAAGAAAAAAGTAGCGTTTTAAACTACTGTTTAATAATTGGAGCCCGGGATACGATAGAAAAAAAAGATACAGGTGAGAAGATAGAGATGTGAACATTAAGAAAACCCTTGGGGAATCCCCTTGGAGCTGTACACCTAGTCAAGAGAGTATTACCAATACTAAGGAAGTATAAACTCTAGACATGTTAAGTATAACTTGAAATCAGAATTTATGTAAACAGATTGTATATATTTACTACTTTACTCCAGTTATTCAATAATGAAAGGTAAAACATTATAATAAACAGAAAGCAAAAGATATTTTTTAAATCGTTTCATCCCAAGCAAGACGACAATGCCACTAGGACACAGGGGTTTACAGGGAGTGAAAGTGAATGTAAATGGGGGAGTGTAGAGAAAAGGAATAAAAGAAACAGGTTTCAAAAAGACAGATGATGATGATTGACGTTGCATTTAAAAGTTATCAGGGAAGCAAGAAATCGGAAGGCAGTTCCACAGGCGGGAAGTGCGAGTAAACGATGAAATATTGTTGCCCATCTAGTGGCACACTTAAATTTATGTAGTCGGGGTACCAGAGATAAAAGCTCGTCAGAGCAGTTGCCATGAAAATGTTTGTAGAAATAACAGAGGGAAGCCACGTCACGTCTTAGGTAAAGTGACTGAAGTCTAAATGCTTGGTCAGGATCGATTACATTACAGACGTTTGTGTGAATTTTTGTCAAGAATCTTGAGATGTACAGCAGAAGCACCATACTGGATATGGCGACGGTATTCAATGCCCGGACAAATGATAGACTTATAGATGTAGCAATTACACCACCAACAGCAACTGTTCAACAAAATAAGCATCAAAAATTGAAATTCGAAAGATGTGACATCTCAAACTCAGACAATCCCAAATGTTATTGATACACTAGGAATCATCCTAAAAAAACCCAGGTTTCTCAACTCCCGGGTTGTTTAATTAAAATGCAAAAGTCACCGGTACTACCCGACTCCTCAGGGGAGTAAAAACAATGTGACAGGTTACATAGCTATACTAAAGAAACTTGCATGCACATCCCCATATATTCACAGAACCCAACATATTTTACAATGATTTATCCTCCATATTTTGAAAGTTCATGGCAGTAACAGAATGTCAAGGCCCCAATGCAAAATAATAGAATAATGTATTCAAATATAAAGGATATGATATTCTGTGTCCTTCTGTACAACAACATTTGTTGTTTGAAGTCTCTTCATCTGTTCGTCCATAATTTGAAAGTTCTGAGACTTTACAGTGTTTTTGAAACTCTCCATTTAATCTGCGTACACATTCTAATGAAAGTTTAAACTAATAAACACAATCATTCAACATCATATAATTAAGAAAAATATGCTGGGAATGTCAGCTACACATCAAGACAACTGTACCAAAAATCGTTATCTGTTGACTGACAGTCTCTTGAGGTTTCAGGGTAAAAATTAGAGGCAGCTCGCCAAACAAACAGATTCGAAACAGAATAAGTCATGTTTTTAATTAAAGTTTTTATTCTTAACGATCTTAGATTAATTAAAAACCGAAGCGAATCCTTTCATCTTAATTAGTTTAGAAAAAAATTGGATTCGTTTATTTAGTCACTCATATGCAGACGACAGGGTTGATAGCCGACAGACACGGAAAGCAAATGAAAGGAACCCCCCCGAAAAAAGGTAGTAAATGAAAACAAGACCGAACGTATAGTTGTACGCAAAAGATATAACCCAAGATGCGAACTACGAATTGGAGATATCAAAAGGAAGCAAGAAAAATAAAGTTAAAACAGACAGGGAATTTAAAAAAAGAAATGAATTGAGTTAGGGTAAAAAAATCCAAGGTTGCCTTGTGTTGTAGAGTAGCTAGGACCTCATTAGCACTATAGCTTGGCTCATAGCCTTAAATAGTCTACAATTAAGGACTTCAACAGTTGATTAATAAGTTGATACTAAGCCGATTAGTATTCGGACTGATTTTACTTTGTCTATACAGTATTTGACCCTCCTCTATACCTTGTAAGTTGTCTTGTTGCTTTGTAAGTTATTGTTCTGTGTTATTCGTATGTATCCGTTACCACCGGATACTGGTGTTGAATAATTATATTAATGTGCATTCATCTCTCTGTATCATTCAACAAAAGCTTGCCAAATAAAAAAGGCGACACGTAAAAAAAACAAAAAACAAACAAAAAAACAAAAAACAAACAAAAACAAAAAACGGGTGAAAAAGTTTCACAAGTAACAAAATCAAAATTAAAAATAAATAAACTCAGCGTGAATTTGCTTCTTCAAAATAGGTCACATGTAAAGAAAAAAACAAAACAAAACAAAAGACAACAAGCAAAAAAAAAAACAACAAATTAAGAGGTGGTCCCATGCTCCCGATCAGAGGCCTTGCTGTTGGAAGTAGATTATAGTCTTACCCAGGACACCGATGTAGTTTATAGTCTTATCCAAGATGGGCAAATGAAGAGACTTCAAGCAACAGAAATGTTGTTCTACAGAAGGACACTGAGAATATCATATCTTATATACTTGAATACATTATTCTATTATTTTGCATCATAAATCTTTCAATAATTGATTTTGTTAGCTTTTCTTCTTTTTTCGAGTTTAATAGAGATCTTTGCTGATATAGTGTTTTTCATTCTCATATACATTTGTTTAATGAATCACAACATTTCCTGTTGGATTAATATAACAATTTGGAGCCCTTGAAATCTTTTTTCAAGGAGGACAGTAGTCAAGTTTGCAGAATATGAAAGAGTATAATCTTATAGGAATAAATTCTTCAGCATAAAGATTTCGCTTTGTAGTACAAAAAATGTCCTGTCCAAGTATTAAGCATAAATTCCTGAATTTATCTTGACACCATCAACAAATCTGAAGCGATCTATAGATTTACAACCTGGCTGACTATTTCATGAAGGAATCAGCAGCTTTCAATTCCGACCGATGTAGCTCTACAAGTATTTACCAGACTTCCCACCAAAGTCAGAATGCAACACAAGGTCAGCTATTTACACTCGGGTAACTGGTTAAATATTGGTCAATTTTTGCCCCACCCTTGCTTGCGCGTGATTGGGCACCAACTTTTCATAGCTGGTCACGATCTACTGGAACAGATACTACAACAGTAGCTCTACATTCAGAATTACGTAGGCTGTTTTTGTTTAAACGGTTGGTTCAGGACAGAGTATATCTTAAATTAATTCGATTCCATTTACATTTTATCTGATTCTATAAAGGAATTACTAAAATTTCAACTGGAAATATAGGGTAAGTAAGGTCTGTGTAATATTCAAAATAGAGAACATGTTTGAAAATACTTTGGCGTAGTTGTTACACTTTCAGAGGCTAACCTGGTTGACCATTACGACCGAAGAGTGAGTTCGATCATCACTGATAAATGATAGTAAATTACTCTCTCGAGTAGTTTGTAACACCCTATTTATCATCTCTCAATTGCGTCTCTGTCTTTGGGCAGAGACGGTTCCGTCAAAGAGCAGAGTCGCAACTGGGGAAAATTATACTGAGAGATGTCCGACCCGGGGAACAGCTGCCCGAGGTCGCGCCCTCTCATTGCACCAAAGACAGGGATCGGTGTTTGCACCGACGCCAGAGAAACCGACAGTTGCGGGGGCTCGGGCAATTTTTGTTCTTAGCCCGGGTGTATGTACTCAGGCTCCACACATTAAACCGACCTTATGTTGCAATCTGACCTCGTGGGGGAAGCGTTAAGTAAAAACAAAAATTAATCGTTAAAGGAAAGAATCTACGAAAATAGGGTCCTTGATAGTGATTCTCCAAGCGTAGCTCAGATGTGGCACAAGGCCGAAAGTATGGGACACCCAGTGAGGATCGAACTCAATACTCAGTCGTAATTGTTCTAACAAGACAAGCTTTCTAACCATTACTCCACATTGAGGTGACCCCAAAATAGGCTCCTTGATATGTGGTAATGATTAGTGACATTAGTCTGGTTAACCATTAGTAATGAACGATGAGTTGAATCTTTACAGTGTACGCGATAGAAACATTCGATATTAAATAACAATACTTGGCAACCAACCTCACAGAACATTGTTTGCACACGTATTCAGTAATATACAAATTCTTCTACAAGATTGCCTAGAATAAGTGACGTTGCATTAATAGCATTAGGTAATCATGTGTGTTGTAGCCAAGTTGCGTGTGATGTAGTCAATGGGGATTCATTCACACGGAGGTTTTGCCGAAAGGAATGACAAATAATTTCGTAAAGTACAGCAGATTCATGTACATGCTCTACTCATTCGCAGAATAAGTCCTGAAAGGAAACCATTTTTAGTATCATGAAAACGTGATCACATGATACCAAGTGTTACTTATAATTCTCTTACTAGTCCTGGGTATGACGATAAACTACATCCGGCAGCAAGACCTCTGATCGAGAGTTGGAGGTTTTGAGGAGCGTGGGACCATATCTTAATTGCTGCTGTTTCCAGATCCACCCTGGCCCGGAGTTGTAGCACGTGTTGGGTGGGTAGGGGGTCCAACCTATGCGCAAATAGTGACCCCCCCCCAAAAAAACACTATGAAAGCATAAACGGACATATTTACAGTAAAATTGTCAGCAATACACAATTATAATAAAATGAACAAACTATATTTTTTTCTGTAGTTGAAGGCATGAACTGTGTTCAAAATATTTAGATTTAGAACTTAATTAATCCATAGAGGTTGTTTTGTTATGCCAACGAATACTCGTTGCCATTTTTGTAATGCTAGTTTTAGTAGAGTCTTTGTAATCGCAGATACAACTACAGTTCGCTGTCGAAAAATACTGGTGTCAAGCGCTTTCGAACAACACTCACACTCATAGTACTTGCTCGATAATACTCGCTCTAATAGTAATCCGTATAGTGATCCGAATAGTAAAATAGTATAGTGAATAGAGTAGAGAATAGCTGTCCGTGTAGTAATAGAGGATAGAAGAGAAATAGCAATCAAAATAGTATAGAGGATAGACTAGAAATAGTGATCGTTAGTCGTCAGCTACTTCCTACATATATGCGTTTCTTTTATGGTCACGTGGTCTACTTAATTCAATAATGGTATCGCCTGTGTTTGCTCACTGGCGATCTATGTTCGAACTCAGGTACCGGAGGCGACACTTTATTCCAACATAAGTTAATATGCCGCTAAACGAAATCAGCCAAATACCCGATACGAAAACAACTTTCATGACATTAGTCCATATAATACCCTACAATTTCTTAAAGTCCGATGCACTCTTTTCATCATAAGTCAGGATGGCATCCCCACCTTTGCAAGACTATTCGACTCAAAAGGTGGATTCCAAATAATCTGCATGTACTATTGAAAAATCTTCATTCTTTTCCTTTTCCCTACGTATACATTTACATGGATTATTTGTGTAGCAAGGCCTCTGATCGGAGCGTAGAATCGCTTCTAAATTGTTGTTGTTCTCAGGTCCACCCTGACCCCGGGGTGGTAGCACCTGTTAGGGTCCCAAATATGGGAGAACAGTTAAACCCCAAACTGTGTTCAAAACACTATGAAAGTATAATAGGTTTTTATAGTAAAAATGTCAGCAATACGTGTTGGGGAAAAAAAGATTGCCAGCAATAGATTTGACTTGGCAAAAAGCCTCTTTACAAAAACAGGCCAATGAAATCTTATCTACAAACTGATTTCTTATAAAGAATCCATATTCTATTCACACAAACCTATCCTAAAAGTATTGTCGGCATTAAATAACCAATTGACATTGATATTCCATAACATAAACGGAACCAAACAATCTATGAGCTTGTTTTTTGTTTTTACTCGGTGTCCCAGTTTTATGACTGCGTAAGAACAAATCTCTTGTGACGTTCATTGCCAGCAAATCTAATTTTTACAAAAAGAGGGAATAAGCGTTTTCTTACCTTTGCATTATTTGGGCAAACTTTTAGGCCAGAACGGAATAAAGTGTCAGCGTGTAACCAGTCTTTGTTTCTCTGTAACAATGAAAAGAAGAATGGTCTTAAGTAATAACTGTGTGTAAAATATATCGATCAAAAGGTCTTCAATTGTTTTTTCACATTTAAAACAAGAGACAAAAAGCTTCAAACTGGATGCATTGACGATACTTAACAAAATGATTACAAAAGACAGTGTGAGTAAGAACCATCAAAGGGTCAGAAATCCAAATTCCTTGCTAGGCACACTATATATATATATATATATATATATATATATATCTTTGGAGCAGATTCTAATGCTCAGAGACGATAAACTGTTTCCTACAGTAAAACCAGTATCTAATCACTACGTCCATTACAATCAGTAGCTTGGCGGAAAGTTTCGTGTTTAAAGAAGGTTAACCGAGACCAATACTGCTCAGCGACTGCTATCGAGGTAACTTGTTGGATGTATGGCTCCTCTCTCTCTCTCTGTCCAATCTAAATGTGGCTAACTAACTATATCTAGAATAATGTGGTCCGGCTATATAAGACCATGAACGCAATTCCCTACCTTTCGGTCATTGTCAATTAACCCCGAAAGTTTACTGTTTCTCTACTTGTGGATAGCGAGCGGTTGCTTTGAAGCGTCGACATCTTGATTTTATTATTGATTAACAAAAAGCTGCCGGTGCTTCAGGCTCAGATAAATGATATCATTTACAGCCGACTCCATAAGTTAACTTTCAATATACTTATCATTTCTTGAATTTAAATGTTAACATTTCTCGAGCTGAACGGGAATATTTTCACATGAATATTTATAGTTGGATATCGTCATCAAATACGTTGAGAGAAAATGTATCGCCACTTGAATGGTTGTCAGAAAAGAAAGCAGCTGGATCAACATTTTGGTAACCTTATTTCCGACATTTTCATTTTGGTCAAGTAATAGCAACAACGAAAAAAACTGAACAAACATATATATAAACAAAACTGATTGAGAAGGTACGACACAGAGCGGGTGTAAAAACAAGATCTTTCAAAGGGTCGACGAATATCAAGCACAGTAGGACAGACTGTCGTTCATAGATATGTATGCAACCATACCGGTGATGATGCTGCCAGCGCCGAACTCGACGCCCGTGGCGGAAGGCTGCCAGCGCCGAACTCGACGCCCGCGGCGGAAGATTTTTCTCATGGAATCGACTGCGACTTGTCCGCAATTAAGGTGTATTCTCAAACTGGAAGACATCGCCAGGTGTAATTGTCCTATTCACACTACACAATGGACAAATACCTCTCCGGCTTTCGACACATATGTGGAGGTAAATTGTTATGTGCTTTTTGCTGATCAATGACCCTACGGCCACATCTGGTCATGAAACTAAGAATGATCAAACGTGACAAATGTCGCTACTTATTCTATCACTTTCATGTCTCTTGATTGTTGGAAATCCATATCTTTTGTTCCAGTAAAAAAAAACTTAGGTGAAACATCTGACCCTTCAAACTATCGGCCTATTTACCTTCTACCACTTTTTGGCAAAATACTAGAGACTCTAATCAACGCTGAATTGGTTAAGAATCTCACATCACACAGACTTTGTATTTGCTTAAAAACAAATATTGCAATATGAGCTCTGGCAAAAAAATATGCAATAATAACAGCAAAAATTGCAATATGAGCACCGGTAAAAAATAGTTGCAGAAGATATTAGGTTTATAATAACCAGAAATTCATACACAGATGTCCATAAGGACACATTGCACAGTGGATAAAGGCGTTGGTTAGATTCAGTAACATGACCCAAAGAGTGTGAGTTCAATACCTGGTTAATGCAGGAGATAACTGGCATCCATTAGACATGGCACGTGGAACTAGAACAGTCTACCCTAGTCAGCGAAATGAAACAGTCTACCCTAGTCAGCGAAATGAAACAGTCTACCCTAGTCAGCGAAATGAAACAGTCTACCCTAGTCAGCGAAATGAAACAGTCTACCCTAGTCAGCGAAATGAAACAGTCTACCCTAGTCAGCGAAATGAAACAGTCTACCCTAGTCAGCGAAATGAAACAGTCTACCCTAGTCAGCGAAATGAAACAGTCTACCCTAGTCAGCGAAATGAAACAGTCTACCCTAGTCAGCGAAATGAAACAGTCTACCCTAGTCAGCGAAATGAAACGGTCTACCCTAGTCAGCGAAATGAAACGGTCTACCCTAGTCAGCGAAATGAAACGGTCTACCCTAGTCAGCGAAATGAAACGGTCTACCCTAGTCAGCGAAATGAAACAGTCTACCCTAGTCAGCGAAATGAAGGGTTCAGTTCGACATTCCAATCAGCTTAAGAAGGCCGGAGCGTACAACGGCCGAAACGTTGTAATAAATATGGCGAAAAAGATGAAAATAGTCCGAATAATGTAAATAGTGGATGAAGGTTTTATATTATTAAAGCCTCAAATTGATTTCGTCCAGTCAACTGATGTTTCTGCCACATTTAATGATTGTGTGTGTGTGGGGGGGCGGTGGGGGAGTTATTACTAACATTATTTTATTTGGTTTCTTGTAAATAGTTTTTGTTTTCATATTGTAAAAACTTCTCTTCTTTTTTTTTATCCTCCCAGACAATGAATTGTACATATGTGGACTAGTTGGGACTTTCATTATGGTGGATGTACTAAGAAAGGTAGGTAAGTATGCGTTGTTTTGGTGTTAGGAATATTGTGATATGCTTGGGTTAATGTTTGTGGCTAGCTAAGTTTAAAGTTAAGACAGATGAGGAGCGTCCTCTCTTCCATTTTGATCTTGTGCCACATTTTGTAAATTACAAATAAATATCGCTCTTCGCTATGGTACCTAGACTTTACGAATTTAAGCGAGGTACTAGATTAGGAACAAGGTCCCATCAATTTACAATTGAAGTGACTAGATGTAACCGTAAGTTACATGCTAAAATTTTCTTTTCTCTCTTGTGAAACTCTTCGGGCTTCTTACTTTCCAGTCATTTTCGGTCTTCACATATATAAATGCAATACCAATCGTTATCTACTGTCCTCCTGATTTATCTTCTGTTGTTCTCGCTTCGTTCATGATGTTTTGTTTTATAATTCTTTCACACCCAGTAACCTCTTGTTCCTTAGTGGCGTTACTGCTTTGCATGGGGTGAATTAGAAAAAAAAAAAAAAACCATTGTAAAAGTATATGTCCAACTCTTCCGACACAGGCATAATGTTAGTTCGTGGTGAGGTGGCCTTTTAAAGCCATCAAGAACTCATTGAGAAGAAATTATTAGCGACACCAGACAGAAAGGTAAACCGTTTCGGCGCAAAAAGGGTGATAGCAGAATGAGAAAAATAACAAGGAATCAGCTCTAAAGAATTTAGACGAAATGTCAAAACTTGTGAAACTAAAGAATAAAACTCATCTGAACACTCCATGAAAATAGCGACAGGCTTGCAATGTTGCATCTGTCGAAAAAATTCGTTTGGGCACGGCATGTTACTTCCACGAAATCGAAACCCCCTCGTTTCGTCCGTGTTCCAAAGGTAAGGAGAAAGACCCTCCCAGAAAACGGCTTACCTAAGACCTGCTGTTTTATGGAAGATAATCTTAATTTGTTAACATCAACTCCTTTTTGCTCTATATCACATCCAAGATAATTTTAACATTGACCCTCTACCTTGAATGCCTCTCTAGCCTTGTATAGGATGGATTTTAGTATTAGCCAATTAATTAAAAAGTACATACCATATGTGAACGAATTGTCAATATGATGATTAAAAAAATGGCGAATTTTCGCAAGCTCTGAAAATAGATAGAGATAAACATAATAAATTGATTTATTCAGAGAAAAGAACTAAAAAAAAGATAATCGTTATTTAATAATCATTATTTTGATAGTGAACAGAACTGTTCACAGTGTCTCAGCGAACGTTCGGTGAGACACTGTGAGACACGGAACGAGACAGAAATGCCAATCTAGTAGCACGCTTAAATTCATGTAGTTGGTGTATCAGGAAAAAAAAAGCTCATCAGAACAATTGCCATGAAAATATTTGTAGAAAAAAAAACAAAAAACAAAACAAAAAAAACAAAAAAAAAAAAGGGGGAAACCACATCACATCTGTGAGAAAGTGACTGAAGTCGAGATACCAGGTCAGAATCTATTACATTAAAGATCCTTCTTTGGATTTTTCTTTAGAAAACCTGGAGATGAACAGAAGAAGTACCTGACTAGATATGGTAACAGTATTCAATGCACGGACGATTGATTGATGTGCAAGATGGATTCTTACAAGAAAAATACAGCTTTTCATCGCAGTTGATGAAGCTATTGACTCAAGTTGAAAACGTGAGACCAAGAAGACGCAGTGAGACGGTCTCCCAAAGTCTAACATCAACCATGCAGATGGTGAGCAGAAATGAGAGCAGTTTAGTTTTGGAGGCACTAAATTTAAACGGCATTTCCTGCCACAGTTAACCAATGATTGGTGGTCTTATTCGAGAGCAACGGCCAGTATAACTGTCAGCGCTGCCGGATTTACTATTGAGACAGGAGTAAATGACAGCGTCGTCTGCATAGATGCCTACTTGGGAACTAATGACATTAGGAGGATCATTGATGAAGATCTGAAAGAGTGTAGAACACAGGATAGAGCCTAGGGAAACATCCGCGTTCGTATGAAAGGATCCCATTTAGAACGACCTTCATATCACGATTTGCTAAGAAAGATTAGATTAGCTCAAATAATCGTTGTGCAATACCGTAGCCTTGAAAAGAAGGAAAATAGAGAAGTAAAAATCAAGGACAACCGGGAAGGAGAAAGAAAAGGACAACCGGGAAGGAGAAAGAAGTAAAAGGAAAGAAAAAAAAAAAAAAAAAAAAAAAGAAAGAAAACGAAATGAAGAAGAAAGGAGGCAAACAGAATGAAATAGGGAGAGAAAACGGAAAAAGAATGAAAGGAGAAAGAAAGGAAAAAGATAAAAAAGGGAAAGAAAAGAAAGGGAAAGAAAAAAATGGAAAGAAGAAAACAAAGAAAGAAAACGTAAAGACGTAAGGGAGGCAGAAGACCCTGAAGATGACATTTTGCTAATGTCGGAAGTACTCGGAATAAATGAATATGCATCACTATGGTAACTTTTTTCTTCCTTTAATAAGGATACTAAGAAGCTTGTCCGCGAATATATAGAAGATCATATTAAAAATAGACAAAACTTATCTAAATTATTTAATATATGTGTATATATATATATATATATATATATATATATATATATATATATATGTTAGGTTGGTGCAAAAATAATGACATAATAATGTCGTTTTTTGACGTATTTTTTAACGTCAAAAAACGACATTACGTCATTATTTTTGCACCAACCTTATATATATATATATAGAGAGAGAGAGAGAGAGAGAGGAAGAGAGAGAGAGAGAGGCACGGTGGAGTAATGTATCGCGGCTTGGATTGAGGAATAAAGCCGAGATCGAATTCCAATTGAATCCATTACATTCACTTATGTGCTAATATCCTTGGAAAAGGTATGAATCCTCCTCCTATCCTTCATGTAAATAGCAAGGAGAGTAAATAACAAACAAATGAACATTAAATAACGAGTAAATAGCAGGACTGAGTGGCTTCTATAGCCTTGGATGGCAAATGGTCTAGATGCAGAAACTCTGAATTCAAAACCTGTTGAGGGTCGTTTGGGAACCTTGTGGCACATAGTGCACCATATCTCTGTATTCGGCTCTTCAAAAAGTGTGGATAGTTCTTCAAAAAACCTTAAAAATCAAATCACATGTGCTGGCGTCTGGCTGTCGGTTCCTGGGGACTGAGCTGCTTGGCCCTCGTACGTCGAATACGACGAGAAAGTCGAATATATATAAAGAGAAAGAGAAAGAGAGAGAGAGAGAAAGAGAAAGAGAAAGAGAAAGAGAAAGAGAAAGAGAAAGAGAAAGAGAGAGAAAGAGAAAGAGAGAGAAAGAAGGAGAGAGAGAAAGAAGGAGAGAGAGAAAGAAGGAGAGAGAGAAAGAAGGAGAGAGAGAAAGAAGGAGAGAGAGAAAGAAGGAGAGAGAGAAAGAAGGAGAGAGAGAAAGAGAGAGAAAGAGAGGGAGAGAAAGAGAGAGAAAAAGAGAGAAAGAGAGAGAGAAAGAGAGAAAGAGAGGGAAAGAGAGAGAGAAAGAGAGAGAAAAAGAGAGAAAGAGAGAGAAAAAGAGAGAAAGGGAGAGAAAAAGAGAGAAAGGGAGAGAAAAAGAGAGAAAGGGAGAGAGAAAGAGAGACCACAAAAATTATTAGTAAATCTAACACAAAGTTGTAAGTTGACAAAAAAAAAAAAAAAAAAAAGAAAAAAGAAAAAATAGAATAGAAAGTAATATGTCGATCCAGGGTAACTTATATAGGACAATCTACTCCATTAGATTAAATAAAGGATTCAGATCGACATCTGATGATGAATGCCGGAGAATACAAAGGCCGAAACGCTGTGATAAAAACAGAGATGAAAAAAAAAAAAAATACTCCGCATATAAATAATAATAACTCCTCATGTCAGAAATTCAGACAGAACAAAACGTAATTAATAAAAAAAAAAAAATGTCCAAATTAACTTACTTGTAAATGTAGTGTACAGTGATTGGACAAGGCACAGTAACCAATAGCAACGAGGAGGGAAAATCCAAGGCACGGTAAGTAAAGGTTTCTTTCGGCAATGACAAAACCGACGCGAAAGAATATATTACTGGCCGGAAGAAATGGGATGAAAAGGAAAATATAGGCAACCATGAGTTTTCTGAAATAAAAAATAAACAGGAACAATTAAAAAGAAACCCAAAAAACAAAACAAAACAAGACACTGATGAAGATAAAAACAAAAGCAATACACTATTTATTAACCTAATCAGTCTGACACAAGGCCAAAAGTGTGGGCCGTCCTGGGTATGGCGATAAACTACATTCACGTCTTGAGTAATAAGGTAAACTACATCCGACAGCAGGGCATCTGATCAGGAGGTTTTGTGGAACATGGAACCATCTCTTAATTGCTGGTGTTCCCAGGTCCAAAATGACCCAGTGTGGTAGCACGTGTTAGGGTCCCAGCCATGGGCAAATATTTACCCCCCCCCCCGCACAAAGGGACTCAAAACATTATGAAAGTATAAAAATAGGTTTTAATACCGGCAATACTTTTTGGGAAAAATGATTACCAGCATACATTTTTGAAAAAGAAAAATATTACCAGCAGTCCATTTTGGAAAAAAAATATCAGCAATAAAAATCTTATCAGCATTAAACAACCTATTGAGGTTGATATGCAGTAAAGCAAAACAGTCCGACACAAGGACAGAAGTGTGGGGCAGACTTTCTGCCTTGCGGTAGAAAACATCGGTTACAAATTCGAAAGAGTTCACTTCACTCTGGAGCAATGGGTTAACAAGTTCATTTTGCAGACCATTACTTCTGTACCAAGTCAACATCTCCCTGTATGCTCCACAACTGTAGACTTATGCCAAACATAGCCGAATAAATCACGATAATGAATACCGTATTTACCTATGATTAATTGTTGGATTCTCTTTTTACGGTTTATCAACCTATTAGAGAAAATATTTTTAAATCCTACGTTTTTTCGAGATCATGATTTCGTGATATAGGTTTTACTAATTAACTCATAGCTGGGGGGGAATTCACAACCATAGCACGGGTATTTGCACGCAAGGTAATATAACGAACTCAAACAGAAATTGGAACTGCTCTCAAATTAACAATTCCGCGCCATTATCGTTACACCACCCGCACACCTAAGCTTATGGCATCTGGCATTCCGAAGCGGTCACCTATCAAGGCAGTGACCAGGCTCGACGCTGGTTAACTCATGTATGGAGAGCAGTGTTTCAACGTGATATGACGGCAAGCTGTACTTAGTGAAGCGAAGCTTTATTGTATGACGCACATTATTTTTAAAACCGTTTCACCCCATACTAATTTTATAAAAATGCCTAAAATTGGTTTGGAAATTTTATCAGGGAAGTGGACAGATTTAAAAAAAAAAAAATGATAAAAAGGTGATGTTAGCCGTTTCCTTCTAAGGAAACATTCAGCATTTCTTGAACAATCAATCAGTGCTACTAGCAGTTAAAAGATATAAAACATTTCTATTAACACAATTTTTTTTCAGGAAAATAGGTTTTTCAAGTCCTCTGTTATCGCTAATTCCAGAATTGATATTTGTTTCCTTCCTAACCTTTTATTTGAAGTAGAGTGGAACATCAGCATCTTTATTATTTTATCTTCTCCGAGTTACGTTTGCTATGCATTTTAGTTGTTGTTGTTGCTGCTACTGTTGAAAATTTTCAAAAGATTTGATTTCTATCATTTAGTACAGTTCTTTGTGATTTTGTCTACGAGGTTCTAAGAACGATGGTCTAAGGTAAGAACTGCAGGGTTCATTCGTACGAAACTATTTTTAATTGTTAATCTGAAAAAAAAAGCGGTTAGATGCAGATGACAGTTTAGACATTTATCAGCGATAATATATGACATCTACATCAACTCCTAAGTTGACATCTACGCTGACGACATTACTATTTATACCTGCCTTAATAGTAGATCCGGTATTGTTGACAAAACTAACCTGTCCGTAGGCCTCGAGAAGGACCCCCAATCTGTGGTTGACCGGGTCAGGAAATGACTTGTAAACTTTAATGCCTCTAAAAAGAAACTGTTCTCAGTTACCCACCATAGAGAACCCTCCCTGTCTCCCATCAGGGTAGCAGATGCCCAACTCCACGAGAGCACCTCTCTGCGCCTGTTTCGTTTCACGCTGTCCACTGACCAGAAGTGGACCAACTACATTGAATCTATAGCTTCATCTACTGCAAGAAAATTTTGTTCTGTGTTGCGTCAGAAGGTTTTTCTCGTCTGAGTCCATCCTTCAAATCTACAAATCAACCACTTGTCCTTGCATGGAATACTGCTGCCATATTTGGTCTGGTGCTCCATCTGTTCATCACGTGGTCCTCGACAAAATCCAGAGACGGATATACAACGTGGTCCTGATCTGGCATCCTGTTTGCCGTTTCTATCTCACAGACGTGCTGTGGCTTCCCTCTTTTCTACAAGTATTTTCATGACAACTGCTCCGACGAGCTACTTTCACTGGTTCCCAAACTGCATGAATTTAAGCGCGCTACTAGGCTGGCATTTCGGTCCCACTCTTTCACTGTAAAAACGACTAAATATAGCCATCTTTTCTATTCCAACTGTTTCTTAAATGCACCTCCGGTCAGTGGAAATCCCTTCCTATCACTTGTTTCCATGATCTTCAGATATTCAAATATAATGTCAATCGACATCTTCTGATGCCTTGATCTTGATCCCTGTCCTTCTCTTTATCCTTTTCTCAAACACCCGTCTTTACTCTCGCTCTCTATAGCCTCTTGTGTGCCCGCCTGGATTGGGGTGATTTGCTTAAAAAAAGTGGAAAGGAACATAACTCCTAAGTTAATGTTATGGTTTCAAAGCATCGAGTGTGTTAGACAAAACTACATCTAGGGCCTCCTATTTTATATTCAATGTCCTTATCTTTCCAATAATAAATTTGTTATAACTGATGAAAACACTGATTTCGTTGAATTGTTCATTTATTATTTCCGAATTTAGAATTTTTCTTATGGATTCCCGGTAGTTGCCGTGTCCTGGGTATGACGATAAACTACGTCCAGCAGCAAGGTCTCTGATCAGGAGGTTTTGAGGAGCGTGGAACCGCCTCTTAATTGCTGGTGTTCCCAGGTCCACCATGACCCGAGGTGGTAGCACCGGTTAGGGTCCCAGCTATGGGCAAATAGTTTACACCCAAACTTGTGTAAAAATAGGTTTTAATATTAGAGATATTTTATAATAAAAAAAAAATTACCAGCAATAATTTTTGAAGGAAAAATTATTATCAGCAATACTTAAAAAAAAATACCAGCAATACAGTTATATATTCTTTGAAAAAAATATGACCAGCTCTAGATTTCTTCAAGGAAAAATATTCCCAGAAATAGATTTTTGAAGAAAAAGCATCACCAGCAATAAAAAATTTTGTCGGCATTAAATAACCCATTGAGGTAGATATGCCATAAAATCAAACCAAACCAAACCAAACCAAATCGGTAGTTGACATCATTGTTAGTACTTTCATAATACTAGTGTAGTACTTGTTCCACACTACCGGGGGCCCTCAGAGGATCTAATGTGAATATCAAAGTATCTCACGCTAGATGTTATTGAAGTTTATTAAGATTTTTACAACTTATTTGCGATTAATATTCTCAAGAATGCTACCCAATATCTTATCCAAAAATCTTTTAACAAAATAGTTTTCGAATTGGAAAACTTTCGAACTTCTGGAACGGTCCTTCAGGTGACGTTTATAGAGTAGACTGCAGCTAATAGTTCTACAATTTCTATGGGACAAGGTGGCAGTTAGTCACCAATTTGTAGTCCGTCCTGGGTATGACAAACTACATCTGACAGCAAGGCATCTTATCAGGAGGTTTTGAAGAGTATAGAACCACCTCTTAATTGCTGGTGTTCCGAGGTTCACCCCCAACCCAGGGTGGTACCACCCGTTAGGATCAAGGCTATGGGCAAATAGGAACTGTGGTTCAAATACTATAAAAGTGTAAAAGTAGGTTTTAATATCATACTTTTTATAAAAATATTACCAGTAATACGTTTTTGAAAAGAAAAGAAAGAAAAAAAAAAGAAAAAAAAAGAGAAAAAAAAAGAGAAAAAAAAGAAAAGTAAAGAAAGAAAAAAGAAAAGTAAAGAAAGAAAAAAGAAAAGTAAAGAAAGAAAAAAGAAAAGTAAAGAAAGAAAAAAGAAAAGTAAAGAAAGAAAAAGAAAAAGAAAAAGAAAAAAGAAAAGGAAAAAGAAAAAAGAAAAGGAAAAGAAAAGGAAAAAGAAAAGAAAAGAAGAAAAGAAAAGAGAAAAGAAAAAAGAAAAAGAAAAAAAAAGTAAAAAGCAAAAAGAAAAAGTAAAAAGAAAAAGAAAAAAAAGAAAAAAGAAAAAGAAAAAAAGAAAAGAAAAAAAGAAAAGAAAAAAGAAAAAAGAAAAGAAAAAAGAAAAGAAAAAAGAAAAGAAAAAAGAAAAAAGAAAAGGAAAAAGAAAAGGAAAAAAGAAAAGAAAAAAAGAAAAAAGAAAAGGAAAAAGAAAAGGAAAAAAGAAAAGAAAAAAGAAAAGAAAAAAGAAAAGAAAAAAAGAAAAGAAAAATGAAAAGAAAAAAAAAAAAAGTAAAGAGAAAAAAAAAAAAAAAAAAATACCAGCAATAGATTTTTTGAAGAAAATATATTACTAGCAATAAAAATTTTGCCGTCATTAAATAACCTGTTGAATGAATTCAACATTTTCAAAATAAATTAATTTCAACGCGTGTAAATATATTTATATATAAAAAACAACATAATTCGAAAGAAAAATTATATTTGTGCGTGTAAAGATAACTAAAAAAAAAACCAACAACAACAAAAAAAAAACAACAAACCAAAAACATTTAGGTACTTGACGTAGTGTTTTGTGTGTGCGATGTCCACGTGGTTTGTTTGAAATTAACTAGTTGTTTTGCCGGATAACTGTCCCCCCCAATCCATTGGGGATGAGTGAGGATATGAGCTAGCTACCCACTTGCCATATGCCGTTTCTGAGGGAGGAAGAGGGTGTGAGTGAGTCCTTTTTATATGCCTTAATAGATCGCCAACTAGAAAGCGTACTGGCAAACAAGGAGAGACAATTTTTACAAAAACAAATCAATTATTAATGAACGGCAAGACCTATGTAAAGAACCTTATAAACCAGGGATCGTCAACCCCCGGCGTGCGGACCGCATCCGACCTGCCAACTTAATACTAATTATCTAATTAGTATCGTATACACACACATTAGTTCACTTCAAGGTTAAGAGGTTAAGAGGAAAAGTTTTCTCTTACAAAGTAGTCCATAGGTGTGGGCAGAAGAAGTGAATTCATAATTTTCCCAAGAGTATTTACACATAAGTATGTTTTAAGACATTTTTTCTGTTTATACGTTCATTTTATAGATACAAATATTTAGGTAAATGCTCTGTTTATAATAAACAGTATTAACAACATTTACCGGCCTGAATGTCCGAGAAATTTTCATAGAAAATATGCGTCCTCCGACAGGAATCGAACCTGTATCCTATATGGAACCGTCATATAGCCTGACCTTCTTTTATAAATTTAGCCACAGAGGAGCGTTTCGGTTAGTAAGGTCGATTTTACTGTTTTTAAACTACAATTTTCCATGATTTTCTCTCGTACATTAATATCTGCCCGATGCGCATCCAAATGTAAACAAATGACGTCACACATTATGAAATGGACAAAGTACGACAATTATTTTAAGACATTTTTTTATGTTTATACGTTCTTTTTATAAATACAAATATTTAAGTAAATGCTCTGTTTATAATAAACAGTATTAACGACATTTACCGCCCTGAATGTCCGAGAAATTTTCATAGAAACTTTTTCAGGCTATATGATGGTTCCGTATAGGATACAGGTTCGATTCCTATCGGAAAACTCATATTTTCTATGAAAAACGAAGCTGATTGAAATTGTAACTTGGCACACTAATTTCCAATTCCTAGCCGTTATCCATTACCCGTCAACACAAGCTTACAACACCTGGTATTCCCAAGTAGGCTCCCATCTAGGTATTAAACAGACTTTACATTAGTTATCTTCGGTGATCATACGGGAACCAATGTTTCAAAGTGATATGGCCGTAAGCCTGTCAATCGCAAGAGACATCCAGTTGAACATTTATATATGTTAGCGACGAGTCAAATTAGCCTCAGGTGTAGGACAATCAGCGTAAACCATTTCGGTTGGCCTATTTAAAACAAAAAGAAAAGTCAGTCATAAATCGGAAGTATGTATCGAGAAATGTGACAAGTGTCGAGGCCCGAGGCCCAAAGTGGCGTTGGACGAAGGCAAAACTCTCGTTAGAAATCAATGTCATAATTTGGCAATGAGGATGATTTTTTTTCCATCGTGGCATCGGAGGATATTCGTCAGTTTTTGCAGTGGCAAATTAATCTCAGAGAATAATTGGCTCATACTATTTCCGTGGCTATATCGATGAAAAGCGAATCGATCAACGTTTCTACTCTGAGAAAATTGCTAGCATCCTTTTAGTGTTCTATTTTGACTTCGCATATGACTTCAGTTTTAAAGAGGAGTTCAGATGTTATGATTTGTTTCGAATGCAATTTTATGTCCAAACAGAAGACTGAAAGTGTTGACTTTGTGAAAGCTTGGGTCACTAACATGACAGTAATTTTATATATAACCTTTAATACTACTACTATTAATAACAGCTCTTTACTTAAAAATGTTAGCCAGTTTCAAAACAAAAATACATCTTAAAATAAGACAAATATTTATTCTTTAAACTTGGTAAGGATTACATATGTATAATTATCGATATTAAAGAAACATGTAATAAATAATTTTATTTTTATGTGGCACCATTTAACGAGGCAGAAAGGGAAAAGAAAGAAAAGAGGAAAAGGAGAGGCTAAGGACCGAATCGTGGGTGATAAGCAAGAACACACACACGGCTAAGAGACAATGGATAAAAGGATATTTTGATAAGTAACAAATGGCGAAAGAGTGTCATTACAATGACAGGGAAATTCTGAGTAAAAAGAAAGGGAAAGAAAGAAAGAATCAGATATGTTTTGGCATCGACTGTGTTATCTAAGGATATGAAAACAAACTATTGGTACGGGAAGACATCTTATTATCAACTACAGACCGGCTGGCCAAAGAAAAAAAAAATTCAAATGAAAATGTTATTTCGATAAGTGACGAAAAACAGGCAACTAAAAGGACTTTGGACAGATATGAAAAATTAAAAACCACCTACGGGTGTCCGTTGACCGATTTTCCTTCGACGGAACATCCTTGGCCTGCGATAATAAAATTGTTATCAGAAATATGTACCGAAGGAAAATGAATGGGAACCTAGAAGTGTTTTTTTCTTTCTTCGAGGCGACAGACTGACAAACTTTGGAGATGTTTCTTTTTGAGACCGTGTTAGGAAGACCACCCATTCTGATAATTAGCGATAAAATACCTGACGTAAACCACGTGTAGAACAAGAGTTATGACCGCCATTGTCATATTGTCCCGTTCGCGACCAGAGAAATGATAACGGCGATTAAGAGGAAGAAAAGGGAAAGAAGAGATAATTTTTTTTTTTAGTTAAACAAGATATTTCTTTTTCTTCCTGAAAAAAAGCCGCGGATTCGTCCACGCCCGACTAAGACATCATTGGTCGAGTGGTGATCACGTGACGCACGAGGGAGGCTGTTGCAGCCCATCTGGAGGATGAGTAGGAGAGGTTGCTATGAAGATGTAGGGAGGGCAGTTCACGCCCCTCTGACGTATAATAAGAAGGTGGGAGTGAGGAAAGGTTCCCAAAAATGGAAAAAAGGTGGAAATTCCTAACCAGAGAGGTGGATATGTATTTAGAATTATCGAGGAAACCCCCCGGCGCCGACAAACTCACCCCGGTTTTGGTCGGCGCCCATATAAACGAAGCCACAACGAGCAGAAAGGAGTTGAGTTGAGTCCCAGCAGTTCCCAGAGTCAGTCTCCAGTTGAAGCAAGCCTCGCAGATAGCTGACCAAGATTCACGCACATTCCGGACCTCTCTTCAACCCAAGAACAATTATTTTGAAGAGCGACTTAGATCCAGATCACCGAAATAAGTTTTTTTTTTTTTTTTTACTTTCGTCCAAAGACCCACCGAAACACCAATTTCTTAGCGGAAAACGACGTGTCACAATCCATAGAACGGGTCGGGAGGTAGATGCAGTCCTATGTATCGAACAACTAGACAAAGTTTGTTACCTTTTTCTTTGATACTTTGAACTTTTGAGTTTTCATTTTATTGTCTTTTATGCATATTTGTGTGGTATCACCCCCGTTGAACTCGGTTTGCAGTACGGCCCCAACCACTGTTTGATCTCGTCTGCCTAAGATCAATTCACAACGTGGGTAGGCGGACTGGGGGATCAGTGCAGTTACCTTGGTAACCAGGCGTTGGAAGCGAGTTGGGAACGACGAGGCTGATATCAAATCTAACCAGATTCCCACCCGAATCACGAAAAGGTTAGAACGTCACATTTGGAGCGGCGACACCCGAACGGAGCAGCGAGGAGCGAACGACTGGCGCCGCGGCGAGTACGTCACAATTGGTGCTGTTTAGGGACGTCACAGTTGGTGCCGTGGTAGACTAGGATAGAACGTCACGGTTGCCGCTGCGACCAGGGGACGATGTCACATTTAAGTGCATACGAGTCAATGTTAGATTAACATTTTTTCCAGAACACAATTTTCGTGAATATGAAGTGGATAAATTATATTTCACTATAACTTGTTCGGGATCAAGAACAGCGGTAGTAAACTTGCTTTTAGTAATTTTTCCAGACTTTTTCCTCGTTTAAATTTCGATTAGACTGTTGTAAAAACTTCAAGATTAATCGTAGTTTAAAGATTTTTAATTAGAAATACGATATTAGATAAAATATTAATTGTAATATACGATATCCATAATCATAGTTGCGTGGTCATGCGGTGCAATTCCAGTTGGAGAGAAAAAGTTTCCAATAACCCTACTGGTATCAGTAACATTTGTTACAATAAATTCGCAGTGATGACTATTTCAACGATATACAACTCAATAAATCTGTTGCAGGATATATTAGAATTATTCAAATTTATGTATATATTTTTGAAAGGCCTACACATTGTCAGCGATCAAACTACGTGTTACCAATATTTACTATTTTTATCAAGGGGCTAAGCATGCTCAACGCTGTTGCTTAAATTCGGTAATCATACGGTTTGGTTTGGTTTATATTGTTTAACGTCATATCAACCTCAATGGGTTATTTAATGCTGACAAAAATTTTTTATTGTTGGTAATATTTTGTTTTGTCAAAAATCTGTTTCTGGTAATATATTTCCTTCAAAATTGTATTGCTGGTAATAATTTTTTTCAAAAAAGTATTGCTGGTAATAATTAACTATTTGCCCATAGCTGGGACCCTAACAGGTGCTACCACCCTGAGTCAGAGTGAACCTGGGAACACCACCAATTAAGAGGTGGTTCCACACTCCTCAACACCTGATCAGAAGCCTTGCTCCTGGACGTAGTTTAACGTTTTAACCAGGACGCGGATGTAGTTTAACGTCTTACGCGGTAACCATACGGGAAACGGTCAGTCTCAACATGGTCAGGAATATGTGAAGGGAAGGAGAGTTCCAATTGTTTTAACCTCGTCCCAGACTATGCTTTGTACGTGCACAAGTGCAAATGGTTGGAATTTGGTAGAGAACATTTACACATACAATGCCAGGTATGATTTTTATCATCTCTCAGCTGCGTCTTTGTCTTCGGGCAGTTGCGGCTCCGTCGGAAGACAGAGGCACAACTGAAGGAAATCGCGCTGTGAGGTGCCCAGCTCTGAGGAACAGTTGCCCGAGGCTGGGCCCTCTCTAGAGAGGGATCGGTGCTCGCACCGAGGACAGCGCAACCGAAGGTGGCAGGAAATCTTTGTTCTTGGCCCGAGTGTACGCGCTCGGGTTCCCCGTGTTAAACCCGACCTTGATTCACATCCCGTCTCAGTAGGGAGGCTAGGGTAAATATTTTTTCCATACCACATCCCAGACGAATCTACTAAAAGAAAACAGTGATCGTGTTTTCCCTTCGGAGGTTAATATATTAACTATTAGAGAGGCCATATTGCTAACATCGGTATTCCTTTCTAACAGAGTCTATGATCTGAAATTGGAATGAGAGTAGTGATGGCATCTATACAGAGTCCATTATTAAAAAATGTGTAGAATTAACAAATATTAAAAACTTCATATATTTGAATTCCACGATCATGAGTACCGTAACTCATTAGGGTCATAATGTAGAAGTCTTGGGCAAGATAACCTGACGGAACCCAACATTCTCCAGGCTTGTTTGAATTTAGTTTTCCTTCTAGATCGATTACCACCCAGGGCTATAGAACCCATTCTGTCCAGCTATTTACCCATAGCTTAAGAGATGGATTCATACCTTTCCAAAGCACGTAAATGAATGTAATAAACTCGACTGGAATTCGAACTCCGATTCATTAATGTATGGATCGTTTATAATATGTTTACTATTAGAGATAAGGGAAGTGGAAAGAGGGTTAGGGATATCAGCACCCTGAACCTGAAAAGGAGAGTCAAAATTCTTAACCAACCTCATTAAATCAGAGTCGAATTTGGAGGTTTACGTCCACATCATGTTGAAACACCAGATCTCGAACGATCACCAAAGTTAAGCAACGCCGTGCTTGGTCACTATCTACAAGCGTGACCGCTTAGGAATTCCAAGTGCTGTAGCCTTGGATGTGCGGATGGCGTAATGGATAACGGCTCTGAAATGGAAATCGAAGAGCAGAGTTCCAATTTTAATAGGGTTCGTTATATTCACTTATGCGTAAATACCCGAGGGAAGGGTATGAATCCGCATCTTCTCCTCCCCACAATTATCGATTAATGAATAGGACTTATTCGTAAATCATTATTAAATCCAAAAAAAATCTTACAATATAAAAATATTTTCTAGCTTTAAATAACTGGCAAAAGGGTGATAAACCGTAAAATATTCAATCAATCGAATTTTGAAAGGAGTATACATTGTCGGCGATCAGACTACGTGTTCCCAATATTTACAAACGTTTTATCTAGGTGTTGTTTATGCTCGGCGTTGTTGCTTAAATTTGGTAATCATACGGGAACCGGTGATTTGTCCGTATGTCTCAAATTGGATTAGGGGAAGGGGCCTTATAAAAGCTAAACAAAGTATTAACAGGAGAAATTCGCCAGAAAGAAAGGAAAGAACTATGTGATATCAATCCACCTATATAGCAAAAAATGCTGAACATTTTCCTCATAGACGAAAAAAAAAAAAAAAAAAAAAAGAGAGAAGTGGGTATACAGAATGATACCGGAATATGACGGCCGGAATATATATGAGCACCGATTAAAAAAAGTTCATAAGAATCAGAAAAAAGAGCTGAAATTTAAGACACACACACACACAAAGATGGTTTGGAGAATCTAAGATAGGCAACGCTGTTTATCTCCGCCCATTTACTTCCAATAGGCCCTGAGAATGTTCACGTCTCCAAGCACTGTTTCCTCATTATGTATCCTAGAAATGTCTTTTTCTGATTCTAATCCCAAGTGGCTATTTGTAGCCATTCTCTTTCAAGCTTACTCATATGTTTGTCGCATGGTATTCTTAGCAATCTTCCGTCAGAACCACATGTCATTCACCTGTGTTCAAATTGTTCAACATACGCTACCATATAAGAGGACCGATGTTAGATAACAGCTCAGCATGCTTTTCTTGCTTTCTAAAGAAATTTTCCCGTTTCCAAATACGTTGTTTAGCTCTTGAAAGGCACCTTTCGTTCTATTTTTTACAATTAATTGCTAGTCCTTTCTTTCCGTTTTAGAGACAAACATTGTACATGCTAAATTTGAAATGTCTGAAAGTATTTCACAATCCTTTCAAACGACACAAAGCGCAATTATTCTCTAATTGCATGGCCTCATCTGTTCATGCAGCACCAAGTTTCTGGGTAGATTTTAATTTAGTACTTCAATAATCATAGCAATGGACAAAAACGCAGACTAGTAACAAACTATACTGCCAGCAAGATGGAGGATATGTTCTGTTACCTGTGGTACTTCGCTCAGTGACGTCAGCGTTACTAGGGCAACAGTCTTATGTCTATCATTGTTATTTACCGCGCTTTATTTACAAATTTATTGAAGAGTAAAAAAAAATCCTTTCGTTATTTCGTTTTATTTCGTCCATGTAAGGGAACTTTTTTTTTGCTTTTAAGTCAGTTGTGGAAGATGAGAACTAATTATTCATTCTTTAAACTCTTAAAATGTCCATTTTTTAAATCCATAATAAAATTTCCTATCTCCACATATTATATATATATATATATATATATATATATATATATATATATATATATATTTCAAGACTCTTTGGTAAAGCTAATCAAGTTCTCTCAGTCATTGTGTGTTTATCTACAAAGAAATTCACCTTCATCCGTGTCGTGCGCCAACGGCTTAGGAGTAGAATCTCCGACCGACACCAATTCAACTGGGTTTCCATCCTAGCTAGAGGCAACTAGATGTCTAGCCACACTGACTAGCTGGATACAGTGAAACAGTCTGACCGTGGATGACTATATATGTATATATCTTGAGTGTGCAGCTTATGTTTTATAATCAAAGAAACAATTTATACAAAGAATTAAATAGCAATGTTAAGTTTTGTTAGTGAAGTGATTTCGCCATTTTTATTTAATATTTGCATAAATTGTTATGTATGTGTGTGTGTGTGTAATATGGATTAAAACATTAAAAGCAATCCAAGACAAAAAAAATAATCAAGGAAACCCAATATATTACCGTAAAATGATAATATCAAAATATAACAATGAGGAAATTCAAAGCTAGATCAGTATATTGGTCCTCTCTATCAAGACTAAAAATCGAAGACAAATATGTATAGAGACTAAAAATATATAACTGCAATTGTTATCTGCAAAAACAAGTCAAGCCAAAAACAAGTCAAAAACCAAGACAAGCCAAGGCAAAAATTGGAGATGAACCTAACACAGCGAATCTAGATTTATAATGCCTTAGTGATTTTCTAAGCCCGGCTTAGATGTGGCACAAGGCCGAAAGTATGGGGCACCCACTACTCAGTCGTAATTGATCTAGCAAGACAAGCTTTCTAACCATTACACCACGTCGAGGTGCCCAAGTTAGAATGCCTTAGTAACATTACCATATATGTAAAACCTACTCTACAGTCTGTGTATATTTTTGAGATGAGGTATTATGTACATTATTTACATTATTCGGACTATTGATCTCATCTTTGTCGCCATATTTATTACGTTTCGGCCTTTCAGTATCTGTGTATATTTCTGAGATGAGATTATGTACACTATTTACATTATTCGAACTATTGATCTCATCTTTGTCGCCATATTTATCACAACGTTTCAGCCGTTGTACGCTCCGGCCTTCTAAAACCTACTATAGTTTTAAAAAAGAATTACACGCGGGTCGCTCTAAAATGAATACCTCTTATTTTGTTATATCTTGTCCATGACATCAGGGCAGATATTGTTGCTATGGCATTAGAGATTGGACCATCCCGCCAATAACATATAATTTGTTTTTCTGTTTACAGATAGAATTGTGCCAAAAAGGCGTTTAACATGAAAGTGCGTATAAAGCAGAGGTGTGTTACTGGATTACACTAGGCTGAAAATAATTTCAATCATAGACATTCATTGAGACTTGCTGAACGTTTACAGAGACCAAACACTAGATGGGAGTACTGGTAGAGCGAAAAATGTTCCCACCGCGGTGAGAGCGATCAGTGTGACAAGCCATATTCCGGGCGGCCCTGCACAGCTATCAACGAGGGAAATAAAGATTATCTCGAAAATACACGAGGAATACACAGAGAAAAAGAAAAGGAGCGTTTCTTAAGTGAAAACAGTCTATCCGATATTACTTTAGTAATACCAGTATTCGTTTCAGCGGAAATAAAAGAAGTATTACCGTATTACGGTTTGAGTGAGTAGAATACGACCCGGTGTTTCTGAAGCTAAGCTAAAAACAGGGAATAAATTACATCGTATAGTACGATCACGTAGTACACGTACGTGCTAATACCCTTGCGAAAGGCAAAGGGATGAATCCTCCTCTTCTCCCCCCAGCTATGGGTAAATAGCGGGATAGACTGGGTTCTGTAGCCTTGGATGGAAACTGATTTACCGCAGAAAAGAAATAGCAACCTATTGCAGGAAAAATTTGCCTCGTCAGTCATGTATCGAAAGATACATGATCGCCTAAACGTGTATCACGCATGGAATATCACTGACTGAGTACTGTATAAAGCGTGTGTTGAATAGCAACTGGTCTACCGCAGAAAGAAATGGCAACCTACTGTGAGGAAAAAAAGTCTGCTTTGTCAGTCATATATCGAAAGATACAAATATCGCCTAAGCGTGTATCATGCCTGACTGATATTCCCTAACGTGCTAATACTCTTACGAAAGGTATGAATCCTCTTCTCCCGCCAGCTATGGGTAAATAGCAGGACAGACTGGATTCTATAGCTTTGGATGGCAATTGGTCTACCGCAAAAAGAAATGGCAACCTACTCCGGGAAAAAAAATCTGCCTCGTCAGTCATGTATTGAAAGATAGATGATCGTCTATCATGCATGGCACATAAGTGACTGAGTACAGCTATCCCTATGCAAATTCATTTTGAAGAGTTGAACTATATTGTCCATTAAAAACTTAAATTTCGTACATATATTTGACTAAAAAAATGTAATTTTTTCCGATATAAAAAGAATAGAAGTTAAAAGGATTGTTAACCAATGCATTTTTTTTTCTAATTTTCGTTTCAAAACTTATTTTCGGTAAAAGGGGGCTAACTAGACATACTTAGTAATACCATAAAAAAATTATTTTTATTATGTTATAATCATCTAAATGTATAATCGTCTTTTCTTATTTTTATGTGCTGTGTCCTTTCAGGACGAAGGCGATGATGGCCCTTCACAGGTTTTGTGTTTCTGTTAACTCCTCCAGACCTTACTCCACCATCCACCTGCCCAAGCCCGTCACTGATCACTTGGCGTGGCGTTACATTTATTAATTGTTAAATATCTTTTTCTTTTTATGAGCCGTGTCCCTTCAGGACATAGTCGATCATGGCTCTCCACTTCTTCCCATCTCTTGCAGCTCTCAATTAGTTTTGTCACTTCGCTACTCCCCCATGCTATGTTCTGTCATCCACTTGCTTAAGACCGCCTGGTATGTCATGCGTTGCTTTCCCTTGTCCCTCTTTCCCTCTATTCGTCCCGTAAGTATCATATTCTCCAGGCCCTCCTTTCTCATTACGTATCCCAGAAATTTCATCTGCCTCTTCCTTATGTTAAGCATGAGCTTCCTCCATGTTTGCATCCTCTCTAAGACCTTATCGTCGCTCACATGCTCGGTCCATAATATCCTCAGCATCCTTCTGTAGAACCACATCTCCGCCTCTCTTCATGTATAATCTTCTAGGTTTTTTTTAAATACGTTTTTTGTGAGAAGGGATGAAGGCCAGACGGTTTGAGTAAAAACTGTTGCATTTTTTATGGCCCTTCGGATCAACAGTTGTTATCGTTCAAATTATCTATTGCATTGTCGCAGATTCATTTTTTGAATTCACGGAGAAATGTTTCACATATATTGGCCAATGAAAGAAGAGATTTTCAAGCCCATGTGAAATTCTTGACGGAGTCGGTATGATCCGTCTTTGTTTAATAAAAGAACTGTAAATTTGGCAGATCGACGGAAAGGAGGAACCGTTGAGATAGAAATTAACGGTCAAAGAGGAAACATTAGCGCCCACGCTTCAAGACGACTAGTCCAGTCGAAGGGGTCATAAAACAACACGGGGAAAAAGAGCAGACAGATTCAAGGCAGATTCAAGCCCCAGGACAGAACATTACCTTCTGTGCCTTCCTGGAAATAATTTAGACCGAACGAACTTTGTAGTTCAACTTTCCAGCAACGTACTAGGAAAAGTCCTCGGGATAAAAACCTGTGAAAACATGAAAACCCCTTCGCCCCGAGACGTCCTATTATTGTTATTTAGTTAAGAACGGAGGTGGGTGCATTTTATATTTTCTGCCATGTGCAATTTTTTGCTTCCTCTAAGATTCTATTTCCATTTTTACAAGGTGTAATCATTTTCTTCCGTGTCATACCCAAAAAATTATAACACTTTTTCCTTATATTTGATGGTAATCCCCTTTTTATAACCTCAGAAAATTAACTTGCCATAATAGACGCACAAGAGGAATTTTGTGTACAACCTTAATTGTTCATTTTTTTGTAATATTTAAAATACATATTTTTTCTTTCTAAAATGTTATACAATGTTTTTTTTTTTAAGGACAGCACCCCAAACAAGACGGAGTGCCACTAGCACACAAGGGGTTACAGACTTAGAGAAAAGTAAAGAGAGGTGTTTGAAGAAAGGATAAAGAGAAGGACGGGGATCTAGATCAGAAGATGTAGATTGACATTACATTTCGATATTTAAAGATTATCAGTTATCAGGGAAGCAAGTAAGAGCAAGAGCGTTTCAAAGTTGGGAAGTGCGAGATAAGCTGTTGAAGTAGAAGAAACGGTTACATTTAACATTTTCGACAGTGAAAGGTTGGGACCGAGATGCCAGCCTAGTAGCATGCTTGAATTCATGCAGTTGGGGTACCAGGGAAAGTAGCTCGTCGGAGCAGTTGCCATGAAAATATTTGGAGAAAAGAGAAAGGGAATCCACAGCACGTCTGTAAGAAAATGACTGTAGACGAGATGCCAGATCAGGACCTATCATATTGCATTTTGTCGAGGACCACGAGATAAAAAAAAAAACAGAGGCACCAGGCTATATATGTCAGCAGTACGAATGAGGACGAATGCAAGTATACAAGGACGAATGGTCGATTTGTAGATTTGAATGATGGAATCGGGCGTGAAAAAAGTCCTGGCGTGACACAGAGAACCAACTTTCCTTGCGGTAGATGAAGCTATTTTTGTTTAAGTATTTCACCCCAAGCAAGGCGTGAAGCCACTAGCACGCAAGGGGTTACAGAGGATTTGGAGCGAGAGCAGATAGGAGTGATAGACGAAATGACGAGGAGAAGAATAGTGGATAGATCAAGGCAACAGGAGATGTCGATTGACATTACATTTGAATAGTTGGAGATTACAGCTATCGAGGAAACAGGAAGAGGGAATGGAGTTCCACAGGTCAGAGGTGCGAGATATGAAGCTATTGGAGTAGAAGAGACGGCTACATTTAACAGTTTCAACAGTGAAAGGGTAAGAGCGGGATGCCAGCCTCGTAGGGCGTTTGAATTCATGAAGTCTGGGAACCAGCGAAAGCAGCTCCTCGGAGCAATTACCATGAAAGTATTTGTAAAAAAGACAGAGAGAGGTGACGACACGTCTGTATGAGAGCGACTGCAGACGAGATGCCAGATCAGGGCCAATTACATTGCATATCCGTCTCTGGATCTTATCAATAACCCCGAGGCAAACAGAAGGGGCTCCAGACCATATATGGCAGCAATACTCCATGCAAAGGGCGTTTTGTAATTATACGTTTATTATAGAGACTCGCTGTTTCTACTAAGTTTTGTCTAGCACAAGAACTTGGTAGAAAGTAAATTTTTTATAATAGATTAACTGAAACTTTAGAATGCATCATACTTTTTGATATGACTATTATATTTCTATATATTAATAAACTATGAAAATTAAAAGAGAAAACTTTGTGAAAAAACAAATATAAAGCTTGCGGTCAAAACTTAAATATTACATTGATTTTCAAATAAACAAAATATCGCCGGCATATCAAATAACTTTTGTAAACAATTGTCATAAACACCTGCCTACTTTGTGTTTTATTATTTATTGTGGGGACTTCTTATTGGATCTGATAAAAAGTTACTGCCGAAAAAAAGGGCACGTATTCTGCCTGTTATGCTGAAAATCGTATATTTAAATTAGAAACAAGTCGGTCACAGGAGTCGCTATAAAAGTATTTCGGATATGCTAATATTGTGTGTCATCTCCCAGTTGTCGACAAATGAAAAAAAATGTTCGGTGTATAAAAGCAATTGGTGTTCTCGAATCGGGGAAAAAAGACAAAATTCGTGTATTTGATCGTCGGTGAGCGAGTTATTTTTAGGACTGGTTACGTGCATTGCGATTTGTGACTTCGTACCTGCAAATCGAGATTTCGACATTTCTTTCTGCCCCTGATATTCGAGTTTGAATTTGCGATTTGTTGTCTTCGTTGTGGAAGTAATCTGCGACAAATATTTCCTTTGCAATTCGAGAACTCTTACATCATTAAAAAATACCGTTTGATGAAATAAAAATGTCTGATTAAAAATAAATCCATTAATTATTTATGCATTCGCCTATACCTTCGCTTGAACTGCTTGTCCCCACAAAAAGTAGACCCATTTTTAAAACTGTACTTCAGTACGTGGGGGTGATCATGGATCAATATAACTTCGTACCCTTTTTAGTTCTAGACAATAGTTACCCCCCCCTTAATATCCTTCATAGTTTCTCTTCTGGCAACCATTACACAAACTAGTTAGGTAAGTTACCACCATGTCTCCTGCCCATCTTGTCTTTAACTCTGAACGCTGATCAGATCACCGCTTTACAGGTGGTAGAGAAAAAAATGACGTAATGCCCAGCCACCGGTTGAACGGTAGGTAAACACTTGTAACTACTTTTATATCTATCGTGAAACATTCAGTCAGATATGTGCTATGCGTGATTTTTTTCTGCAGTAGGTTGCCATTTCTTTCTTCGGTAGACCAACTGCCATCCAAGGCTATAGAATCCAGTGTGTCCTATTAACTCATAGCTGGAGGATTCATACCTTTCCCAAGAAATATTAGCACGTTAGTGAATATCATGCCATACATGATACACGTTTAAGCGATCATGTATCTTTCGATACATGACTGAATTGACAGATTTTTTCCAGCAGTAGGTTGCTATTTCTTTCTGCGGTAGACCAGTTGCTATCCAAGGCTATAAACCCGGTCTGTCCTACTATTTACCCATAGCTGGGGTGGGGGGGAGAAGAGGATTAAGACTTTTCCCAAGGTATTACGTAAGTGAATGCAATGGATTTAACTGGAATTCGAACTCAGCTCTTCGAATCCTCAATCCACGTCGCTATCCATTACTCCACTATGAAACATTACATACTAATTATTATGCGAATTTTGACCCAGAAGCCCAGGCAGATGGGTTAAAATTATTCAGGAACGAAGAGCTCAAAGGTTTAATATGTTATGAATGTCATATTCTTTATTTCTCCTCGTTATGTGACCTGTTGTACCTCTTACATTCTTCTACACAAACCGGATGTTGACGGCTCGACCACCTAAAGCAGACTGCGTAAATAATTTTTCTACGCGGAATCTCCACACATTTATTCGTTTTAACCAAAATAAAACGAACAATTAATGGACTAGTAAATGCCCATCTCGCTCTAAAATCCAAAATTTTAAACAATGGCTATATAAATTCTCAACACAGAGCAAAGTGGACGTCAATAGCGATAAGCTGACAGATGCGACGCTTTCTAATGGGTTTCTGAATCATTACCATGTAAGAGCATATCGCAGTTAAGCACATTTTTGTTCCCAGCGAAATAATAATTTGCTGAAGATTTAGAAAGCGATTTTCGCTATTTCAGTGCTACAGATTCCCAGACAAAGAACTATACTAAATATCGGAAACCAAATTGCGGACTACTAACTCAGCAACAATTAAAATGGATACGACATGTAACAGAAAATAATGACAAGATGTTGAAATTCCCCACTACTTCAAATAAAAAGTTAGGAGGAAAACTACAATCAATACGGGGGAAAAAAAAAACAGTTACTGGACCCGAGAAATCTATCTTCCTGAAAAATTGTTTCAAGGGAAAGATTTATAAATTTCAGCAGAAAGCAATATTGCCTGCTTGGTCAATGAATGCTAAATGTTTTCTTATAAAGAAACGGCTAATATTACCATTTTCCAGTCTCGATAGAATCCAAAAGCGTCGACAGGTCTTTGTGGCTGACAAACTATTTTCCACCTTGCAACCCCTCTCTCATATGTGGAAAGCCCCTCACTGCTCTATCGCCCCTCCTATGGAAAGTGCTCGGGCGAACTTTATTCTTTGTTTCCGCCATTTCTAGCCTTCACGGCTAGGACCCGACCTGCTACACACATTGTAGCAAACCGTCAGCATTCCCTCCGTATTCCATCGGTGAGAAGTAAGTTCCACTAGAACAGTATCTTCCTGCGAACAATTGCATTGTGGGACTGATTCCCAAGAGGATGTTTCCTCGATCGCTACAATCTTAACCTGTTCAAGTCTCAGGTTAACCTTTACCTTCCTGTTATCCGCATAAAACGTGCCTCTTGCTCTGCAACCCTCTACCTCGAATGGCACCCATGCCTTGTACAGGGTGTACCTCACCGCATTAAAAAAAACAAAAAAAACAAAAAACATTCACCCAAAAGAACAGGAAAAAAATCCCAAAGGGAAAACATCACAAAACGATAAAAAAAAGAAATCACAAAACGATAAAAAAAAAGAAAACATCACAAAACGATACAAAAAAAAAAGAAAACATCACAAAACGATACAAAAAAAAAAGAAAACATCACAAAACGATACAAAAAAAAAAGAAAACATCACAAAACGATACAAAAAAAAAAGAAAACATCACAAAACGATACAAAAAAAAACATCACAAAACGATACAAAAAAAAAGAAAACATCACAAAACGATAAAAAAAAGAAATCACAAAACGATAAAAAAAAAGAAAACATCACAAAACAATAAAAAAAAAGAAAACATCACAAAACAATAAAAAAAAAAGAAATCACAAAACGATAAAAAAAAGAAAACATCACAAAACAATAAAAAAAGAAAACATCACAAAACGAAAAAACAAAACAAAAAGACATCACAAAACGAAAAAAAAAACAAACCCAAAAAGTCATCATAAAATGCAATAAAATAAATAAATACCAATGCGATTTCTTCTTAAAGTTAATGTTTTTTTAAACTTTTAATTGTCTACTAGTTTCTACCATTTCCCTTGTAACTTTCATAACAATAGAGTTACTTTAAATCCGTTCGTTTTATTCAACACAGAACATTGTTTTGTATAGCCACCTAAGATATTTCAAATTTGACGTCGCAGTATTTCCTCGATTTACTTTTGAGCAAGAAGCTACCAAAAATGTAAACTTTATACAGACGAAGGTTAAAATAAAAGAAGGATGTCTCACTTCGGCATGCAACTTTATTTAACAGACCAAAGCATTACATTTATAAAACCAACGGATAAATAAAATATAGATTTTTTTTCCCTTTTTTTTTTGTTTTTTTTTACGATAAAAAAAAAAAAGAAAGTTATATTTTTCATGATGCATAGCGTTCAACATGACAGCCATTGTCTATTGTCGATGTTAGTCTGCAGTTGATTTTTTTTCTAGTGGCGTTTACTCAAGAGTTCAAAGGAAAATGCTAAATCTGAAATACTTTAGGTGAATATGGAAAACTTCATTTGGTAAATAAATAAAATTAAAAAAAATATTTAAAAATACATATTTTTTACGAAAGCTATTCAATTTAAAAAAAAAAAAAAAAGAAAAGAAAAAAAGGCATATTTTTGTGTGTCATTCGATATATTTTATATTTTAACCGATATTATTATTTTTTTTAATCATTTCACTCCAAGCAAGGTGGGAGTGCCATTAGCACGCAAGGGGTCACAGAGAGTGGGAGCAGGAGTAAAGAGGCGTGATAGAGGAAAGAATGAAGGAAGAAGTCGGGGAATAGATCAAGACATCGGGAATGTTGATTGACACTGCATTTGAATAATTGAAGATTATAGCTATCGGGGAAGCAATTAAGAGGAAGGAAGTTCCACAGACGGGAAGTGCGAGACATGAAGCTATTGGAGTAGAAGAGACTGCTACATTTAATGGTTTCGTCAGTGAAAGTATGGGACAGAGATGCCAACCTAGTAGCACGTTTAAATTCATGCAGTTTGGGAACTATCGAAAGTAGCCTTGTCGGAGCAATTACCGTGAAAGTATTTGTAGAAAAGACAGAGGGAGGTGCCGGCACGTCTGTGAGAGAGCGACTGTAAACGTGATGCCAGATCAGGGTCAATCACATTGCATATCCGTCTGTTTCTTTTTTAATTTTTTAAAGAGTTACATTGATGTCTACCTGCCTAGAGAACGAGACATCCTACCGTAGAAAATATGTCCCAAAGACAGGAATTGAAACTTTATTCCAATGTGCATTGAGATGTAATAGATATCGGCTTGGAATGAGAAGGCAGCGAATTCAGTCAGGTTCTTTATATTCACTTAAGCGCAAATATCCTTGGGAAAGGCATGAACCTATCTCTTATCGTCTTGTAAGCTTGGATGTGCGGGTGGTGTAATGGATAATAGTTCGGAATTGTTAATCGGAGAGCCGAGTTCTAATTGGGTTCATTATATTCAGTTATGCGCAAATACCCTTGTGGAAAGGCATGAACCCACATCTTACCCCCAGCTATGGGTTGAATAGAAGGATAGACTTGATCCTATAACCTTGGTTGACAATAAATCTACCGCAGAAAGAAACGGCAAACGACTTCGGAGAAAAGTATCTTGCCTGGTCAGCCCTGATTCAAAAGAGAATCGCCCAAGCGTGTACCACACCTATGGTACTTAACTGACTGTACCTTACAAATTAAGCTACGAGAAATTTACTTGGTCACGTGACGCTAAGATCACAGTCAAAGCATGCACGTGAATTGCCACTACATCTATAGATACATAATATATAACGAGCAGCGTTGGAGTAGAAAGCGGATGTGAAAACCTTAAATGCAGAAGAGAAATTGATAAAATTGGGTCTGCCTATAGGGATCGGAGAAATCCTACTATAGAAAAATTATGCCTTTGACAGGAATCGAAACAGCATCCTTTTTTTTTTCCTATCAGGGAAAAAAAGTTTTAGCTATAGCGTGCAGCTACAATTTTAGCCACTGAAGCACAATGCTTGGGCTGGATACATAATTTTTTTTAGAAGTACTTCTCAATTAAGACAGGTTGTCATTAATTTCGCTATTTAAGAAAAAGTAAAACACGGATAGCAACACAAATACGTGTTCAAAGTAAAAATAATATCGGATAAAAAAAAAATAATAAAAACAAACAAAAAAACAAAACAAAAAAACAAAACAAAAAACCAAACAAAAAAAAAACAAACCCAAAAGCTTTAAAATATATACAATTGTGTACGTGGAAGTGACTGAATTATATTATATATATATATATATATATATATATATATATATATATATATATAATAAAAAGGCTTAAACACTAATATTAGTGTTTAAGCCTTTTTATTATATCCTTACTCTGTCCTGGACATTGAGTTCTACCTGGATTCTATCCTCTTGGAATTATTTTATATATATATATATATATATATATATATATATATATATTAGATATATTTTAGATATATGTTTGCATGTGTATGCGTATATTAACCATTAATATTATATATATATATATATATATATATATATATACACACACACATACACACGAGTAGGATTATTTTAGGTATATCCACTAATATATTAATCCTCTGATGCTAGTAAAAAAATAAAAATCGTTTGATTTTTATTTATTATCTATATACTAAATTTAAGGTAATCAACTTGATTATCCGCAATAACTCTTGTCCGTGATCTATTATTTTGCAAAAGGCCAACATTTTATATAATTTTAAATGACCTTTGGGAAATTGGAACTGATATTAATGTAAAAATATATATTTGTTACACGACAACGACTATCAAGAATGCTTACTTTATTCAGGTTGGATTCAATTTCTATTGCACAACATTTAAATAATCATTCCTATCCTATTTCACGTGTTAAAGAAATATTGATTGACAATGCAAGTATACTCCACCTTAAAAAGAAAAGTCAAATCTCCAAGTATTCGTAGCGTTCTATTTACATTTATAAAATTAATTATGAGTATAGCAACAAGGTTTTAAAATATCTATGAAAGCAATGTTTTGAGGTGCTTAAATTGTAAAACTATTTAAATTTTTCTTTTTTTAAGAAATTGCTGGTCGAGTATTTTAAAGCATTTATAATTAAAAACTTAAATTGAAGTAAATGACTTCTCTCAAATACTCCTAACTTAAATTGACTATAACAGAAGGCGTTTGATGTGTATTTACAAAAAAAAAAAAAAAAAAAAAAATCAATTACATTAATTTTATCTTAGTATTTCACCCCTGAAGATGATATTGGATGAGATTGAAAGTACTTGAGCAATAATAAAATTTACGTCGTCTTTCTTACTCAGGTTTTTAACAGCATTAAGAAACTGATCCGTGAATTTGAGAGGATTAAAATACAAAGACATAATGTCTAGATTATTCAACCAAACCTCCTTGAATATATATTACATAACAGAGAAATACAAAATTACCTCATGAGTATCGTCTATTTCAACTAACGCCGAATGCATCAGCCTTATTTAACTCAGACTGTGTCCAGTGTCGGAACTAGAGATTTAAAATTTCATATTTAACAGACAGCAATTGAAAAATTGATACAAAGCCAAAAGATAATACAGAAGACATGACAGACTGCTCGAGTGGTGGTAAGGGGAGGGTGGAAGTTATGTCTTAAAAGGAAAGAAGCTACACAAATCCAACCCAGATATTAACCTTAAAACCCCAAATTGGTGTTATAAAATGAAAAATGAAATTAAAGGGTGTTTTGTAAAACGAATTTTTTAATTATTAATTATATATATAAAAAATATGTTCTCACAAAAAATAAGCTTATAAATAAGATTAAAAATAAATCGTTTTTAGATTGTTTATATTAAAAAATATTAAAAAATTAATGAATAAAAATAATTATGTTAACTATTTTAAAGATAATTAAAATTATTAATATAAACCATACCCAATAATACGCAAAAAAACCCAAAAAAAACAAACAATCTTTTTAAAAATAAAACGATAAAGAATTAAGTAATCAACGAAAAGCGAGTTCATAAAGGTTATAGGATTGATATGGAGAAATATAGAAATATAGAAATAACTATATAGTAATATGTTTAACATTAGAAGGATTAGATAATTAAAAAAAAATTACATGGATATATATATATATATATATATATATACACACACACACACACACACACAGAGGTAGAATGATATATGGACAGAGATAGAGAGATGGTGTGGGTTAACCTCACTTATTTTCCTAACAAAAAAAAAACTTTCCTTAAGCCTATAAATCGGGAGTGACATTCTGTCATCCTCTTTTCTATTTTTCTCTTACACAGTAAGATGTATGTCGCACATGGAGAATAGCGTCCCACATCGTATCTTACTTCCCTTCACTTACTTTTATCTATGACTTCTACGCAAACACCCTTATTAGTTTAAATGTTTTCATCTTTCATATTCATTGTCACACGCAACTATATTCTATTCTCTATGTATATACTTGTTTTGTTAATACATACTTATTGTTTGTATATATATATATATATATATTACATATACATACATACACACACACACACTTTGGTGTTACTTTGTTAATTTATTACCTGGACTCACATTCTGAGTCAACCATTTTTGTTGTCGGGAAAAGATACATAACAGGAGTGATGTGTTTTCCAACCCAAACACAACCAGCATTCCCGCAACTATATATATATATATATATATATATATATATATATATATATATATATATAGAGAGAGAGAGAGAGAGAGATATTCTGATACTCGGATACAAATAACCAGATATCAAGACTGATTGACAGACATCGACAGTAATTTACAGAGAGTATCCTAGTTATGGTCCAAACATCTTTCTAGCTAGTGAAGCTAGAAAGTTCATGCACCCCCCCCCGTGTTCATAAAATACCATATGTAACTTTCTTGGTTCCGGTTAGTATTGACATTAATGGACGAACAAGGATATTTTTACGCTACGACCTGAGCCTATAAAATAGTTGAGAGAATTTTTTTTTTCCTCATTTTTTTCAGCTGACCAATTTCTCTATCGTATGTGGCCATACGTCAGTGACAATGCTTTTTTTTTCTTTAAAAAAATAACTAGTAATAAAGGGAAAATTACATTCATACCTTTTCCTTTAATTCAAAGTGATATGTGACGACAGTCTTAACCAAAATTTTTACCGATTGCAATATTCCAGCTCATTTTCAAGAGGAACAAATTCTCATTTGAATAATTTGGCAATCTTTTTACCTACCGTTCTTCCACATCCTAGAGTTTACTAAGCAGAGCTTCAGCCAGTTATGTGCCGCACGTGATACCCGCTTAAGCAATCATGTATCTTTTCTATACATGACCGAAGATGCGGTAGACCAGTTGCCATCCAAGGCTATAGAACTCGGTCTGTCCTGCTATTTACGCATATCTTGAAGATGATTCATACCTTTCCCAAGGGTAATAGCACATAAGATTCGACTGGAATTCGAACTCGGCTCTCCGATTCTTCAATCCAAACCACTATCCATTATTCCACCGTGCCTCCTAGGCAGAGCTTTGTAAGTATTAATAGAATTAATTTAGACACTAAGCGAATAAATGTATAGACGTTGATAAGGAAAGAAAATATACGGTACTTGTAGTACTATAAAATCCATTTCCCTCCCCACCAAATATTAGAACTTCATAAGCCTATATCTTCAATGTGCCGTGTCCCTTCAGAAAGTTGATTATGGCTCCCCATAAATTTCTTGTTTTTAATAAATTTTGTATTGTTATTTCTCCTAAAATCTGTTCTGCTATCCATTTATTCAAGCAAGCTCAGTATGTTATGCGTCTTTTTCCTCTGTCCCTCGTCTTCAATCTGTCCTATGAGTGTCAAATTTTCCAAACCCTGTTTCCTCATGATCTGCCCTTGAAAACTCAACTGTCTCTATAAGTACAAGGGGCTTTTTGTTTCCATTTTCTCTAAAATTTTGTCGTGGTTCGGTCCATGATACTCTCAGCATCATTCTAGAGAACCACATTTCTTTTGCTTCAACTCTTCTTCACCTTTGAGGAGATTACCCAGCATTCATTATCTTGTAAAACTAGCTATATTACGTAACAGTTCAGTACCCTTTTTTTCTCATAGTTTTCCTGTTTCTTAATACTTTGCTTAGCTTTTGGAATGGAACTTTCACTATCCCAATGCGCATTTGAATATCAGTGTCGCATTTCAGCCCCCAGTTAAAACATCCCAAATATTTAGGTTGTACTAGATTGATTTTGGTATTTCTAACACAATTTATGTAAAACTGATATATGCGAGACATCTGACCGCCGATCAATGACATCAGATTGTGGGGCAGCGTCCTTTGTGGGTTTTAATAAATTTCATGTTTTTGTTACGTATCTTAAATCTTGTTCCGCCATCCATTTACTGAAAGCTAGCTAGGTAGGTTATACGTTGTTTTCTTCTGTCTCTCTTGCCCTCAATCTATTCAATGAGGGGCATCTAGGCGTGGTGTAATAGCCTAGTTGTCGCTCGCTAGAACAATTACAACTGAGTAGTGAGTTTGAACCTTACTGAGTGTCCATATTTTCGACCTTGTGCCACATCTGAGCGATATTTTCTTTTAGAAAACCAATCTATCCTGTGAGTATCAAATTTTCGAAGCTCTCTTTCTTCATTATGGGCACTAGAAATTTCAACTAGGAAACTAAATTAAATTTTTAGTAGTTGTGTTTGCTTTATGGCCCAAGTGGTTGCGTATTTGTCAGTGGTAGGTGTTCGAGACTTGATTAAAACAGGATTTGAAATGAAATTTTATAGTAAATCGGTATATAACAATTTGGCCAAGCTTAGTGAAGATTTCCAAATTTGAATGTCTTTTCTTGCACGCATTAAGAGTAAATTGTCCATATGTCTATATACTATAAACCGCTATTCTATCTTAAAATGTTTTGCGCTGATATCCAGACTTTTTGACTAGAATTCATTATAGCTAGTTGAAACAACGCATTTACATTACTTTAATTTCTGTGGTGTAATGGTTAGGAACGCGAAATCAGCGAGCAGAGTTCGAATTCTGATCACGTTAGTTATATTCATTTTCGCATAAATACCTTTGGGGATCGAATGAATCCATTTCTTTCTGAATCACATTTGTCAACGAATCTAATTCTGATTTGAAAACCCGTATGCGACCCTGGTAGGGTACGTACTTGAACTATAAGTAAAGGCCCACTTAGAAAGCACAGGTTGGCTCTGACGGGAGGGGAAAGAAGAAACACAAATATGGCTGAACAGGAGGGATTGGTTAACCAACCCAGTAGATGGGAATACTCAAAAACGAGAGCTTTGATGATGAGAGTTGTGGGTGCGTGTTCAGCGTAATACTTTTGGGGAGATATCAGATGTGTACGTCAACCTTCCCTCCCCGCCCAAAGATAGGGCGCCAACCACATTACTGGAAGTAGTAGAATTAGGTGTCAGTTGAGTCAAAATTTTTCTAGTTATTATTATTATTATTATAACAAAAGCGCTTTTTGTTTTTTATATGAATTAATACTAACCATCACAGTTCCCAAATAAAGTAATAATTGACGAAGAATATATGTCCAACCATGTAAGACAGATGAAAGGGCTAACCTTGAACGAGGCGTGTTCCAGCATTTCACGGTTGCAAATGCCAATAACGCGAGAATCACGAGGAAAACAAGTATGATTAAGGACCGGAAGTCTTGGAAAGATTCCAAAATGGACACACAGTTGTTAGACCAATCACAGCACAGCCACAAAGGGTTTAAAAGAATCCATGCGTTCAGCCAATATAAGTAAAAGTAGTTCAGTACCTAGAAAGAAAAAATGCATTGTATCAATTATTTATTTAGATAAATCAGCGACATCCTTTTAAAGCGACAAAAATGTTTAGAAAAGCAATAAGTTTTCCCCCAAACCCAAATCCGGTTTAACGATTTCAACGTTCTCTCCACCTTACTCTATGGAACCTTGAAAAAAGTCAGATAAAGAAAGTAGATAAATTCAACAAGAAAAGCCTAAGGAAATATATATCTAGCTGGAAAGATTTTGAAAGCAAATATACGAACAATCCAATTTTTCTCTCCCGAGTTCATTCTTAAATCTACCATTCGTCTTTGCATTGAATACTTTTGCCCTATATGGTCTGGTACCCCGGTTGTTCATCTCGAGGTACTCGACCAAATCCAGAGACAGATATGCAATGCGATAGGTCCTGATCTGGCATCTCATCTACAGTAATTTTCTCACAGATGTGCTGTGGCTTCCCTCTGTCTTTTCTGCAAATATCTTCATGGCAACTGCTCTGACGAACTACTTTCATTGGTACCCCAACTGCATGAATTTAAGCATGCTACTAGGTTGGCATCTCGTTCCCACCATTTCACTGTCGAAATAGTTAAATGTAACCGCCTCTTCTATTCCAACAGCTTCTTCTCTCGAACTTCCAGATAGTGGAACTCCCTTACCCTTACTTGCTTCCCTGATAGTTATAATCTCAATCGACATCTTCTGATGCTTTGATCCAGATCCCCGTCCTTCTCTATATCCTTTCCTCAAACACCCCTCTTTACTCTTGCTCTCTGTAATCCCTTGCGTGTTAGTGGCACTCCCGCGTTGCTTGGAGTGAAAAACTTAAAAACTTTTCAATTTCAAAGGATATCTGTAAATAGCCGAGGAAACGGCTTGGGCATGCGTCACTTCGCCTTACTGACTCAAATATGCGCAATTTTGCTACTACATTTTATGAACAGTAGAAAAATATAGGAATCCCTACAGAAGGTAGTAAAGAAAAGCAAAAGGAATGAACTAACTGTAAATTGTAAGAAAACAATATATGGTTGTTAGCAAAAAGAATAGCCAAAGAGGCTAACTACGAAATGGAGATACCAAAAATATAATTATTTAGCGATTGTTTAACAGAGGATGGAAAATATGACACCGAAATCTGAAGGCGCTTACCAGAACTAAGCCAACTTTGGTTCTGAGGTGTTGGTTTCCTTAGAACGGGACGACTCCAGTTTATATAATGTTCATTACTATTTTCATTGTGATGGATACAATTACAACACATCTGTATGTGTGAAAGGCATAGGGACAATTTTTTTATCACTTGATGACTACCAACAGCGGCAACAACTAAAATGGATAGCACATGCAACTCGAAGAGAAAATAATAACAATCAAATTGTTGATATTCCACTTCAAAGAAAAGGTTAGAAAGGAAATCTCTACCAGTACTGGAAAGAGCGATAGCAGCGACTGAACGTAAAAAAAAAAGTTTTCAGGGAAACAAATTTTAACCAAAAGCAGTACTGATTGCTCGGTCGATGAATAGTAAATATTTTCTTATACGGAAAGGTCTAATATTACCATTTTGTTGCTATAGTGCATTAATACGTGATACACTCCAATTATGGAGGATGCACTTCTGTTTCTAAAATTCTTTGATGAAATTTAAAGAGTTGTTTTTAAATTTGGGCGGGGAAGAGACAGAAAACGCGATTTTCAAAAGTTCAGCCCCAATGCCAAGTGATGGGTTATTATTCTTTAACTATTTTTTTTTATAGATTTCTTTATTTCCTCATCATTAGGTTCGTTATTGTTTATGTTTAGGGACAGGTGTAAAGAAAAAAAGATGACACTTTTGGTTTGGTATGTTTTTTTTACGGCATATCACCTTCACTGGAGTTATTTAATGCCGACATATTTTTATTGCTGGTAATATATATATATATATATATATATATATATATATATATATTTCTCTAAAAAAGTATTGCAGCTAATATCTTTTTGTTTTCCAAAAAAAGTATTGCAGCTAATATCTTTTTGTTTTCCAAAAAAAGTATTGCAGCTAATATCTTTTTGTTTTCCAAAAAAAGTATTGCAGCTAATATCTTTTTGTTTTCCAAAAAAAGTATTGCAGCTAATATCTTTTTGTTTTCCAAAAAAAGTATTGCAGCTAATATCTTTTTGTTTTCCAAAAAAAGTATTGCAGCTAATATCTTTTTGTTTTCCAAAAAAAGTATTGCAGCTAATATCTTTTTGTTTTCCAAAAAAAGTATTGCAGCTAATATCTTTTTTCCCCCAAAATTATTGCTGCTAATAATTACACTTTTATAGGTGCTTTGACCTCAGTTTGGGGGTTAACTAGTTGTCCATAACTCGGACTATAACATGTGCTACTCAGGGTGGACCTGAGAATACCAGCCATTAAAAATTGGTTCCACCCTCTTCAAAACCTCCTGATCAGAGACCTTGCTATCAGACGTAGTTTAGAACCTATTTTCTATATACTCATCTGTCAACGGCATCAAGCGGTCGTTAACAAAAGACTTTTAGTCGATAAGTGGAGTAATCTGATATACCTATGCGTGCAAAAGTCTCCACCTCTCATTTTTTAAAACTAGAGATTGAATACACGCTTGAAAGAATTTCTCGCATATAAAGAATCCAAGAGATCAGTTTTTTTTCATGTTTTAGTTTTTTTTAGATCAATAATTGAAATAGTTATTTTTTTAAGGCAATTGATCCCAAGCCAGGCAGGAGTGCCACTAGCACACAAGCGGTTACAGAGGATTGAGAACAAGAGTAAAGAGGCGTGTTTGAGGAAGGGATACAGAAGAGGACGTCAGGGTGTCAGATATCGAATGACATTGGACTTGAATATTTGAAGATTATTGTCATCGGGGAAGCAAGCAAGGGGAAGGGAGTTCCACAGATGGGAAGTGCAGGAGAAGAAGCTGTTTGAAAAGAGGTTACATTTAACCGTTTTGACAGTGAAAGGATGAGACCGAGATGCCAGCCTGGTAACATGTTTAAATTCATGAAGTCTGGGAACCAGTGGCAGTAGCTCGTCGGAACAGTTGCCGTGAAAATATTTGTTGAAGAGACAGAGGGAGACCATAGCACGTCTGTGGGATAGCGATTGTAGACTAGATGCCAGATCAGGAACTATCATCTTGCATATTCGTCTCTGGATTTTGTCAAGGACCTCGAGCCGTATATCGGGAGTACCAGTCCATATATGACAGCAATATTCCATGCAAGGACGGAACGTTGATTTATAGATTTGAAGGATGGACTCGGACGAGAAAAACTTTCTGGCATGACACAGAAAGAGTTAATAACGAAATATAATAACCCCTTAAATACATTCCTTTATAATTCTTACATTTATGCCCAAGGAAGACTGAAAAAAAAACCCCAAAAAACAGTTTGTTGTAATTGCAGATAATCTGTACTTATTTGTTTTCTCCGGAGAACTTTTTGATAATTTTATCAAATCTACCATTAGTGAGAAAACAGTAATATATATACGAATATAAAATATTACATTGAACGTGATTTGGTGCATTCGAGCACGAGATTTGACCGTGATTTCACAACTTGTAATCGTGACAATAAGAATTTACAAAAACAAAAGTAGAATTGAAAGGTAAATGAAATCGTGACATACTCGCAGCATGAAGTTCTCTACGAACGATTGTGGATTGTCATGTCTACTGAAGGCTGGCTGGGATACCATTAAATACAAACGGAGGAGTAACAACATGACCGTCACAATTGTCAAGGAAGACAACCGCAGAACCAAATTCAGAAAAATCTGAAAAATAAGAGGATAAAACAATTATAAGAATAATAAATGGAATTCGTACAATAAAGATTTCTCGGAAAATTAGTTTTTTTCCTATCTTCTCTCTAGAAAAAGAGAAAAAAAACTGTTTAAGAGCATTTATAAGAGATAGTGGCTTCGCTGATTAATTATGTTTTAACTGAAGGAAATACATGCTAAGGTTTTGCTTTAAGTAAAATTTTTTTATCCAAGTTCCTACGATTTCAGAAATAAATAGCAATAGTAATTCTTTTATTATAATCAAGAGTATAATTTTGAAAATGAGGAGAGAAAGATGGAATGTAAGAGAGAGAGAGAGGCCCAGAACAAAGGTTACAACAGGCGGAGAGCGTGTCTCTCTCGAGCGAGAGAGGGAGAGAGAGGGAGGGGGAGCGAGAGGGAGGGAGAGAGGGAGAGCGAGACGGAGGGAGAGGAGGGGAGATGGGGAGGAGGGGAGATGGGGGGAGAGGGAGGGGTGGATAAATTGGATTTTAATTGGATTCTATTATATCAAGTTCTTTTCTTTCTATGCATTAGTTCATTAGTTGGAAATACAAAAAATTAAAAATTTGTGTATGAATATTTGTTTTCACCCACTCTCTCTCTCTCTCTATATATATATATATATATATATATCTCGGCCTGTATAGTTCGTATTTATGTCTAATCTTGAATATGTTGTACTTTACAGAAGCTAAACTTGATTTTTATTATTTATGTTTTCGTTGGACTTCTAAATCGTTGAAATGACAAGACGAATATTTGCCCATCATTAAAATACAGTTCTTTTATTTCGAAAGTTCAGAGAACATTAGTTATTCCTGCCTTTATGCTCCATTTATTCGTAATATTTATAGGACACGGTATATAGCGCATATCTTCGTGTCAACGCACGTTAGCTAGAGTGAAAAACAAAGAAAAAAAGCAATGCACATACACGTAAGAAAACTAAGCTACAAAGATTCTTTATTGACGGCGCTTATCTTAGCATAAGATATGCAGATTTAACGGTGTTGATAGTAGATACGATAAGGAAACTACAAAAATTCCTACAGAAGATAGTGAAGAAAAGCGGGAAGGAAAAACGAAACGAAGTGCAAGATGTAATGCATGATTGTTAGCAAAAAGTGCGGCCTAACATGCAAATTACAAATTGGGGATACCCAAATCAAATAAATACAATTTCATTATCTGGGAAGTGTTTTAACAGAGGATGGAATGTGAAACCCTAAAATTCAAAAAGACATTGCAATAGCAAAAGGCTAAAAATATGCAGTGAACATATCGATGACACCTCTGCTCCTCAGTTTTTGAACTATTGAAACACGTCCAAAGAATCAAAGACAAGATGAAGGTACTGGAAATTCAAATAAAGTTCAAAACTATCCAACTATCATTGCTACACATGGCTGGTAGACTAAGAAATATTATCCACATTTACAATTACTGGTACTAGCCATCGCCACTGAAAGGCATACATTAAATGAGAATAAAACTAATAATCTCAAAGATTATCGTAGAAACACACAAGATAGAAAGATAAAAGAAAACATCATATTGATAATTTTAGATACCAACAGAAAAACACAGAGGCTAAATAAGTGAGAATTTTGATAAAACTAACCTCACAAAGAGCTGCTTGAACTGCTACGTAATTATAACATATTTGGGAAGAATATTAGAATAATCCAGAACCTATGATGGCAGCAAACCGCCTGCATATGAATATGAGATGAATTCAGTAACTATTAAAAAATAAAAAGGGGTGTAAGTCAAAGATGTGTCACCTCACTGAACTTATTTAACGTATACAGTGAGGTGATTCTGTGAGAAGTAGAAGTCCTATCAGGATTCATTACTGGCAGCAACAATCTTAACCACATCAGGTATGCAGATGACGCAGTGTTGAGAGCAGACACAGAAAGGAAACTACAAGAACTGTAATCAGTAAAAGGGAGAAGAAAGTATTAAGCATCAATTGCAAGAAGGCAAACTGCATGGTTGTTAGCAAAAGGGGCAGCCCAACATGCAAATTACAAATTGGGGATACCAAGATCAAACAAGTACAACAATTTCATTAACTGGGAAGTGTTTGTTGCGGAGTTATTTCGCAGTGGCGGCTTGTATTTGTACTAAATCCGTACTAAAATAGTTCGACGTACAAAACGTTAGGAAGTTGGTATAGGTATTACACAGAGTAATCTTATTGTGGCGCTGACTACTTTCGTATTCGAATAACTGTCGACAACTATCGTCCGATATCGACTAGTATTTAGTCACCCCCCACGAGGGTATCATGTGGCACAAGGCCGGTTTAACGTGGGATCTCCGAGCCCGTGGGCTCGGCCAAAAATATACCCTTTGAACCCGTATAAACGGGTTCAGGGTCAGGTTTACCTCCCCGAACGAGATTCCGCCTTTCGACGTAGCCTCGTTCGGGTTCCTCCCCGCCCGAAGGCAGAGAGTTCAACCGTTCAGTCGGTCGTCCGACATCGACTAGTATTTAGTCACCCCCCCACAAGGGTATCATGTGGCACAAGGCCGGTTTAATGTGGGATCTCCGAGCCCGTGGGCTCGGCCAAAAATATGCCCTTTGGACCCGTATAAACGGGTTCAGGGTCAGGTTTACCTCCCCGAACGAGAATCCGCCCTTCGGCGTAGCCTCGTTCGGGTTCCTCCCCGCCCGGAAGCAGAGAGTTCAACCGTTCAGCCGGTCGTCCGACATCGACTGACCCTCGTTTCTCTTACTACTCCTACTTATTTCAGGTGGGAGCGTCTATTAACTATAGAATAGGTGTGTTTCACTATAACAGTGTTTTAACAGAAGACGGAAAGCCAAAAATGCATTCAAAGCATTAAGCTGTGCATTAAGAAACAGAAAAAATTGGTAGAAGTAAAGAACAGAGTACCAAATTGTTATGTAATATCAATCGTCCTAGATGGCACTCACAGATGAAGAGACTTTAAGTAACAGAAATATGGTTGGTTCTACAGAAGGAAGCTAAGAATACCACTGATTGAACATTTAAGCAATGAGAAAGTTTTAGAGAAAATGGAAATAAAAAAGGACACTGATACTTAACATAAGGAATAGAAATTTGAAATTTCTAAGGCACGTAATGTGGAAAGAAGGTTTGGAAAATCTGATACCGAATTGTGGAGAGCCATGATCGCTTATGTTCAGAAGGGACATGGCACATAGAAGACAAAATGGAGAAAAGGGATTTAAAATGAAAAATTATTTTTTTACGGCTATAATAACCATTATTCAGGTCCTGGTGTAAATTAAGGTCTGCTCGGCGGTGATGAAACTTAACTTTCTTTTAGAGTTATTGAAAGATAGAAGACGACCCCCATTGAGATGTGAGATCTAGGTCAGAAGAGAAATCAGTTGCCAGGCTCTGGTCATCTAAATTTTGGAACGCGCACCCACAAACGGTAGTATTATCTGTATATATAAATATTAGGTTGGTGCAAAAATAATGACGTAATAATGTCGTTTTTTGACGTATTTTTAACGTCAAAAAACGACATTATTACGTCATTAATTTTGCACCAACCTAATATTTACTAAAGATCTGTGAATGTACTGCTGTAGTGATTTCAATATGTGCTCAATTTTTTCTATGCCTACTGGGTTTCGATATAGTCATCAGGATTGTATCGCAGAGCCTACAAGAGATGAAGTTTTAAGGAAAATTGGAAATAATTAACTGTTGCCAATTCATTAGGTTGCGTTATAAGTAATTTCCGTTTTGTGTAAATTGAAAATTGATGGGTCAACAGGCGGGTTAGGAAAGACGAAAAAGACAAACATTGCTAAGAGCAAAAAATAGTAAGTTATGGAGAGGCACGGTTGCTCATTACTCGGGCTCACCTCACACCTCCAGTGAACTCGTACATACAATAACTCGGGTTCACCTCACACCTCGAGTGAACTCATATATACAATTAATAGCTAAAGTCGGTTCATTGTACGGCTCCAGAAATTAACTGGTTCATAATCATTTTCCGATGTTCCGTCTTTGCAAGTGTCATATCAGATCAGATCAGATCAATTGTTGGAAGGGCTCAGTCCTCACTTTCCAGCCTTGATATAGACCAGAATCCTCTACGCGGCCTTGTAGGCAATGAATTGTGTGCTACTGTACAAACCCCTTCCAAGAGACGTAAGGTCGCAAGCCTCCCGTTACTCTATCGGTATTTCCTTGGAAAATGTTCTGATGCGCTACATTCCTCCACATATCACGTACAGAGGGACGAATCCTGCCCATTCTTTTCGTATTCCATTAGTAAGGAGGAAGATCTGTTATGACCGTTTCTTCCTAAGAACCGCTGCTTCGTGGAATTGACTCCTGAGAGAATGATTACCCGATTATTACAACCGTAACATCTTCAAGTCTAAGATTACGTGGTATCATTCCTACGTAAACTTTACTTCTTACTCCTCATCTTACGTTCATGCAACAAATTCATTGAGTGGCTCTTGGGCTTTATATCGAATGAATAATTAGTAAAAAAAAAAAGAAAGAAAAAAAAGAGCACTATAGTATATAGAAGAAGGATAAGAATATCTATTTTTAAGCCGGCAGCAGAGATAAGAGACTGAGAAATCTTCTTTCGAAGTTTAGCGAAAATATATTAAGTTTAATATTGGATAATTTTGTATGACATAGATGCAAAATACGGGGGATACTGAAAAGTTCTCGACCCAACTAATAACTGATTATAAAAAATGTTTTGTGATATTTAGGGTGGTGGGCCATATTGAGAAGTATCCTCTCTCCACCTTTCATCAATATCTACACATCACGTTGATTGCTTTCAATACAAGAGGAAAATAAAGATTTTTTTATGCGCAATATCTCGTCACCTCATCTTTACTGCTCTCAGTATTATACGCCTTATTGTTTTGACGGATTGATTTTTACGACCTATTAACTCTGGCCGAATTATTTAAATGTCGAAATTTGCATGGCCTGTCCAGTAACAAAGATCCACCAGATAAGCGTCGTTAACAGTTATCCTACGTTGAGTTTACAATGAATCGGCGAACGATTTCAGATAATGCAAGATCTAGGAGAAAGAATTTTCCTTGACATTCAAGATCGCTTTCAATCCAAGACGTGGTTAATGAAATCAAAGCATTCAACCTTGGCTCTCATTTGTTATCCATTGACCAATGAAAGCTTAGATATGCTAAGCGGGTAGTTTCACTTTGTATATCCAGTTCGAAGTGATGAGAGAACATTTACAATCGGCTTTTATAGACGAAATAGTTGAGCATTTTAAATAGACACCGGTAGCCGTTATTCTAGCAAAGTTAAATTTTTATTATATCAAAAGCGGATTTCAAAAAATTGAACCTGGTGTAGCACAACCATCTTCCAATTCCCTTCACAATTTATGCTTTTGCAAATCCTGATAAATTTGTTTCGTAAGATAGACAAAAGAATAATTTTCTACTTCTAATTTCTTTCATCTTGCGATTGAATTTATGACACTGAGATATGACAGCCCATAGGATTAGAAAAAGATGCATTCCAGAAGCTAAGCAGAATATTAAAAAACAGGAAATTTTTTTTATTAGAAACAAAGAAAAGAGTGCTGAATTGCTATCAGCTAAGAAAGTTGGTTTCTAGACAATCGTGATAGACAATATTCCTCGTCAGAACCTATCTTACAGATGTATAATTCTACCATTTATCCTTGCTTTGAATATTGCTGGTCTGGTGCTCCTACTACAGTGTAACCTGGATATAAGGGAGTTGTCGGAGACCGGGTTTGGTCTATTTTATATACATTAACACAGGCTCTAAATTGCGCACCAGAAAAAAATCTCGCTTATATCCGGGTTACACTGTATATATTAAGAAATTCTTTATGAAATCCAAAGTAGTATCTGAAATGCTATTGGTCCTGAGCTGACATCTGAACTTCAGTCCTTTTTTATAAAGTCCTGTGTTTTTTCTATAAATACTTGGTAATTGTTCTGAGTAGCTTTCCTCGATGGTACCTAGACTTTATGAATTTAAGCGCAGTGCTAAATTGGCGTCAAAATAACATTTTACTGTTGAAATGGTTCCATACTAACAGCTTCTTTTATCGCTCTTCTTGCTTGTGGAACTATTCCTGCTTCTCAGTCAACTTTGATGTTCAAAAATTTAATGGCAATATCAATCATTAACGTCCGTCTTCTTTTATTGTTCTCTCTACTAAATAGTGGTTTTTCTCATTCTGTAACACTCAGTAATCTCCTGTGCCATAGTGACTTTATTGCCTTCCTTGAGATGAAACGATTAAAAACCATCTGATATCAATCTTGTATGGCAGTAGATGATGGACAATCTCAGCAAAGATGAAAAGGGAACTGGAGGCATCAGAAATGTGACTCTACAGAAGGATAATGAGAATTTCATGGAGGGGGTGAGTAAGCAACGAAAATGAAAACAAAAAATGAACAAAAAAAAAAAAAAAAACAGTTCTCAGAATCAAATGAAATTTCGTGAAAACGAACGAGGAAGAAGGTATTGAAAAACTTAACGCTCATCTCGAGATCAAGAAACACACCAGGCTTCCTCCCCCAACGATCCTGGCTAAATGAGAGCGCAAAGGATTGAGGAGGCGGTTGGATTGGCAAAGGGAGAAACGTTGCTAAGGGCTACAGGGGATAGGAGGTTTTGGAGAGCAATTATCGCACACGTCCTGACGGCGCATAGATATTTTTCTTTTTATACCATTGTTCACCCAATACGAGGACCAAGAGCCACTCAAGTTAGTGGATTACTGAATGATGATGAAGATAAGGAAAATTATGAGGCTATGTAGGATAGATAAAGGTTAAACCTAAAGTGTAAGCGTTCTGAAAGCAAATGAAGTATTTGTCGCAGATTATTTCCACAACGCAGAGAATAAATCACTAACTTCAGATTTGAACATCAGGGGGCAGAAAGAAATGCCGAAAACTTGATTCGAAGGTACTATCTCACAAATCACAATGCATTTAACCAGTCAGAAAAATAACTCGATCTCCAACAAACGCGATAGCCAAAATAGCCGACGTGTGTGTGTGTGTTTGTTTGTTTGTTTGTTTGTTTGTTTGTTTTCTCTCTCTCTCCCCCACCCAATTCGAGAACACCAGCTGCTTTTATCCGCCGAACATTTTTTTCCATTCGTCGACAGCTGGGAGAGGATGTTCAGTAATTTGCATATCAAAATATTTTTACAGCGACTCCTGCGACGGACTTGTTTTTTTTAATTCAAATATTCCATTTTCAGCATGTTATGCGGAATACGTGTCCTTTTGTTTGGTAAGTAGTTTTCTTTTTCGCCACATTTTCCGTCGTAGAATACACGCGACGCGATGTCGCTTGGTTTGACGAGGTAAGTCGCCGTTTTCTTCGCTATATAGAGTTAAAGTAGTTAATAGTGATTGGCGAAGCATGTCTTTGTTAGTCTGTTCTACAAAATAACAGTTCTTGGGAAGAATCAGTCTGAGTGGAATAGCAATAGAATGCGGTGTCAATGAAGATGATTCGACTGTGTATGCAGCATAGCGGGTCCTGGCTGTAAAGGTCTGAACTGGTGGAACTAAGGAATGTAGCTCGTACAAATATTTCACATGTCAATAGGAATAGATTAGCGCGCAACGTTTCGTCTGTGGGGAAAGAGATTGTATCGTGGAAAATGATTATCATACAAAAGGCCGTGTAAATCTTTCTGAACTCTGTCAAGGCTGGAAAGTAAGCATTTTTTTTTGCCTGGATATGATTTGTCAAGATATCATGTGGAGTAAGGTACTTGCTGAAGTGGTATAAACAGCCAGACTTTTTTTTTCTAGCATTATGACCAGACCTATCTTGTCATTTTCTTTGTGTCTTGAGACAGTCTTTTTTTTTATAAGGAAGTTTGTGAATCTCTGCCACTGATTAATTGCCTGTTATTCGATGTGTACTTGAGCTCCACCACGACACAGGGAAGCTCTACGCAGGAGATCAAGAAAAGTCTGGCAATAGCAAAAAGTGCTACCACAAAAATGGAAACCATCTGGAATAGTAGGAATATACGCATCAGCTTAAAATTTGAAATTGTTTTAGAAATAGACTAAGTCCCAAAGAAAATCTTTCTCGTTGCATTAGGATGGCGTTTTTGATTTAACGTAAATAGTTTCAAGGAATTTTAAATGACTTGTTACACGATCCACACAAAATAGAAAAAGCTCCTACCCTCAACTTGCCAAGAATTAAAATAAATGATTAAAAATTTAACTTACATTTCTGACATTTCTCTGTGGCAGCTGTGAGTATTTCGCCTCTTTTGATTTAGAGGACTTCATCAGGAATTGGAAAATATCATTCTGGTGTAGCAATATATCATAAAGGGTACACATAACCTGAAATTTTAATTTGTTCACATCATTTCGGCTTCATAATGATACGGACAAGAACAGAATAATAATAATAAAAATCACGCTAGGTGTTGATTCCAGTAATTGGGAATTAATATTTAATGTAACAATGTCTACATATCTCCCACAAGTTGGACAGATTTTAAATGTAAATTAGGTTTAAGCGTTCAATGACATTTTTCTTTTACTTTCAGATTTAACAACTCAAGTCTTTAGCAATTTCAACCATCGAAAGATTATTTGGAACACCCTTTGCGTATCATACCAGAATAATTAAATTACGTTCTTCATGAGATCCTAAACTATTTCCCTATATTTACATCCTTGCAGGGAGCGAGATAAAATTTTTTTTTTTTTTTTACAAAATAAAAAATAACCCCATGATTATCTGTCTATATTTCTGAGATGAGGTATTATGTACATTTACATTATTCGGACTATTGTCCTAATCTTTGTCGCCATATTTATTATTACAACGTTTCGGCCGTTGTACAATCCGGCCTTCTTCAGGAGGCTCGAATGTCGAACTGAACCCTTTATTTAGCTCAGTGGGGTAGACTGTTCTAGTTACACGTGCCAAGGGGAAATTAACAGGAGATAACTGATGACTGACATCCATTAAATATGGCGACAGAAATGAGGACAATAGTCCGAATAATGTAAATAATGTATCCCGTGATTAAATGAAAAATTATACAGTGAGATGTAAGTATGGGACGCTTCTAACATGCAGCAGGAAAGCAAGATAACTGGTAGAAAAAAGGACGGCGAGAACGCGTAGAAAGCGTAAAGAAAAAATACAAGCAAACAAAACCACCAAATAACCCCACCACTCCAGACAACTATACGTTCTGTCACCCAAAGATTGGATTGGAGTGGGGAAAAGGAAACGGACCAACTTTTGTGGGGAAAAACAAGACAAAAACGTCTACACTCGCTAAACTGGTTAAGGCGAGCATGTTTTCCCCGGAAGAACAAGTACTTCAAACAGAAAACTCCAGATGCCACTCGAGGGGAGCACCATTCCTGCTCACTAGTCATGCTATGGTCACCCACCTTTCAGTAAGCCTCTCCCAATCAACCCTGATCTTCAGCAGGTGCTTAAAGAACGCAACCAGATGATGGCAAGACAGACATTGCCCAGTGAACGTCTTTCATCCTTCGTCGTCCATATCACGATTCTCATCACGGCTAGCAAGCACAGAACAACAGAATGTTTCCTTCTGTCCACTAACGAGCTCACGTTGCTACAAGCAGAACTGGCATCAAGGGCAAAGAACTCTTCAACGCAGCATTGCAACATTTTGTAGTCATCAATATGCTCACACAACGGGCATACGACTGAGCAGTGAAAGAAGGCGTTCTCAATGGACGCATTCTGGCAAAACGACCAGTCCGACTCTCAAAGACCGGACGCTTTGCCAGAATATGGGGCGAAAGCCTACCTCTCGACAGACCGAGCACCTTGATCAGACAGTCGTGGGCTCCCCTCTCCCTGACTAACAACCGACATAATACCTCCCTCAACAACGGTCAGATCTCTGAGAGGCGAGCTTCAATTCGAGAAAGAACCTTCATCGCATGACGATATTCGTGATAGAAGGAGCACTCGCCTCAGCACTCGCCAAAAGTTGGTCAGTTTCCTTTCCCCCACTCCAATCCAATCATTGGGTGCAAATCTTCTGAAAGTAGTTACAACATTCCCCGCATAGGTCCTCGTTCATCGTAGTGGTTCTCTCCCATCCGCCGGCAATGTGCAATATTTGTTGATTGATTGGTCGATTATTTTTTTCTGCTTGACCTTTTTTTTGGGTAATTTAAGGCCGAACATTTTGCATTGTAAGAATTATTTTTTTTGTTTTTCAGAAATAAGTTTAATATTTAACCCATAGCTAGGGATAGGAAATGGATTAATACCTTACCCAATGCGCGTAACTGAATTAAACGAATTCGACTGGAACTCGAACTCGGCTCTCTGAATTCTCATTCCAAGCAGCTATCCATTACACAACCCGCACATCCACCTTGACTTTTCTAATTAAAAATGAGTAGAGATAAATCTTTAAAATGTCAAAGTTCAATTTAGCGCTGCATTTATATTATGGACAGAGACCTTTTAAAAGGATTTAAAAGAAAGAAAACGAAAAAAAAAAATCAATATTTTACATTCTGACGTGTTGTCGGTTGATGAAGAACGAACGCTACTCTACAAAAATTATAGGAGATTCGAGTTCGAATCTTGTCGAAAGCTAGTTTCTTACGTTTTCGATCCATACTGGTTATTTAACAATGTGGGAATATATTTGAATGAACCAGTATTTAGCCAGAAATAACTCATATTTTTAAAAATGTTATTTTGAAGCTAAGACTTGCGAGATTTAATATAGAAGAGCCGAAAAGAGGAAAAGGGCAAGACAGAAAATCAATACACATTGGAAAATGTTAAGTTAAAATCTAAAAGAAACCGTTTATGACAAGTGTGGCTAATGACGAGACTGAAGAAAATATTGGGCGATCCAGATTTTATTCAACTCAAACAGACACACGAGGTGTAAACAAAGATGGCGGTTTTAGAACTTTTCTATAAAGGGGTAATAATCCCTTAATAATCAGAAAAGAAACTTTGTGTACTTGCGATAAAAATACAAATAAATAAAAGTATGTCCTTAAACGTCTAAGCGGTTGGGTGGTTTTGCAACTCGGCTAGAGCGACGCAGCATTTGTGGCCTATTTACATGTTCTTTTGTAGAATCATAGTTTGTTGGATGTAGAGTTCACGATCACTGTATTCAGGGGACTTATTTCCTGGCTGGGTAATTTTGGTAATTCCATGGGAATATGAACGTTTGGAAATTCAGCAAGGCTGCTGTCTCCAGTTCCTTTTGAGGCTAGATGATTAAGTGAAACAGTAGCCTCACTACTATCTAATTTCCTAATGTGGATATATTAAAGGTTTGCTTCCAGGTGTTCCACCTCATCGACCAATGATTGTTTTATTAATATTTTACTGAGGTGACTTAGCCATGCGGGTAAGGTCGTCCCATTGGTTGGTCGTTTGCTGAACTTGAATAGTCGTTCATGAGGCGTGCAGTTAGTTGCAGTGCACAACAATGAACGACTAGTATGTAAAGCTTCAGACAAGACTTCTTCCTAATGTAACTCTGGAAGATTCTTGGTTTTTAGTGTTAAAAGTATTAACTGCCAGATGACGCCATTGTATCTTTCTACTTTGCAATGACCTTTTGGATTATAAGGAGTAGTGACAATCCGTAATTGTGTAGGATTGGTTTCGTTTCTTGTCAATGAAATTAGGATCCCCTGTCACTATGGATGTAAGCGGATATGCCAAATATGGAGAATAGATTTAACAAGCAGCTATTCAGTTTTAGCTTCCAGGTTTTGGCATGGGTAGGAAAAAATCAACCTGGAAATGTGATGATTAGCAGATACTTGTTGCAAGATGAGGAAGGCAGTGGACCCTTAAAGTCAATAGTCAGATGGTTAAAATGTTGAGTGGCTTTGATTAGGTGAAGATTGGCTGGTTTGTGGAAATTTGGTTAATTAAATATCATGTTTGGCAGTTGGCTGTCATCGTACGGATCTCTTCAACAGAGTATGGTAAGTTTTTACTTCGTAAAGTGTATCATTCTGGTTACACCTGGGTGACACAGGGATTCATGCAATTTTAACAGTTACCGGGAAGGTTGCACAAATGGTACGAGTGAGAGTGTCCGCTGCCAAATTCTCTTTACCTTCACGGTACTGGATGTCAAAACTAAAAGAAGCGAGATTGATTCTCCAGCGCAGAATTTTTATTTTTTATTTTCCCATGATTTTGTGCATCGAACATAAATTGCACGTACTTGTCAGTTTTTAGAATGAAGCGTCTACCAATTAGAAGACGTCTCCATTTTTTGATAGCACCAACTATTGCAAGATCTTCTTTCTCTACCGGTGCATAGTTTAAATCAATGCCTTGTAGTGATCTTGAATAAAAGACAACTGGTCGATTGTCCTGGCTGAGTACTGAGTTGTGTGATTCATCATTTTCTACGACAAATATCAGATTATCACTATTTGCAATCAGGATGGATTCTATCAAATTACTTTTTAGTGTCTGGAAGGCTAACATGTGTCCCCCACCCAATAGTGGAAAAATGTGGATTGGTTTTAATTTTTTGATTTTGTTAGAAAAATTCTTGATCCACCTTGCATAATATGCGAACATTCCAATGATATGTTCTAAGGAATTCAGGTTTTGTGGGGTAGGTAGTTCCATTAATGCCCGCAGACGCTCTGGGTCGGGCTTGATAATCCCTTCGGATACGCGATATCACAAGTGATCAATTGTCTGGGCAGAGTATTTGCATTTCTCTACTTTGTATGTCCAGTTTAACAGCCTTTTGGAAATGAAGGTTGACATGTTTTTTCTAATGTGAGCCACAAATTATCAGATTGTCAACATAGTTATATGTATTGTGTAGATCATCTTCCCCGGTGAATTCATTCTTCTTTCTTTGGGAACAAGCGGCACAATTGGTCACACCAAACGCCATCCTGGTAAATTGGTAGAGCTGGCCCCCAGATTAGAAAGCTGTGAAAGGCCTGACATCAGGATGTAGGCAGGATTTGGTGATATGTACTTTTTAAATCTATTGTGCTGAAGTACTTCTACTGAACTAGCTGACTGACAGTACTCTCAATGTTGAGCATTGGGTATGCATTTAGCAGTGGATATTTGTTGATTGTATGAAGGGAGAAGAATCCTTTAATAAGGGCAGATAACTATAATAATATTTTACCACAAAAAGTGAATGACAAAGACCTGAAATAATTTAAGAATAAAGAAAAGCTTAATTGGGAAACTCATTGGATGACGATTAGGTGACACTGATCAGACATGTCTCCTTACAAGTTGAGGGATTTGTTACAAGGTGACTGACGCCTTTCAAGCAGTTTTCTATTTTCAGTTGATATTTTTTTACTCTTTATTTTTAATTCTTAAGTTGTCTCCAGTTGCCTCTTACATTATAGCTTTGTTGAGACACTAACTCTAGTTACCTGACCACTAAGTCCTTCTGCTTTTTTGATTGATTGATAATCGTTTTTTACGGCTTATCAACCCATTGCAGGTTATTTAGCCAGAAAATATTTTTAGATTGTAAGAGATTTTTTTTTGCAGATAATGATTTAGTGATACAAGTCTTACTAATTAACCCACAGCTGGTGGGGGAAGAGTGGGATTCATGCCTTTCCTAAGGTATTTGCCCATGAGTGAATATAACCAACCCAACTGGAATTGGAATTGGAACTTGGCTCTCTGATTCCAAAATTTATCCATTATAATAATGGTTAAGTGGTGCACGTCTTGCCAGTGAACCCTAGCTGCGAGAGAGAAGAGTTAAATTCATAGCATTCCTTGAGGGTATTTGCGTGTAAGTGAATATAACGAACCCAACTGGAATTGGAACTCGGCTCTCTGATTAACAATTCCGAAACTTTATCCGTTACACCATGTCTATATCCAAGCCCGACAGCACCTGGTATTCCAAGTGTTCCGATCTTTGACAGATCTTATTTTTCTTCATACTGAGTAGCTAACCACCTTCTTCTGCCTTTTTGATATATCACTTCAGGAAGTAGGTGATCATGACTTTCCACATTTCCCTATCTTTTATAGCATGCTAGGTAGAATACTATTTTCCTTCCCACGTCCCTCAATATCACCCGAGTATAAAATTTTCGAATAGATATGAATTTAGTTCTCATGTCTAGTTTGAGAGAGAGAGAGAGAGAGAGAGAGATTTTCAGTTCATGTATTATGAAGTTAGATAATGAAGGTGTCTTCTTTAATTTGTTTGAATTGATGAAAAATTTGATTTAATTCATTTATGTTAGAGCATATGTAAATATAGAAGTGGACGTTGAAGTCATCACTCAGAAGCGATAGTCTGTTTCATGGTAAACGTAAAAACACAATGTACGTAACCTGACGATTGCGTTTAGCATTAAACAGACTGTCGTTTCTGGGTATTAACTTCAAATTCCACTTCATATATATATATATATATATATATATATATATACATACACAGCATATTTTCATTCAAGGAATTTTGGTTAAATAATTTAGACTTATTCCATATATTTTAGTTTAATCCTTTTACTTCCACGGATTTCTTGGTGGCTGTAGAAAACTTTCAAGTAATTATATTTTCTCCAAGTACGTTCAATCTCAGGGAGTCCATTTTAAGGGCGTTTAAATATCTGTGGATGTGTATACAGTAGCTCCGTAAATTCAAAATATTCACTAATATATCCACCACTGATCCAAGTAAAAACATAATTATATACTAAATTTAATACAACAACCTAGTGGTCCAAAATTATTCATTTCCGTCAACTAGAATATAACAAAAGACCAACATTGTATATCAATTTAAATGTCATTTGGGAGATTACATCTCTGATAAAAGGTTGGTTTTACAACGGTACTTTGATGAGACTGCTTACGTTTCGCTTGAATGTGCATAGTTCAATCTCGGAACATTCAAGAGAAACGTGTCCACATGCACAGTTTAGACATATTAGTCGAAAATACACTCGTACCTCATCAAATAAGCAAAAACTTAAAATTCTGGATGCTTTTTATATAAGAGAATTTCGGCCAAATTAAATAAAGTCAATTATGAATATAGCAACAAAGTTTTATATATTAGGTTGGTGCAAAAATAATGACGTAATAATGTCTTTTGACGTATTTTTTAACGTCAAAAAACGACATTACGTCATTATTTTTGCACTAACCTAATAAAAATAATAAATTCAAATATAATTAAGAAATCTTTTTCTTTTAAGTTACAAAAATTACTTTGCTTGTATAATTGAAAAAAAATGGATTTGAAACGGTGGAAAATATTTTGAATTTACATTGCTACTGTATACATATTCACAGATATTTTAAACCCATGAAAGAAAGATTTGAAAGAAAAATTTTTGTATTTTTCTTCATCAATTTTTTACAGCCACCAAGAAATTCGTGAACTTGAAAGGACTAAAACTAAAATGGATAGACATAATGTCTAAATTATTTAACCAAACCTTATATATATATATATATATATATATATATATATATATATATATATATGTGTTATGCAAGTATATGATTGGTGTATATGGAATGAATTCCAATAACCAACAATTACTATTCTTAAAAGAGTGCTCAATACAAAGTAGAGCAGATATAATTATTTATTTAAAAAAAATTTATAACATAAATATGTTATAAAATCATTACAAAAATAGCCATTTTGTTTCAACACCCTCGGCGTCTTATCAAGTGATGATGTTGAATGTAAAATAAATGGTTTTAAAAGTTTCAATTTAATTCACATCCCATAATCTGCTCTCAGATAAGCAATATGGTTTCCGCTTTGCCCGATCTACAGCCGATGTGCTTACGGCCATCACTGAAACAGTCTACCGAGCTCTTCAAAATAACGGGGAAGCCAGAGCCGTGGCACTAGACATGTCCAAAGCGTTTGATAGGGTTTGGCATGCCGGACTTCTTCGCAAGCTCCAGGGTTATGGCATTGCGGGTCAATTATATAACCTAATACGATCATTCATGTCAAACCGTAAATTGAAGGTCGTTCTCAATGGATTCTCCTCCAGTTCCTATCCCACGAACGCAGGTGTTCCTCAAGGCTCCATCCTAGGCCCCACTCTATTCCTTATCTACATAAATGACCTTCCTGACGCAATAACTTCCCAAGTCGGCATCTACACGGATGACACCACAATTTATTCCTGCCTCAAAAACAAATCTAGTCTCGCTGACAAAACTTGCCTGGCCGTGCGTCTCGAAAATGACCTCCAATCGATTGTGAACTGAGGCATGAATTGGCTGGTCAACTTCGACGCTTCTAAGACAAAACTGCTCCCTATTAATCACCACAGAGATCCTTCCCTTCCCTCCATTAGAATGTCTGACGCTCAACTTCTCGAGAGCAACTCTGCGGCTTCTCGGTCTCACGTTGACTGCTGTCCTGAGATGGAATAAATACATTGAATCAATTGCCTCGTCCACTGCAAGGAAAGTTGGCTCCCTGAGCCGCGCCAGGAAGTTTTTCTCCCCGGAGTCGATCTTCCAGATCTACAAATCAACAATTCGCCCTTGCATGGAGTATTGCTGCCATATATGGTCTGGTGCCCCTTCTGTTTGCCTCGGGGTTCTTGATAGGCTCCAGAGGCGAATATGCAATGTAGTTGGCCCTGCCCTGGCGTCTCGTCTACAGTCACTTTCTCACAGACGCGGCGTCTCCTCTCTCTGTCTGCTCTACAAATACTTTCATGGAAATAGCGCCTTACGAGGCTGGCATCCCGCTCTCACCGCTTCACTGTCGAAACTTCTAAATGTAGCCGTCTCTTCTACTCTAATAGCTTCATGTCTCGCACCTCTCGCTTGTGGAATTCCCTCTTCCTGTTTCCCTGTGAGCCATAATCTCCAGCTATTCAAGTGTAATGTCAATCGACATCTCCAGTTGCCTTGATCTATCCACTACCCTCATCCTTTCTTCTATCACTCCTATCTGATCTTGCTCTAAATTTTCTGTAACCCTTTGCGTCCTAGTGGCTTCCCGCCTTGTTTGGTGTGAAATGGTTAAAAAAAAAAAAAAAAAAAAAAAAATGATTAGCAATCCTTCGCAAGGGGAAAACGTTGTTACAAAAGCTAGATTGACCAATCAAAATACAAGTATAGGAAAATTCAAAAAGCTTGACAACGAAGTCATTTTATAATATCTATTCAGATGTTTAAAATATGGGTAGTATTAAAAAAGAATTTATTCTAATCAATAATTACTAAATTATATTATAAAATTTAATATTAAAATTAAAAACTGCCAATTTCAAAATCAAAATTTAATCGCTATTAAGTTTACAACTATAAAGTTACTGAGGAGAAAAGAAGAAATATATATGTTATTCAATTTCTTCATTGAAGTTACTTTAGCTAATTTTATATCCGGTCCTTTGACAATATGTATACATTTTAATCCTAAGAGTGTGTGAATGGGGTCCTAAACTCAGGCGTAAAACAAACACAATCAGATTATAATATATAATCACCCAGATATATATATATATATATATATATATATATATATATATATATACACACAAAAAGAGACGAGACAGAACATCTCCAAGGTCGTTCATGAAAAAAAAAAAAAAAAAAAAGGAAGTGGGGGGGGGAGGGAAACCAACACACACGTACATACATACACAATTAAAAGTGAATGCACTTTCCATACACATAGACACCTATAAATACATGCATAAACATCCACAGACATTGACCCAGACAATCAGATCCGCCAACCAATAAATATTTAAGACAAAGTGTCATTAAACAAATGCTAACCACTTATTGAAATATAACTTAAGCGAGCAAATATACAAAGATAAAAATGATTAAAAATAATATTATTTAATATATTAAAATAGTGTATGTAAATATAAAATCGGACATCAAATTCAACACCAATAGGTAACTTCGATGTCCACCTCACTTAAAATCATTCCCACCACGAACAAAAAGGATTATTTCGTCCATCTAACGCAGCAAACGGAAAACCTCATCAGAAGAATGAGATGGAAAGCTTACTTCTTTCTTCAAGACAAGAAACCATTGTGTGAACGCGAAATTTATGGTTTTAAAAGCCTAAAAACTGCATCAATTATTAAGCAATTATCTGCTTTTGAAAATGAACTAGTGGATATCGTCAAGGGATTAACCTTCTATAAATACAAAAATGCCTTCCAAAAAAATCTTGATAGTATCGTCAAGGACATTAATAAATCTGGTGATATATATGTTAAATCCGACAAAACGGATAACTTTTATAAGTTATCTCCTGAGGATTATGATACATTAGTTAGGGATAGTCTAACCAGAAACGACAAAAAAATTGATACAAATAAATTCAACCAAATAGATAGGATTAACAGTATCAGTAAATCAATTACTGATAAACTATTGATTAGTGATCGGGTCGGTAAACTACAAACTAAGGAGGCCTATGTCTTGTTAAAAGACCATAAACCCGAATTCAAAACTAAGCCATCTACTAGGCTTATAAACCCTACTAGACCAGAAATCGGTAGAATTAGTAAGACTATCTTGGAAAGAACCAACCACTCCATAAGAAACACCTTTGGACTACTACAGTGGATTAACACAGCTGATGTTATCAACTGGTTTAATAACATCCGATATAAGGGCAACTGTACTTTTATACAGTTCGATATTGTCGATTATTATCCCTCTATATCGAAGGATCTTTTTACTTTGGCCTTGGATTTCGCCCGAGAATACTCTAATATTTCTGAGAGTGAAAGTGGACATCATCATGAAATGCCGAAATTCTGTTCTGATCTACAAGGATGAACAGTGGACCAAAATGTCTTGCAACAACAATTTTGACATTTCTATGGGTTCTCTGGATTCTGCTGAATCTTATGACCTGGTTGGATTATTTCTTTTGTACAATTTAAGTGCCTTTGATTGTCTAGATTCCGATAGTGTAGGATTGTATAGAGATGATGGCTTAGTTTTTAAAAACTCCACTAAAATTAAGGTAGACCGTATTAGGAAAATGATCCATATGGTATTTAAGGATTTAGGTCTTAGGACAATAGTCACTACTAATGTTAAAGTGGATTTTCTAGACGTCACCCTAGACCTTGCTAGCAACACTTTCCAACCATATGTGAAGGTTAATTCCAACCCGATATACGTACATCCAAATTCCAACCACCCACCTTCAGTTATCAAACATATTCCCTCTTGCATTGGATTTAGAATTAGCACTAACTATTCTAACAAAGATGTTTTTAATAAACATCGTGATTTTTACAATTCTGCACTCAAAAATAGTGGATACAAAGATATTAATATTCAATATAAAAACCCTATATTCAATATAACAACCATAATAAGAAAAGAAGATCTAGAAAGATCATCTGGTTCACTCCCACTTTCAATATAATGGTTAAATCTAAATTAGGACGTATGTTTCTAAACCTCATCAAGAAACATTTCCCTAACCCTGAAACTAACCCACTTAGTAAAATATTTAATCCTAATACCCTTAAATTAAGCTATAGTTTTGCAGATAACCGAGAGAAAATAATTAAAAAACATAACAACATAGTCTTTAACAAGTATAGGGACTCAAAAAGCTTGATTACTCAAAAGGTTACTAACAGTGATACTAAATATAATAACACGAATAACAACTTATGTAATCGTAGGTATCCTAAAAATTGTCCACTACAAAACTGTGGGATTAGTTCTATAGTCTATCTTAGTACAATCTCAACTATTGAGAATCCAAATATAAAGAAATTTTTCATTGGTAGCACAATGAAAACATTCAAAGAACGCTGGCGGGGGCATATGCAATCTTTTAATAACAGTGACGATAGGTACATGACTTCATTATCCAAGTACTTTTGGAATCTAAGAGAAAAGAACAAAACACCTACGGTTAAATGGACATTGATTAAGAAAGCCCGGACATGTAACTACCTATATTCCCCGTGTTACCTATGTCTTAACGAAAAATTTGAAATTATTAGATTTAAAAACAAGGCTGATCTCTTAAATCAAAGATATGAACTAACGGTTAATTGTAAACACCGTTATAAATTTAACTTATTATAGGGGTCGTATACTTTAAATGATAATGATATGTCGCCGTAAGTTTAATAGATTATAACTTTTATTGCCTGATGGTCAATCTGACAATATGAATGTGTATTGTATAACTACATAGTGTTATTCATTTTTCTGTATGTGTGTGTGTGTATATATATATATATATATATATATATATATATATGTGAGTAGTTATGTGTTTGTACTGCGGAATGTGCATGTTTGTATAATAGTGTATTAATATGTTGCTAGGTTTTGTATATATATATATATATATATAAAGTAAGAAGGTAAAAAGGAGAAGAGAAGAGGTTAAAAATATTGATGTGTGTGTACTGTTATATTGTGTACCTAAATTTATATTTAGGTATATTTCTGTATGAATGTGTTTATATATGTATGTTAGGATACATGTATTTTAATGTTTGGATGTATGTGTATGTATGTACGTTTATATATGTTTTTGGTTGAATGTCGTATTTATGTGTATGTACGTATATATGTGTACTTGTTATTATAGATAGGTATTTTTATGTATATATTTATGTGTGTGTGTGTGTGTATATATATATATATATATATATATATATATATATATATATATATATAAATGTATGTGTGTGTGCGTGTTTACTTATGTATGTTTGCGGTTGTATATATGTATGTTGACACCTATTCTATACGAGATTGTGTGTATGTGTAGGTATGGAAACTTGGGTATGCCATTACGGCCACATGAGTTAGTATACATGTTTATATTTGTATATTGCTGTGTGTATATATGTATATATATATGAGTATGTGTGCATATATGTGTGTATTTTTGTGGGTATATAGGTATATATGCATGTATGTGTACTTGTTATCAGGGAGATATATACGTATGTATATGTATTTCTGTGTGTGTGTGTGTGTATGTATGTGTATATATATATATATATATATATGTGTGTGTGTGTAAAGAAAAATTATATATATATATATATATATATATCTATGAGCTGAACATCGAAGTTACCTATGGGTGTTGACTGATGTCCGATTTTATATTTACATACACTATTTTAATATATTAAATAATATTATTTTTAATCATTTTTATCTTTGTATATTTGCTCGCTTAAGTTATATTTCAATAAGTGGTTAGCATTTGTTTAATGACACTTTCAGTCTTAAATATTTATTGGTTGGGGGATCTGATTGTCTGAGTTAATGTCTGTGGATGTGTATGCATGTATTTATAGGTGTCTATGCGTATGGAAAGTGCATTCACTTTTAATTGTGTATGTATGTACGTGTGTGTTGGTTTCCCTTCCTTCCCCCCATTTACTTTTTTTTTTCATGAAGGACCGTGGAGATGTTCTGTCTCGTCTCTTTTTGTGTGTGTGTGTGTATATGTGTGTGTGTGTGTGTGTGTGTGTCTGGGTGCTTATATATTATAATCTGATTGTGTTTGTTTTACACGTGAGTTTAGGACCCCATTCACACACTCTTAGGATTAAAATGTATACATATTGTCAAAGGACCGGATATAAAATTAGCTAAAGTAACTTCAATAAAGAAATAAATTGAATAACACATATTTCTTCTTTTCTCCTCAGTAATTTTATAGTTGTAAACTTAATAGCGATTAAATTTTGATTTTGAAATTGGCAGTTTTTAATTTTAATATTAAATTTTATCATATAATTTAGTAAATATTGGTTAGAATAAATTCTTTTTTAATACTAACCATATTTTAAACATCTGAATAGATATTATAACATGACTTCGTTGTCAAGCTTTTTGAATTTTCCTATACTTGTATTTTGATTGGTCAATCTAGCTTTTGTAACAACGTTTTCCCCTTGCGAAGGATTGCTAATTAATTTGAAACTTTTAAAACCATTTATTTTACATTCAACATCATCACTTGATAAGACACAGAGGGTGTTGAAACAAAAAGGCTATTTTTGTAGTGATTTTATAACATTTATGTTATAAATTTTTTAAATAAATAATTATACACATATTTGTGTGTGTAAAAATAAATGAGAGAGGTGCGCGCTGTCGTGCCGTAAAGTGAATCAGAGAAATTGTAGAGTCGAGTTTGTTACATTCACTTATTTGCTAATACCCTTAGTAAATGTATCAATCCATTCCCTGGCTATAGGTTAAATAGTAGGATAGACTGGGATGTTTAGTCTTGATTGTCAGCCAGTATAGGAGAAGAAAAAATCATTCAAAACATAAATAAAGTCGTTTGACATTGTTTTCCTTATGGCCAAACTTTTGGGCTAACCAGAACTGGTAAATGTCTCTACAGCATGATTTATATGAATGCCAATCCCCATAAACTACCACTATTACCGAACTTGAATTCCTTTTTTTTGGATGAAGTCTTTTCAACAGCAAAACAAGTTTCATTCATATCAATTTAATGAAAGGGAACGTCATTTAAGAGAAATCTGATTTTTTTTTAACTTTAACATTTTATTTAAGCCATATAACATTTCCAATCGAGCCCGATTGTAACGTCAGCATTAAAAGAAACTCTATCACTGTTCGTTTTAAGGCCAAGAGGGAAATTAGAAAATGTCAAACTGTAAACGGGAAAGGTTAAAAAATATATCAACGTTCTGGATGTATGTGAAACTTAATCGATAAATAATGGAGGACTTCAAAAGTGACGCATACAGAATATACGCAAGCGGTGAGAGAAAAAAAAATGAAAGAGGATTAAGACTAATATTAGACAAAGACGAGATGAAATGTGTCCTGGGATACGAAGCAACTGTCGTATATAATTTCTTCTGGTGAAATTGAAAAGGGCGCCAATTCAGCTATTGCAATGAAAATAGCCAACGTCACTAAACACAGAAAAAGAATTATAAAATTTATAGCAACATAGACAACGCCACGAGAAAGGGAAAATCGCAGAAAATAATCACCATGTAACAATTATACTTGTCCTTCCCTTCGGTAGTCCTTTAGTCCGCACGACCATTACGCCCAGGAGAATGACTCGTTACGACTTCTTGGGCTAACGTTTTCAGCTGACATGAAATTGAAATACTATATTGAAGGTCATATATAACCCGGTAACCCCCTTGAGATCCTTGATAGGATCCAAAATAGAATCAGCAATATTACTGGTCATGATCTGGTAGCTCGGCTTCAGTTACTTACCCACTGCTGTAAAGTTGCCTTGGTCTTTTCAAGAAACACTTTAATGGTAATTATTCAGATGAGCATTTCGCTATAGTATTAGGTTGGTGCAAAAATAACGTAATAATGTCGATTTTTGACGTTAAAAAACGTGAAAAAACGACATTATTACGTCATTATTTTTGCACAAACCTAATATTTTGACTTTTTAAATTTAAGCACAGCAATAGACTGGCGTCGAGATCAGATAAATTTACATTTGAGCTGGCTAGATGTAACCGTAAGTTCTTTGCTAAAAGTTTTTCTCGCACTTTTCACTTGTGGAACCCTTTCTGATTCGTGCTTTCCAGACAACTTTAATCTTCAAAAATTTAAATGCAATGTCTATCACTATCTACTGTCATCCCGATTAGACTTTTCTCTTTCTGTTCATTATTAATGTTTCTCTATATACATAAGGTAAGACGTCTGGATAGTGACCGATGTAATTATGAATTCACTTTGATCTGGAACACGGTTTCTTAAGGGGAATTTGAACTCATAGATAATGTTCGTTCGTTGTAATTTTCATTTTGCTGATGTGTTGTTATTTTTGAGGACTACTAACAGTTTAGACTAATAAACCCAACTAAAACTGAACTAGGTCTAATCTCCAAAAATATAATTAAAAGAAAGAGCTACATGCAGTCGAATCATCTACATTTCCACCTTATTCCAAATTTAAGGAGAAAGTGCACACAGATTTTCCAAATAACTGATACTTTATAAAACAGGCTCCCATGTGGATGCTTCCCCGAACATTTAATGTTTTCAAGTCATATCTCATTCAGTATCTATGCCCATCTTCATAATATACTTCCCATTTTACCTCCCTCCATTCGTATCACACACTTCAGTAACCTACCTTGTGTGGTTCTGGAGATTACCATCTGGTTACCGCTGATAGAAGAAAATATTTGTATACCTGTTTTTTTTTTTTTTTTTGAAAAATTGCGTTAAGAGACATATTTTTATAATTTTCAACCGCAAGCAGTAAATGTTGGTCCGTCAATGAATACCAAATGTTTCCTTGTAGGAAAACGGATAATACTACCGCCATCACAAGCGCCGCCATGCTTTTGGATTTCGAGGTCACATTCGTCGACGTGGGCCTTAGCGGTTTTCAACTGAATAATTAATGGAAGCTCTCTTCAATTAATGACAAGTATCAATTCCAGTTTCTCTTTGTCGTTGTTTTTGATTCGTGAATTATACCCCCCGATCGTGTTCAGGGACGTGCCCGCATTGGATTGACAAGATGGTAGCTGTTTTTGCAGATTAGCGACAGATTTGTTTTTAACTCTTTGATTTTGTTGTTTCTGGTTTGCTAAAATGCAAATTTCTTCGTGGATTTTAAATACAAATAACCACCTGTAAGTAACTTAATATTAACCAATGAATCAACGACTACTCTTATAATACATACATGCATGCATTTTCTACATACCAACTATATATATATATATATATATATATATATAGTGAACATTGAAATCAACATTCAGAGGAGACAGGCTGTTTCATGCTAGACGCAATCGTCAGACTGCCTCTCTTTCTCTCTCTCATATATATATTGTTTATTTAGGCAGCAGTCCTTCATTTATACACGCTTCATTAAAGGCGACAGACAAGGTACTGCGATTAGGCTTTTTATTTAATTTTTCTTGAGTTCGAACAAGTGTTTTCCTTTTTTGGACAGAGTGTGTAGAAACTGTCCAAATATTCTGTAATTCCAAGCGCTTTCGGTTGTACTTTTAGCCATTATCAAGGATGATAATACTTTATCTTTTTAATTTGGTGTATGGTTTGTGTGTATGCTTTTAGAATTATAGTAATGTTTTATTTTCCGAATATAGCACATTGTGGCCGTGTTCGTTGTTAATATGATCAAGTTTTATTTTTTTTCCTTTTTTATTATTAACGCTTCCGTTATTTTTTATTTTTATTTTTTTTTACATGTGGAAGAGGTTATTTGTGTGTTTCGGGTGGAGTCTGCTAAGTCTGTGGGTGTTTAAATGAAACTGTGGTCGGATAAGTGTAAGGCGTCTAGAGAGGCATGTTGTAGTTTGAACGATGTAATTATTTATGAATTCGCTTTGATCTGAAACAGTTTCTTAAGGGGCATTTGAACTCATAGATAATGTTAGTTCATTGTAATTTTGATTTTGCTGGTGTGTTATATTTGAGGTCTACTAACACACTGTCTAGACTAATAAAGCCAAATAAAACTGAACTCTGTCAAATCTCAAAAAATATAATTAAAAAAATAACCGATAAAATACTAATTGCAACCTGTGCTAATCTTTGGAAAGATTCGTCTGACACGATCAAATGGTTTCGCCAATATGAAGAATAACGATAGAGCAACGTTTCATATAAAAGATTTCTATTCCTCTATCTCCAATGATGTCCTAGTTAATGATATTAAATTTACAAAGGTTCTATATGGAGATAACGGATGATGAAACTAAGATAATCTTAACAGCTAGAAAAATCACTGCTAAAACTTAATTCCACCTAGACTAAGTGTCATAATAAGACGATTATGATGTTCCCATGGGAACCTATGATTCAGCCCAGGTTGCAGATTTAGTATGTTTTTATATTTAAGGTATGTTCAGTTGAATCGTAAAACCAGAACTAGTGGGACTATATAGAGATGACGGACTCATCTTCATCCTCAATAGTAATGATCCGCTAACAGCGAAGTCACAAAAGAAAATCATTAGGGCCTTTAAATTATTATGGTTTAAGAGATTTCTACTAACCTTAAAATAGTTGATTGCCTAGATACAACCCTCAGTCTTAATAGTAAAACCTTTAAACCCTACCATAAAGAGAATGAAACACCCAATTATATTAATGTTAGTTCTAACTACCCCAATGCCATCCCGAGACAAATATCCATCACCCATAATCTTAATGGTGTAAATGGATGGTAGTTATACATATATGTTTATATATGAGTAATTTTATTTATGCGTATGTAGATATGTGTGTAAGTGGGTATGTATGTTTGTACTAGAATTAGTAAATAATCGTCCAACGAAAAAATCTTTAATAAAAATAAAGAACCGTATGAAAAGGCTCTCAAAAAAGTGGTTTCAAAAATAAGTTATCGTACTACCAAACACTTGAAGTGGGACGTAGGTGTAGCAATAGAAAAAGAAAAATCATTTGGTTAAACCACCGCCCCTTCTGCAAACTGTCAAATATTAATATAGGACAAAACTTTCTAAAATTAATAAACACTTCCACAAAAACAATCTTCTAAGTAAGATCTTCAACAGGAAATCGATCTAAATTAGCTACTCCTGCACTAACAACATCTACCAAATTATCAACTCTCATAATAATTATGTCTTTAGTAAATTTTATGAAAAAAAAAAAAAAAAAAAAAAAAAAACTAGCATGGAACCTCCCTGTAACTGTAGAAATAGATAAAACTGCGCAATCAAGGGCAAATGCAAATCCACGAGGGTAATATACCAGGCAACCATTGCCCCCCCCACCCCAAAAAATGACATTATAATGTTTACATTGAAATTTCTGCAGGAGAGTTGAAACAGAAAATTTATACCCAAAGGCACTCATGTACCAATCCTAAAATTCTAAACAGCTCTTTCAAAGAAATTTTGGGAATTGAAGGACAAGTGTCTGATCCCGCAGATAGATTGGAAAATTATAGGTTTCACACATACTCCTAATAGCTTTAAAGATAGATGCATGTTATATTTATAGGGAAAAAGTAGAATAATGAAATACAATGATTAATGCAAACTATTAAATCAAAGGAGAGAACAAGTATTAAAATGCAGGCATAGAAGCAGGTTCAAGCAAATACAGGGTGTCCATAAAGTTCTTGTGCACTTTCAAAAATTATAACTTTGTATTTGCGATAGAAATAATCTGTAAAAAAATGTTATAAAGTTTAATGTACCTAGTTTTAAGTACAGCTAAAATAACTAATGTGGTTTCAGGCATTACTGTAAATCAGTTGGCAAAGTTTTTCTGTGAACTGCAAAATCGAATTACCCGTTGTATTGCTAATGATGGAGGACATCTGGAAACTTAAATAAAATTTCAATAAAAGCTTAAAAAAATATAGATTTACTTCTTTCTAATCCTTTTTGCAAATTCTTTCTATCGCAAATATTAGGTTGGTGCAAAAATAATGACGTAATGTCGTTTATTGACGTTTTATTGACGTATTTTTAACGTCAAAAAACGACATTATTTTTGCACTAACTTAATACAAATAAAGTTATAAGTTTATAACTATATATATATAAAGTTATAAGTTTATAACTATATATATATATAAAGTTATAAATTTATAACTATATATATATATAAAGTTATAAATTTATAACTATATATATATATATATATAAAGTTATAAATTTATAAAGTTATAAATTTATAACTATATATATATATATATATATATAATTCATGAATCATTCATACAAAAAACAAATACAGAGGTTAATGATTTAATTGGCGAGAATCCATCATCGCAAACAATTCAAATAAGATACATAAACCCCGAAACTGTACATGATAATAGATTTTGTTCTTGTTTTTACTCTCGGTAATAAGAGGACAACGAAAATAGAGATATAATCATAGCATTTTATCGGATTATATCTCTATTTTCGTTGTCCTCTTATTACTGAGAGTAAAAACAAGAACAAAATCTATTTCCATATCTGACGATGACGAAAGCTTGTAAAAATAAAAAAGACCTTATGCAACTGAAATTTATAAACGAGGATCATATCATTCATGCACAGTTTCGGGGTTTATGTATCTTATTTGAATTGTTTGCGACGATGGATTCTCGCCAATTAAATCATTAACCTCTGTATTTGTTTTTTGTATAAATGATTCATGAATTTATAAATTAATTGCACCTTTATTGAAATATATAAAACATACAACGTGTGTTAGCACGTGCGATACCCTGTCTTCATCAGCCGCCGCCGACCAGACCAGGGGTGATATCACGGTTTTGGTGGCTATGGCGGGACCGCCACCCCTGGCGTCACCAGCAACGTTTGCCACCAGGCAGGGTATGAAGATAAGCTAACTAATTGTTGCTTTAAGTAAAATCTATCTGCAATGAAAGTTTCTTGAACGCGTTTGCCGTTATTGACGCTCTCGTAAAAGTCGTTGTAGACGACCTCGCAAATATCGCACTTGCGCATGTTAGGTCGTGATGTTGCGCGCATTTTATTTGCTTGTTTTGATCTCGACCAAATCCAACATGACGCGTGTTGAACAGTTTTTTGAAGGCGATGCGAAACGATTTTCAACCAACGGCCAGTGATGCCTATTTCTGAAAGGAAGGAAATGGCCGCATGTCCCAGAAACCCACGACACCCAATCTCAATAGGCATCACGTGACACGTCCAACCATTTTCCATACATTCGGCACGCAGAAACTCGTACCGGTTTTTCTTTAGTTTGTGCGCCTCCAACCTGTTCTCTTCCCAAGGGACTGTTAGTTCTATTATGAAGACAGTCTTTTTAGAGTCGGACCACAACACAATGTCGGGAAGCTTGTCTGTGCGATGTGTATTGGAAATTTTAAGGATGTCATTAGATCCACTGAAACCTTCCAATCACTGGCACCACTCAGCAGCTTTATATTGGGGGTTGTTTTTTCTTTGCAGGGCATTGCACTTCCTTATGGAATTCAATCTTAGTTTCCTTGGTTGCCACAAGCTGTTGATTTGCTGTCTCACATTGTGTTCTTATTAGATCCCTTTCACCTCTAATACCTTGTGTCGCCAGGTGTATATCTGGAGCGATTGTGGACAAGCAGAAAACACAAGACGCAAGGTACCTCGGTCTTTTTGACACGAAAAACAGATCTGTATCTGTGTATACCCACATTTTCAGGTTTGTTTCATCTGGGAGAAGATCGTATGTAGATCGAAGAAGGAAAGATATCGCCAATGGCTCCAACGCAATTAATGAATTCCACGAAAGCTTAATGAGTTCGATATCATTTCATGTTGTTCACTTACATTGTTTCCCTTGAGTAATAGCAGTAGCTGTTCTATGCTCCTCTTCGAACATTTTGATTTCTTCAACTTCCATACGCCTATATGGTAGTTGAAGAAATCAAAATTATATATATATATTATATTTATATAAGCCCACAAAAATCTCCTAAGTATAGAAACAAATACAATATAATATATATAATATATATATATATTATATATAATATATATATAATATATATATAATATATATATAATATATATATTATATATAATATATATATATATAATATATATATAATATATATATAATATATATATTATATATAATATATATATTATATAATATGCCTTTGCAGAAGTCCCGAATACCTTACTATACAGGACAAGACGGATGCTGGTGGTGGTGGAGGGTCGCAAGCCGTATTGTTGGGCTTGTGGTGTGCTGGGGCACATGTCAAAGGCGTGCCCCACAAAGAATTCGAAGGCTCCACCCAAACCAGTGGCACCAGCAGCAGCGGAAACTAAAGCGGCGGCAGGAGCAGCAGCAGCAGCAGCAGCAACAACGAAGGAGGCCCCAGAGGGTGAATGGAAGAAGGTGAAGGGGCGGAAAGCTGCAGAAGTGCCCACAACTTCTGGACGAAAAGAGATGTCTCCCCAAAAGCAGCGTCAGGAGCAGCATTTAAAGGGAGAGAAGAAGCTGACCGCAAAACAACAGCAGCAGACTCAAAAAGAGCAGAAAAGACCGCAGCAGCAGCCAGAATTGAAACAGGCTCTGCACAAACAAGTACAACAGCAGCCACAGCAAAGGCAGCAGCAGCAGCCCCAACAGAAACATGAAGATCAGCAGCAGGATGAAAATGATGAGAACCAGCAGCAGCAAGCTGAAGCGGAAATGGAGGTTGAGATCATGCCTCCCCCTCGTGCTTCATCTCTGAAAAGATCCAGAGAGGAAGACGAGGAGACAAGCCGACCTGAAGAGAAGCAGGCCAGTCAAAGTAAGGAAGAAAAGAATAGGAGCAGAGGCCGGGCCATATCCGTACCGGCCTCACCAGCGAAAAAACAATCAGACAGAGCCAGGAGCTTCCCCACCTCACCAACTAGAGCTCCATCCCCAACCCCCTCTTCTTCCCCTGCTAGTTTATCATCCACTCCCCACCCACTCTTCTACTTCTTCCCCTCCCCACCGTGATAAGGAAAAGAAAAAGAAGAGGAGGGTGTTCCCGGAACCGGAAAGTATTTGTAAGATAGATAGCGAGCAGGTGAACAAAAACATCTCGAATCAGAGGAAGAAATCTTTACTTGCTCTGCTACTAAAACTAGACAAAATAGACGGGAAAACTGTCGAGGACCCTAGAAACTTTCCCGGGGCACCCGGGGTGGTCACCTGTGTGAGAGACTCAGGTAAATACCTGAAAGTGTGGGACCACCTGTTTGAAGCCAGAGAGGCTTTCCCCAAAATCAGGATGTTTTCGATGGATGATCCTTATGTGAAAAAGTTCAGACAATTTTGTCGGGCCGGGTCCCTGTTATACTCCATCCCGCTCTATATAGGTGTGTCAAATTAACATAACCCTCGGACGTTGGCGGAATAGTCCTGGATGGACGGATGACGTCGGAACTAGGTATAGGGAGCCTAGGACATTCCGTCGGGGTCCTTACCGCTGCAGATTTCCGCCCCGTATGTGAGTAGGTTTTTGCGCTGACTCTTTTTTCTATTTGCAGGCTTAGAAGATGTCTATTGAGATAGCGACTTTGAATGTGAGGGGCTTAAGGGATCGGGGTAAGGCTGCCCGCCTGCTCCGGGACCTTCTGTCCCTGGATGTGGATGTTGCCGCGATCGAAGAGACCCACTTTGTTTGCAGTTCCGATGCGTGTGTGCTGGAGGACGACTTTGTCGTCTATTCAGCATATGGGGACCGTTCTGCCAGAGGAGTTTCTTTGCTTGTCAGGAGTACTCTTGATGCGAAGGTGGACCTTGTGCATACCGATGCCGAGGGCCGGTTGATCGTGGCCGATATTGCCGTGAAAAGTGATTCGTTCCGAGTCGTTGCGGTTTATGCGCCCAACGACCGGGAGGAGCGGGTCTCGTTTTTTCGGCGGTTGGGGCCGTCCCTGGTGGATTCAACGCGCCTAGTTTTAATGGGGGACTGGAATGCCATCCTGGATCCCAAGTTAGACAGGGGGCGGGGAGCTAGCGGGAGAAGGGGCGATCGTAGCCTGGTTGATCTGATAGACGATTATGGTCTCGTCGATAGATACCGGTTCGATCATCCTGGGGGGAAAATGTGGACGTGGACTCTTAATTGGCCTTTTGACAAGGTAGTTAGCTACCTTGACAGAATGTTAGTTAGAAGAGCCGACATAGATCTGTTAGATTGCCCTACGTTCCACTGGGTAGGCTACTCGGACCACAAACTTGTATGTGCCAGGGTGGCGTTAGACTGTAGGCCTAGAATGGCTGGGTACTGGAAGTTCAATCTGTCCTTTCTGGACAGGGAGGACTTTCGGGAACAGCTAATTAGACTAGTGCAGCGGGGGCTAGTGGGGGCGGTTATCGGGAATAAGTGGTGGGAACGCCTTAAATGTAGGATTAGGTCCTTCACCACTAATTTCGGCAAGCGGCTCGCTCTAGATAGAGCTGATAAGGTGAAGACGCTTAAAGCTAGTTACACCCGGGCGGTGGCTGGCGGGGATACCCTAGAGATAGCCTTAGCTAAGGAGGCCCTGGATCGTTCGAATAGCGAGCGGTACATGGGCCAGGTAATTAGACATAAGTTAAGCAAGATGTCTTCCGAAGCTGTGAACTTGGGCGCAGATCTGCGCAGGGAATAGGTCCGTCGAGGTGGCGATCGTTACATTCGTGAAGTCGAATCCCCGGAGGGGCGTTCTCTTCGGGCCACTGACGACATGTGCGAGCCGTTTCGGCGCCATTTCGAGAGCCGGTTTACCAAGGAGCCTGGTCTCCGTGAGGAGGAGTTTCGCAGCTATTTGGCTGACTTTCCTCGGCTTTTGCCGACTGAAGCGGCTAGAGATCACGGAGGGCGAAGTCTACGCGGTTTTGAAGAAGGTCGGCAGAGGCAAGTCGCCCGGTCTGGATGGTTTGCCCTATGAATTGTACTTGAGGCTGTCGCACATCTTTGTTCCGATTTTGACTGCAGTGTTCAATAACTGGTTTCGGTCGGGGTCCATCCCCAACCGGATCACCATGGGCGTGATCACTCTGTTGAGAAAGGGCAAAGGTGGTGGGGGGAAGCTAGATGACTACAGGCCCATAACTCTGCTAAACACAGAGTTAAAGATTATGGCCAAGATCCTGCAGGAGCGTATGCAGTCAGTTGCCGAGTCTCTGTTGGGACCTCAGCAGACTTGTTCTGTGAGGGTCCGAACAATTCAGAGCAACCTGCATCTGATCCGCACGATCATAGAGGGTGTAAAAGACGACGAGCAAGTCGCGCTGATCAATTTGGATCAGTCCAAGGCATTTGATAGGGTCGACCATCGCTACCTTGCTACTGTCCTGCAGGCCGCTGGATTCGCCTCCTGTATCGCTCCCCAGTGCTGTGGTACAGGTGAACGGAAGTTTGACGGACGCGTTCGTGCTGTCTAGGTCGGTTCATCAGGGTTGTCCGCTGTCGCCTCTCCTTTATGCTTTGGCGTTGGAGCCTCTGCTTCGCCGGCTGAAGGACGAGATCGGCAGTCCGGCGCTACGCGGAATCGCCGTTCCTGGAGGGGCTCGAACCAGGGTTTCCGGGTACGCCGATGACGTATCTCCTTTCGTGTCGTCCCGGGACGACATCGAGGCGGTACAGAAGGCGCTTGATCGGTACGAGAAGGTGACAGGGGCCAAGATAAACCGTGACAAGTCTTCCGGCTTGCGTTTAGGTGCCTGGAAGGGGGTCGCTCTTCCGGGCCGCTTCGGTTGGACGGATTTACCTGTCCGCATTCTTGGAGTGTGGTTTGGACCGGACCTCCAGCTGGAGAAGAATTGGTCTGAAGTCCTTGCAAAGGTCGATTCTGCCGGCAAGACTTGGAATCGACGGCGGTTGTCCGTGAAGGGCAGGGCGGAGGTGTGTGCTACATACATTTTCCCCCTGATTCTTTATCGATTGTCTGTACTTCCTCTCTGTGAGACCCATTGGAAGGCGCTCGAGCGATCGCTATCCTCCATTTTATGGAGGGGACTCGTGAACAGGGTCGACAGACGAGTCTGCACTAAACGTCCGTGTCATGGGGGGCTGGGAATGCCGCACCTCTTGAGTCACATCCGTACCTCTAGGTTGGCTTTCCTACGCCGCGCATTGACTGGGAGAGATCCGATTCTGGAGGGGATTGTTAGGGACGCCTTCCCTAGCCTTACCATCAGTCCCCCCATCTCGAAGGTTGAGCGCCGTTGTAGACCTCGGGACGAGTCGGATTTCATCCGCGAGTGTCGGTCGGCCTTGAAGGCCATTCCCCGGTCCAGTGACCTTTCACGGCCTAGGAAGGTCTTCTATCGTGGATTAGTGGAGGCGCCCGCGGAGGATTCCCTACGTGATACGCTCGGCTTGTCGGAGGAGGAGTATCGCTACTACTGGTCTTGGGCGCCAGCGGCGGATTACCTCGGTAACCCTGAGTTTTCGCTTACCTGGCGATTGGCTCGGAATCGGCTGCCTCTCAACGACAAGGCTTTCATATGGGGTTTGGCGGATTTGCCAGACTGTGAACGGTGTGGTCTTGGCTTAGAAGAAACGGCTTCGCACGCCTTCTACCATTGCCCCCGGGTCCGCCCCTTATGGGACCATGTCGGCGAGCTGACGACTCGTCTCGCTCCCGAACAGCTTGTGTCCATTGATCGCGCAGACGCGTGTGACAATGTGTCGCCCCCGTATTCCGGGGTGAAACGAATGGTGTTTCTGACGCTGCTGGCCACGGTTCGAATGGCGATTTGGACGACGCGAAAGGAGGAAGTCTTGCGGGGCAACCGTCTTTCTCATCAGCATCTAATCCAATTCTTTGAGCATCAGCTAAAGATGAAGATTAGATCTGATAGAAAACGATTGCATTCGACAGTCTTTGGCGAAAGGTGGGTAAAATAGGCGAGCTTGGTTCGTGTGACCGGGGCTAGCCTTGATTTTCTCTTCTAGGTCAACCTATTGCACATCGGGGTGGCTTCCTGTGGAACCCTCCAATTGGTTAGGTTAGACAAGCTTCAGTGTACCTAGTTAATGTGAGTAAGTGTTGTTCCTGGCCTGTAACCCGGCTACTCTTTGGTTATGATCTAAGTCGAGATTCCCAACCTCCCCAGTTTGTTCTGGCCCTCCTTTTCATCTCGACTGGGTCAGCTTTATATTTCCCCATTCCCGCATATTTTATCCTTTTTCCCCACTCCCTTAGCGAGAGAGCTTCTTGATTCTGTCCCCTGGGCAGAATACAGCGGCCTCTCTATTTTGACGGTTGGACGGTCCCCTACTAACATCTGTTATGTTTAGTTTGTATTTTGTGTTTATATTTATTTGATTATTGGGTTCATCTCCCTCCCCTCTCATTCTATCATTATTAAAATTTTATGTATTTTATGTATTATCAAATTTTTATGGTGTGGGGCGCGTTTTGCTAGGTTCCCCTTGAGAGGATGTGGTATTATGGTAGTTGGAGGATTGTTTGGTGATGGACGAGTTCTTGTGGTGAATGGGTAAATTGTATTGTATGAATGGGTCGTGAATCTGATTAGCTAGGTATAGGATAGTTTGTTTGGACCAGCCTTTTCTCCTCCCCTTCATCGGCCACGTGCCACAATTGTAAATCTTTTACAATAAATCATCTAGTCATACATACACAAGTATATATCTGGTGTTGTTGTTTGAGCGTGTTGGACAATCTTTTTTGAATCTGAACGTTTAAGTTTTTGAATTTATTTGCTAAACTTTCGTTGGACTTTTCAGTTTTTGACTTTATTTGAGTATTTTTTGATTCGTTTTTGTTTATTTCCTTTCTTGTATTTTTTACCCTCCTCACGGTTTTTGTTTTGCATTAATTGTATTTATTTTTTGTTTTATATTTATTTGAATTATCTTTGTTTTTTCTCTCTCTTTACCTATATTATTTTCCCGTATTATTATTTTTTCTGTTGATAACTTTTTGGAAAAAGGAAAAAAAAAATCACTTTAAAGAAATAATCGGTCGCGGTCAAAATGGCCGACGACACAGACATATGCTCGTCTCCAATGGAGGAAGTACCGCCGGTGCAAACTCAAAATGTGTCACCTGCAAAAACATCCGAAAGTGGACCAAGGAAAAAAGACTCTTCATACTATGAAGAACAAATACTGAAATATGAGGAGTACGTGAAGGGAAATGACTTTATCACAATACCGGAAGCCCTGAATGCCATCAAGGTTAAAGTCATTTCCCTGCTGACAACGGACGTCAAAACTCATAGACTCATTGGAGTCAACAGAGACAAGGTAGAGGAGGGTTTGAAGACCCTCAAGATTGCCCCCAAGATGTTGGCCCGCAAAAGCAATGCCATGTGGGACATACTACTGGGGTCCGAACAAGAGGCAATCTTGTCCACAGCAAACTTGCGACTCCAAACGGAGTACATGGGGACAAGAAAGACAAAAATAACGGTACACGGCGTTCCCGTCGACATTCCCCAGGATAGGATGGGGGCGTTTTTTGACAAGTGGAAGAAGTAAGCGCTGTCAGAAGCAAGTCGGGGATAGCGACAGGAGATTTGGTGCTCCAAGTGATCCTCGACCGAGACAACTTTCGAGACATCCCAAACGTCTTAACTTGTCGAGATAGGAGAATGCTGGTGGTGGTGGTGGAGGGTAGGAGGCCGTGTTGTTGGTCGTGTGGTGCGGTTGGACACATGGCAAAGGAGTGTCCCAAGAAAAAGAACCAGCAGCCAACAAAAGAGACGCCAGCAGGAGTAGTAGCAGCAGCAGCAGCAGTGGCACTAACCAATGACAAGGCCACCCCGGGAGCCTGGACTGAGGTGAAAAAAAGGGGAAAAGTGACAAATCCGCCTTCTTCCCCAGTGTAACAACAACAACAGCCGCAGCCGCAGCAGCAACTGGGAAAGCCCCCCCACCAACAGCAGCAGAAGCCCCAACAGCGACAGTCTCCTCAGCAACAGCAGCAGCCGAAGCAGCAGCAAAAGCAGAAAAAAGAACAGAAACTGCAGCGGGAAGACCTCCACAAACAGGAGACTTCAATGGAGGTGGATAAAATGCCTCCACCACGAACGGCGTCCCTTAAAAGAAGCAGAGAAGAAGAGGAACCGGAAGAAACAGAATCCAGACCTTCGGGTCGTAGCAGGGTGGAGCAGGGCACAGACAGAGTCAGGCGGCACTCTTTCCCCGCTTCACCAACAAGGTCTTCTGGCTCCTCCAAAGTCAGAAGCGTCCCTTCTTCCCCTTCCCGGCTTCCATACCCTTCTTTCCCCATTACACCCCTAAGCTCTCCCGATACTTCCCCGCACGCGTCTCCTTCCTCAACCTCCCCATCGTGCAAGGGAGAAGAAGAAAAAGAAAAAGTATTTCGCGGGTCCCGATGGGATATGCAAGATAAACAAAGACGAGGCCCAAAAGGGTCTGTCTAAACATAAAAAAGAAATGTTGGGGAGACTTTTTAAGCTCGAGGAGGTAGATGGCAAGTCGGTGGAGGACCCACGCAACTTCCCGAACGCCCCGGGGGTCATCACAGTGGTAAGAGACACTGGGGCACACTTGAAAGTGTGGAGCCATATAAATGAGGCACAAGCTGCCTTCCCTAAAATAAGGGTGTACGAAGAGAACGCGGAAGACTTAAGAAAAATAAGGAAGTTTTGCTCTCGGAGGGTCCCTGTTCGGCTCCATCCCTCTTTGTATAGAGCTCTTAAATTAACCTACCCTACGGACGTTGGCGGTATTGTCCTGGGTGGTCGTATGACGACCGAGTTGGGTACAGGAAGTCTGGGACAATCCGTCGGGGTCCTTTCACCCGCAGATTTCCGTCCCTTATGTGAGTAGGTTTTTGCGCTGACTCTTTTTTCTATTTGCAGGCTTAGAAGGTGTCTATTAAGATAGCAACTTTGAATGTGAGGGGCTTAAGGGATCGGGGTAAGGCTGCCCGCCTGCTCCGGGACCTTCTGTCCCTGGATGTGGATGTTGCCGCGATCGAGGAGACACACTTTGTTTGCAGTTCCGATGCGTGTGTGCTGGAGGATGACTTTGTCGTCTATTCAGCATATGGGGACCGTTCTGCCAGAGGAGTTTCTTTGCTTGTCAGGCGTACTCTTGATGCGAAGGTGGACCTTGTGCATACCGATGCCGAGGGCCGGTTGATCGTGGCCGATATTGCCGTGAAAAGTGGTTCGTTCCGAGTCGTTGCGGTTTATGCGCCCAACGACCGGGAGGAGCGGGTCTCGTTTTTTCGGCGGTTGGGGCCGTTCCTGATGGATTCAACGCGCCTAGTTTTAATGGGGGACTGGAATGCCATCCTGGATCCCAAGTTAGACAGGGGGCGGGGAGCTAGCGGGATAAGGGGCGATCGTAGCCTGGTTGATCTGATCGACGATTATGGTCTCGTCAATAGATACCCGGTCGATCATCCCGGGGGGAAAATGTGGACGTGGGCTCTTAATTGGCCTTTTGACAAGGTAGTCAGCTACCTTGACAGAATGTTAGTTAGAAGAGCTGACATAGGTCTGTTAGATTGCCCTACGTTCCACTGGGTAGGCTATTCGGACCACAAACTCGTTTGTGCCCGGGTGGCGTTAGACTGTAGGCCTAGAATGGCTGGTTACTGGAAGTTCAATCTGTCCTTACTGGACAGGGAGGACTTCCGGGAACAGCTAATTAGACTAGTGCAGCGGGAGCTAGTGGGGGCGGTTATCGGGAATAAGTGGTGGGAACGCCTTAAGTGTAGGATTAGGTCCTTCACCACTAATTTCGGCAAACGGCTCGCTCTAGATAGAGCTGATAAGGTGAAGACGCATAAAGCTAGTTACACCCGGGCGGTGGCTGGGGGGGGATTCCCTATAGATAGCCTTAGATAAGGAGGCCCTGGATCGTTCGAATAGCGAATGGGCCAGGTAATTAGACATAAGTTAAGCAAGATGTCTTCCGAAGCTGTGAATTTGGGCGCAGATCTGCGCAGGGAATAGGTCCGTCGAGGTGGCGATCTTTACATTTGTGAAGTCGAATCCCCGGAGGGGCGTACTCTTTGGGCCACTGACGACATGTGCGAGGCGTTTCGGCACCATTTCGAGAGCCGGTTTACCAAGGAGCCTGGTCTCCGTGAGGAGGAGTTTCGCAGCTATTTGGCTGACTTTCCTCGGCTTTCGCCGACTGAAGCGGCTAGCTGCGAGGGAGAGATCACGGAGGGCGAAGTCTACGCGGTTTTGAAGAAGGTCGGCAGAGGCAAGTCGCCCGGTCTGGATGGTGTCCCTATGAATTGTACTTGAGGCTGTCGCACATCTTTGTACCGATTTTGACTGCAGTGTTCAACAACTGGTTTCGGTCGGGGTCCATCCCCAACCGGATCACAAGGGGCGTGATCACTCTGTTGAAAAAGGGCAAAGGTGGTGGGGGGAAACTAGATGACTACAGGTCCATAACTCTGCTAAACACAGAGTTAAAGATTATGGCCAAGATCCTGCAGGAGCGTATGCAGTCAGTTGCCGAGTCTCTGTTGGGACCTCAGCAGACTTGTTCTGTGAGGGGCCGAACAATTCGGAGCAACCTGTATCTGATCCGCACGATCATAGAGGGTGTAAAAGACGACGAGCAAGCCGCGCTGATCAATTTGGATCAGTCCAAGGCATTTGATAGGGTTGACCATCACTACCTTGCTACTGTCCTGCAGGCCGCTGGATTCGCACCCAACTTCTGCCGCTGGATTAGCCTCCTGTATCGCTCCCCCAGTGCTGTGGTACAGGTGAACGGAAGGTTGTCGGACGCGTTCGTGCTGTCTAGGTCGGTTCGTCAGGGTTGTCCGCTGTCGCCTTTCCTTTATGCTTTGGCGTTGGAGCCTCTCCTTCGCCGGCTGAAGGACGAGACCGGCAGGTCGGCACTACGCGGAATCGCCGTTCCTGGAGGGGCTCGAGCCAGGGTTTCCGCGTACGCCGATGACGTATCTGCTTTCGTGTCGTCCCGGGAGGAAATCGAGGCGGTACAGAAGGCGCTTGATCGGTACGAGAAGGTGACAGGGGCCAAGATAAACCGCGACAAGTCTTCCGGCTTGCGGTTAGGTGCCTGGAAGGGGGTCGCTCTTCCGGGCCGCATTCTTGGAGTGTGGTTTGGACCGGACCTCCAGCTGGAGAAGAATTGGTCTGAAGTACTTGCAAAGGTCGATTCTGTCGGCAAGAATCGACGGCGGTTGTCCGTGAAGGGCAGGGCGGAGGTGTGTGCTACATACATTTTCCCCCTGATTCTTTATCGATTGTCTGTACTTCCTCTCTTTGAGACCCATTGGAAGGCGCTCGAGCGATCGCTATCCTCCATTTTATGGAGGGGACTCGTGAACAGGGTCGACACACGAGTCTGCACGAAACGTCCGTGTCATGGGGGGCTGGGAATGCCGCACCTCTTGAGTCACATCCGTGCCTCTAGGTTGGCTTTCCTACGCCGCGCATTGACTGGGAAAGATCCGATTCTGGAGGGGATTGTTAGGGACGCCTTCCCTAGCCTTACCATCAGTCTTCCCATCTCGAGGGTTGAGCGCCGTCGAAAACCCCGTGAAGAGTCGGATTTTCTTCGAGAGTGTCGGTCCGTCTTGAGGGCCATTCCCCGGTCCAGTGACCTTTCACGGCCTAGGAAGGTCTTCTATCGTGGTTTAGTGGAGGGGCCCGCGAAGGATTCCCTACGAGATACGCTCGGCTTGTCGAAGGAGGAGTATCGCTCCTACTGGTCTTGGGCGCCAGCGGCGGATTACCTTAGTATCCCTGAGTTTTCCCTTACCTGGCGATTGGCTCGGAATCGGTTGCCTCTCAACGACAAGGCTTTCATATGGGCTTTGGCGGATTTGCCAGACTGTGAACGGTGTGGTCTTGGCTTAGAAGAAACGGCTTCGCACGCCTTCTACCATTGCCCCTGGGTCCGCCCCTTATGGGACCATGTCGGCGAGCTGACGGCTCGTCTCGCTCCGGAACAGCTTGTGTCCATTTATCGCGTATACGCGTGTGACAATGTGTCGCCCTCGTATTCCGGGGTGAAACGAATGTTGTTTCTGACGCTGCTGGCCACGGCTCGAATGGTGATTTGGACGACGCGAAAGGAGGAAGTCTTGCGGGGCAACCGTCTTTCTCATCAGCATCTAATCCAATTCTTTGAGCATCAGCTCAAGATGAAGATTAGATCTGATAGAAAAAGATTGCATTCGACTGTCTTTAGCGAAAGGTGGGTAAAAGAGGCGATCTTGCTTCGTGTGAACGGGGCTAGCCTTGATTTTCTTTTCTAGGTCAACCTATGGCACATCGGGGTGGCTCCCTGTGGAACCCTCCCCTTGGTTAGGTTAGACAAGCTTCCGTGTACCTAGTTAATGTGAGTAAGTGTTGTTCCTGGCCTGTTACCCGGCCGCTCTTTGGTTATGATTCAGGTCTAGATTCCCAACCTCCCCAGTTTGTTTTGGCCTCCTTTTTTATCTCGACTGGGTCAGCTTTATATTTTCCCCATTCTCGCATAATATTTTTTGCCTTTGTTCCCCACTTCCTTAGCGAGAATTGCCTCTTGATTTTGTCCCCTGGGCAGAATACAGCGGACTCTATTTTTGAGGGTTGGACGGCTCACTACTAACGTTACTTTTTAGTTATTATTGGGTTCATCTACCCTCCCCTCTCATTATTAGAATTTTAATGTATAGCATTTATATCATCATCAAGTTTTTATGGTGTGGGGCGCGTTTTGGTAGGTTCCCCTTGAGAGGATGTGGTATTATGGTGGTTGTAGGATTGATTGGTGATGGATGAGTTCTTGTGGTGAATGGGTCAATTGTAATGTATGAATGGGTCGTGAATCTGATTAGCTAGGTATAGGATAGTTAGTTTGGACCAGCCTTTACCCCTCCCCTTCATCGGCCACGTGCCACAATTATGTATTAAAAACTTAATAAATAACCTAGTCATATATACACTGGACCCTCGTGTGTGTTTTTGCTATTGACCTTTTTGCAGTACGTCGAAAAGATAATAAGCTGTTTAAATTTTTGCAACCTTTTTTGACTATCAGGTTTCCTCGTTCTGTTTTTGCATTTGTCTAACTTTTTATTCTCTTTATTTTTTGTTTGAATTTTATTTTTGCTTTTTTATTTACTTTGCTTTTTTCTTTCAGCTTTTTGCGATTTTTCCTTGTGTTGTTTATTACCGTTTGAGTTTGTACGTTTCTTCTTGTTACTTTTTTTTTACGTATGTGAAAAAAAAATACACGTTAAAGGAAGTAACATAAGCCTAATTGTTCGGCGTGTTGGGCCGAAAAATCCAATCATGGCCGACAACAGCACCGATGAAAACAAAACACCGCCTTCACAACCGGTGTCACCCCAGAAAACGGCCTAGGTAAAAAACAGGCCACCGAAAAAAGATGCAGCGTTTTATACCGACCAAAGGAAAAAGTTTGAGGAATCCTTTAAAGGAAATGAATTTCTAACGATTCAGGAAGCCCTCAACGCCGTTAACACTAGAACGATTTCCCTTCTCACTTCCGATGTGAAAACTTGGAAGTTAATCGGAGTTGGAAGGGAGGTCATGGAGGAAGCTTTGAAAACTCTCCAAATCAACCCGAAAGTACTAGCACGAAGATTGAATGCTCTTTGGGACATACTTCTATCCACAGAGCAACAAGCCAAAGAACTTGCGGGAAGTCTATTAAAAACCAAAAATTTATGTCTACAGACGGAATACATGGGCACCCGTAGGACGAAAGTCACCATTCACGGGGTCCCGGTAGATATTCCTGAGGACAGGATGGGGGCCTTTTTCGTCAAATACGGAGAGGTACACGAGGTAAAGGCTCTCACAAGCAAAAACGGGATACTGACGGGTGATATGGAAGTACAAGTGACAGTGAACCAGGACAACTTCCGAGATATACCGAATATCCTGGTTTGCCGGAAAAAACGAATGTTGGTTGTAGTCGAGGGGAGGAAATGATGTTGTTGGTCGTGTGGCGCGTCGGGGCACATGGCCAAGGAGTGCCCTAGCAATAACCCAAAACAACCCATACCCCCTCCAGCAGCAGTAACAGCAGTGGCCGCGACGCAAGCTGGACAAGGGTCTACCTCAAAATCATCAGAGGGAGACTGGAAGACGGTGGAAAGGGGACGGAAAACCAGCAATGTCTCGTACCCGAAGGATGTACCCCAACCAAAGAGGCAGCCTGATAAACCACTACAAAAAGAGGTACAGCCTTCAAAGATGGGACAGGAGAAGGTGGCCCCAAAACAACAGCAGCAACAATAACAACAGCAGCAAGACCACCAACAACATAAACAGCATAAAGAAATAACAAAGCAAGAACAAGAACAACAAAGGGAATCGCCAATGGAGACAGAAAATATGCCGCCTTCGAGAGCAACTTCCCTTAAGAGAAGCAGGGAGGAGGAAGAGGAGCCCAAACAAGGACACTCTGGAGGGTGCCAGGGATAGATCCAGGGTGCGCTCTTTTCCTGCTTCGCCGGAAAGAAGCAAAAGCCAACTTAGAAGTCTCCCTACTTCCACTTCTCGTATTTCTTCCCCCGCTCTCTCCGGATCTTCGATTAGTTCCGTATCCACCCCCTCACCCATCTACTGCTTCCCCACCCCACCCTGCTAGGGAGAAAAAAATGAAAAATTCTACTCGGAGCCGGAGGACATATGCAAAGTGGACAAAGAAAAGGTTAGGAAGGTACTGTCGAAACAGAAAAAGTCCCTATTGAAACTCCTTCTAAAATTAGAAAAAGTCGACGGGAAATCAGTTGAGGACCCTCAAAACTTCCCTGGTGCCCCAGGAATAATCACCTGTGTGCGTGACAATGGCAGTTATTTGAAAGTCTGGGGTCACCTTTTTGTGGCTAAACGAGCCCATCCAAATATAAGGATGATGGTGCTGGAAAATGAAAATATAAGAAAGTTGTAACAATTTTGTGCAGGGAGGGTCCCAGTTTTACTCCATCTCTCCTTATATAGGGCAGTTAAACTAACCTACACTATGGACGTTGGCAGTATTGTCCTGGATGGTCGGACGACGACGGAGTTGGGCATAGGGAGCCTAGGACAATCCGTCGGGGTCCTTTCACCCTCAGATTTCCGCCCCGTATGTGAGTAGGTTTTTTGCTCTTACTCTTTTTTCTCTTTGCAGGCCTAGAAGATGGAAATAAAGATAGCGACGTTGAATGTGAGGGGTTTAAGGGATCGGGGTAAGGACGGCCCGCCTGCTCCGGGACCTTCTGTCCCTTGAGGTGGATGTCGCCTCGATAGAAGAGACCCACTTTGTTTGCAGTTCGGATGCGTGTGTGCTGGAGGATGACTTTGTCGTCTATTCAGCATATGGGCACCGTTCTGCCAGAGGAGTTTCTTTGCTTGTCAGGCGTACTCTTGATGCGAAGGTGGACCTTGCGCATACACACCGCGCATTGACTAGAAGAGATCCGATTCTGGAGGGGATTGTTAGGGACGCCTTCCCTAGTCTTACAATCAGTCCCCCCATCTCGAGGGTTGAGCGCCGTTGTAAACCGCGGGATGAATCGGATTTCCTTCGCGAGTGTCGGTTGGCCTTGAAGGCCATTCCCCGGTCCAGTGACCTTTCACGGCTTAGGAAGGTCTTCTATCGTGGGTTAGTGAGGGGGCCCGGAAGGATTCCCTACGAGATACGCTCGGCTTGTCGGAGGAGGAGTATCGCTCCTACTGGTCTTGGGCGTCAGCGGCGGATTACCTCAGTAACGCTGAGTTTTCGCATTGGCTTGGAATCGGCTGCCTCTCAGCGACAAGGCTTTCATATGGGGTCTGGCGGATTTGCCAGACTGTGAACGGTGTGATCATGGTTTAGAAGAAACGGCTGCGCACGCCTTCTTCCGTTGCCCCCGGGTCCGCCCCTTATGGGACCATGTCGGTGAGCGGACGGCTCGTCTCTCTCCCGAACAGCTTGTGTCCATGGATCGCGCATACGCGTGTGACAATGTGTCGCCCCTGTATTCCGGGGTGAAACGAATGGCGTTTCTGACGCTGCTGGCCACGGCTCGAATGGTGATTTGGACGTCGCGAAAGGAGGAAGTCTTGCGGGGCAACCGTCTTTTTTATCATCATCTAATCCAATTTTTTGAGCATCAGCTCAAGATGAAGATTAGATCTGATAGAAAACGATTACATTCGAAAGTCTTTAGCGAAAGGTGGGTAAAAGAGGCGAGCCTGGTTCGTGTGACCGGGGCTAGCCTTGATTTTCTCTTCTAGGTCAACCTATTGCACATCGGGTTGGCTTCCTGTAGAACCCTCCCCTTGGTTAGGTTAGACAAGCTTCAGTGTACCTAGTTAATGTGAGTAAGTGTTGTTCCTGGCCTGTCACCTGGCTACTCTTTGGTTATGATCCAAGTCGAGATTCCCAACCTCCCCAGTTTGTTTTGGCCTCCTTTTATCTCGACTGGGTCAGCATTATATTTTCCCATTCCCGCATAATATTTTATCCTTTTCCCTCTCCCTTAGCAAGAGTTGCCTCTTGATTCTGTCCCCTGGGCAGAATACAGCGGCCTTTCTATTTTGAGGGTTGGACGGCCCCTACTAACATATGTTATGTTTAGTTTGAATTATGCTACATTTTTACTTGATTATTGGGTTCATCTCCCTCCCCCCTCATTGCATCATTATTAGAATTTTATGTATTTTATGTAGTATCATCAAATTTTTATGGATTGGGGCGCGTTTTTGTAGATTCCCCTTGTGAGAATGTGGTATTATGGTGCATGAAGGATTGATTGGTGATGGACGAGTTCTTGTGGTGAATGGGTAAATTGTAATGTACGAATGGGTCGTGAATCTGATTAGCTAGATATAGCCTTCATCGGCCACGTACCACAATTGTAATTTTTTTTTACAATAAATCTCCTAGTCATATATACATATCCCCCCTGGTCTTGTTGATTTTTGAACGAGGTGGTGTATTGCCAATCACTTGTGTGGAAATTGCTTTTGAATTGATAAGTTTTTGCTTTATTTGATTTATTTTGCTAAAAACTTGTTTGATTTTTCAGTTGTTCTTTTCAGTTTCTTTCATTTGTCCTGTTATTTTCCTTTCTGTTTAATTTTTCCTTTTTTGTTATATTCTTTGTCTGTAATTTTCCCCTCCCCACTGTTTTTTGTTTGAATTTTTGTTTTTGTTTGATTTGTTATATTTCCTGCCTTTGGTTGTCCTCGTTCTGCTTATATTTTATTTGGTTTATTATTAACTGTTGCTTTCTGCATTGTGGAAGAGAAAATCCAATTTGAAAAAGAAAAGAGAAACTGTTTATTCGGCCCGTCGTGATGGCCAGCCACCATGACGGAAGAAAATAGAAACAACACACCAACGCCGGTGAAAACGGCCTGGGGTAAGAATAACCCGGTCAATAAATTTGCCGAGTACTACGAAGCTCAGCAAGTTTGAGGACTCCTTCCAAAATAATGAGTTCATCACGATACCGGAAGTCTGGGAGGCGGTCAAAACAAGAATTGTTTCCCTACTTACTTCGGACGTAAAAAGTCGTAAACTGGTGAGGGTAGGCAGGGAAGCGATAGAAGAGGTTCTTAAGACCCTCAAAATTAGTCCAAAAGTCCTGGCGAGAAGATCTAATGCTATTGGGACATTCTACTTGCCACGGAGCAAGAAGCAAAGCTATTGGCAGGTAACGTGTTATCCACCAAAAATTTAAGACTGCAGACAGAGTACATGGGTACTCGAAAGACGAAAATCACGGTCCTCGGGGGTGCCGGTGGACATCAGTGGCGACAGAATGGGGGCATTCTTCTCGAAGTTCGGCAAGGTGAATGAGGTGAGGGCGGTTCTCGGAAAATCGGGTATCGTAACCGGGGACATGGAACTACAAGTCACCTTGACGCAAGGAAGCTTTGGTGAGGTCCCCAATGTCCTCACATGCCGTAAAAGAAGGATGTTGGTCATGCGGCACCCCGGGCCACATGGCTAAGGAGTGCCCCAACAAACTGCCGCAGCCTTCAGGAACTACAACAACAGCAGTTGCAAAGGAAGCAGCGGTGACAGTACCGACAGAGGAGGGAAAAGGGGAAAAGGATCCTGAAGGTACCTGGAAGGAGGTGGTGAGAAGGAGGGCAAAAAATGTTCCATCTCCTACCAAGAAAGATGAGACTGCATCAAAGCAGCAACCGACAAAAAAGGGGCAAGAGGATAGTCCTAAGGAGGCAGAAAGCCCGAGAAGGGCAGAAAGTGCCGAAAAGGATGCAAGCCCTAAAAAGGCAGAATGTGCCGAAAGGTCTAAAAAAGCGGAAATTACAAGAAAGCCTGGAAACACCAATAATTCGGAAAACCCCAAAAAGGCTGAAAAACCAGAGGAGGGGAAAAAAGTAGCTCAAACCAAAAAGAGTCATCATAAACAACAGCAGCAGCAACAACACCAGGAAAAGCAAGAAAAGCATATGGAGGTCGAGGTTATGCCTCCACCTCGAACTTCTTCCTTAAAGAGAAGTAGAGAGGAGGAAGAGGAGGGTGAAATGCAAATACCAAAGCACTCTGAGCGCAGTAAAAGTCAGGTTCCCGTCCGTCCCGGCGGACCCGAAGGAAAACATGGGAACGCCTAAATCAAGGAGTACTACTTCTTCCGCTCCCTCCAATTTTCCCCTCAGCCCATCTGTAACGCCCCCTGACACATCTATCTCTTCCCTCCCCACCGTTCCAGTGGTAAGAAGAAAAAAAAACTGTTTGCGGGACCAGAAGACATTTGTCGAGTAGACAAGGAAGATTATAAAAAGGCCCTGTCCAGCCAAAAGAGAGCCCAACTGGGGCTCTTGTATAAGCTGGAGTGTGTGGAAGGGAAGTCTGTGGAAGACCCGCGAAATTTACCGGATACCCCGAGGGTTCTTACCTGTGTTAGAGACACGGGGACATACCTAAAAGTCTGGGGGTATATCTCGGAAGCGAAGGACAATTTCCTAAAAATAAGGATGGTTGAGACGGACTCACCTTACTTAAAGAAGCTAAGGCAGTATTGTGCTGGGAGGGTCCCGGTTATTCTCCACCCCTCCTTATATAGGTGTTTAAAACTTACCTATCCTTCGGAGAATGACGTCAGATCTAGGTGTAGGCAGCCTATGACAATCCGTCGGGATCCTTTCAGCTGCAGATTTCCGCCCCGTATGTGAGTAGGTTTATTCTGTTTTTATATTTTACAGGACCTAGATGATGGAAATGAAGATAGCTACGTTGAATGTGAGGGGCTTAAGGGATCGGGGTAAGGCGGCCCGCCTGCTCCGGGACCTTCTGTCCCTTGATGTGGATGTCGCCGCGATAGAAGAGACCCACTTTGTTTCCAGTTCCGAATCGTGTGTGCTGGAGGATGACTTCCTCGTCTATTCAGCATATGGGGACCGTTCTACCAGAGGAGTTTCTTTGCTTGTCAGACGTACTCTTGATGTCCACTCTTGGTGGACCATGTGCATACCGAAGCCGAGGGCCGGTTGATCGTGGCCGATATTGCCGTGAAAAGTGGTTCGTTCCGAGTCGCTGCGGTTTAAGCGCCTAACGACCGGGTCTCGTTTTTTCGGCGGTTGGGGCCGTTCCTAGTGGATTCAACGCGCCTAGTTTTAATGGGGGACTGGAATGCCATCCTGGACCCCAAATTAGACAGGGGGCAGGGAGCTAGCGGGAGAAAGGGCGATCGTAGCCTGGTTGATCTGATCGACGATTATGGTCTCGTCGATAGATACCGGGTTGATCATCCCGGGGGGAAAATGTGGACGTGGGCTCTTAATTGGCCTTTTGACAAGGTAATTAGCTACCTTGACAGAATGTTAGTTAGAAGAGCTGACATAGATCTACTAAATTGCCCTACGTTCCACTGGGTAGGCTATCCGGACCACAAACTCGTTTGTGCCCCGGTGGCGTTAGACAATAGGCCTAGAATGGCTGGGTACTGGAAGTTCAATCTGTCCTTACTAGACAGGCGGGACTTCCAGGAACAGCTAATTAGACTAGTGCAGCGGGAGTTAGTGGGGCGGTTATCGGGAATAAGTGGTGGGAACGCCTTAAATGTAGGATTAGGTCTTTCACCATTGATTTCAGCAAACGGCTCGCTCTACATTGGGCTGATAAGGTGAAGACACTTAAGTCTAGTTATTCCCGTACGGTAGCTGGGAGGGATCCCCTAGAGATAGCCTTAGCTAAGGAGGCCCTGGATCGTTCGAATAGCGAGGTACATGGGCCAGGTAATTAGACATAAGTTAAGCAAGATGTCTTCCGAAGCTGTGAACTTGGGCGCAGATCTGCGCAGGGAAGAGGTCCGTCGAGGTGGCGATCGTTACATTCGTGGGGTCATATCCCCGGAGGGGCGTACTCTTCGGGCGACTGATGACATGTGCGAGGCGTTTCGGCGCCATTTCGAGAGCCGGTTTACCAAGGAGCCTGGTCTCCGTGAGGAGGAGTTTCGCAGCTATTTGGCTGACTTTCCTCGGCTTTCGCCGACTGAAGCGGCTAGCTGCGAGGGAGAGATTACGGAGGGCGAAGTCTATGTGGTAGTGAAGAAGGTCGGCAGAGGCAAGTCGCCCGGTCTGGATGGTTTGCCCTATGAATTGTACTTGAGGCTGTCGCACATCTTTGTTCCGATTTTGACTGCAATGTTCAATAACTGGTTTCGGTCGGGGTCTATCCTCAACAGGATCACCAGGGGCGTGATCACTCTGTTGAAAAAGAGCAAAGGTGGTGGGGCTAAGCTAGATGATTACAGGCCCATAACTCTGCTAAACACAGAGTTAAAGATTATGGCCAAGATCCTGTAGGAGCGTTTGCAGTCAGTTGCCGAATCTCTGTTGGGACCTGAGCAGACTTGTTCTGTGAAAGGCCGAACAATTCAGAGCAACCTGCATCTGATCCGCACGATCATAGAGTGTGTAAAAGACGACGAAGAAGCCGCGTTGATCAATTTGGATCAGTCCAAGGCATTTGATAGGGTCGACCATCGCTACCTTTCTACTGTCCTGGAGGCCGCAGGATTCGCACCCAACTTCTGCCGCTGGATTAGCCTCCTGTATCGCTCCCCCAGTGCTTTGGTACAGGTGAACGGAAGGTTGTCGGACGCGTTCGTGCTGTCTAGGTCGGTTCGTCAGGGTTGTCCACTGTCGCCTTTCTTTTATGCTTTGGCGTTGGAGCCTCTCCTTCGCCGGCTGAAGGACGAGACCGGCAGTCCGCTCTACGTGGAATTGTCGTTCCTGAAGGGTCTCCAGCCAGGGTTTCCGCGTACGCCGATGACGTATCTGCTTTCGTGTCCTCCCGCAGCGACATTGAGGCGGTACAGAAGGCGCTTGATCGGTACGAGAAGGTGACAGGGGCCAAGATAAACTGCGACAAGTCGTCCGGCTTGCGGTTAGGTGCCTGGAAGGGGGTCGCTCTTCCGGGCCGCTTCGGTTGGAGGGACGGTCCTGTCCGCATTCTTGGAGTGTGGTTTGGGCCTGACCTCCAGCTGGAGAAGAATTGGTCTGAAGTACTTGCAAAGGTCGATTCTCCTGGTCAGACTCGGAATCGACGGAGGTTGTCCGTTAAGGGCAGGGCGGAGGTGTGTGCTATATACATTTTCCTCCTGATTCTTTATCGATTGTCGGTACTTCCTCTCTGTGAGACCCATTGGAAGGCGCTCGAGCGATCGCTATCCTCCATTTTATGGAGGGGACGCGTGAACAGGGTCGACAGACGAGTCTGCACTAAACGTCCGTGTCATGGGGGGCTGGGAATGCCGCACCTTTTGAGTCACATCCGTGCCTGTAGGTTGGCTTTCCTTCGCCGCGCATTGACTGGGAGAGATCCGATTCTGGAGGGGATTGTTAGGGACGCCTTCCCTAGCCTTACCATCAGTCCCCCCATCTCGAGGGTTGAGCGCCGTTGTAAACCCCGGGTCGAGTCGAATTTCATCCGCGAGTGGAGGTCGGCCTTGAAGGCCATTCCCCGGTCCAGTGACCTTTCACGACCTAGGAAGGTCTTCTATCGTGGATTAGTGGAGGGGCCCGCAAAGGATTCCCTACGTGATACGCTCGGCTTGTCGGAGGAGGAGTATCGCTCCTACTGGTCATGGGCGCCAGCGGCGGATTACCTCAGTAACCCTGAGTTTTCGCTTACCTGGCGATTGGCTCGGAATCGGCTGCCTCTCATCGACAAGGCTTTCATATGGGGTTTGGCGGATTTGCCGAACTGTGAACGGTGTGGTCTTGGCTTAGAAGAAACGGCTTCGCACGCCTTCTACCATTGCCCCCCGGGTCCGCCCCTTATGGGACCATGTCGGCGAGCTGACGGCTCGTCTCGCTCCCGAACAGCTTGTGTCCATGGATCGCGCATACGCGTGTGGCAATGTGTCGCCCCTGTATTCCGGGGTGAAACGAATGGCGTTTCTAACGCTGCTGGCCACGGCTCGAATGGTGATTTGGGCGACACGAAAGGAGGAAGCCTTGCGAGGCAACCGTCTTTCTCACCAGCATCTACTCCAATTCTTTGAGTATCAGCTCAAGATGAAGATTAGATCTGATAGAAAACGTCTTTAGCGAAAGGTGGGTAAAAGAGGCGAGCTTGGTTCGTGTGACCGGGGCTAGCCTTGATTTTCTCTTCTAGGTCAACCTATTGCACATCGGGGTGGCTTCCTGTAGAACCCTCCCCTTGGTTAGGTTAGACAAGCTTCAGTGTACCTAGTTAAAGTGAGTAAGTGTTGTTCCTGGCCTGTAACCCGGCCACTTTTTGGTTATGATCCAAGTTGAGATTCCCAACCTCCCCAGTTTGTTTTGGCCTCCTTTTATCTCGACTGGGTCAGCATTATATTTTCCCATTCCCGCATAATATTTTATCCTTTTTCCCACTCCCTTAGCGAGAGCGTCTCTTGATTCTGTCCATTGGGCAGAATACAGCGGCCTCTCTATTTTGATGGCCGGACGGTCCCCTACTAACATATGTTATGTTTAGTTTGCTTTTTGTGTTACTCTTTAGTTGATTATTGGGTTCATCTCCCCTCCCCTCTCATTCTATCATTATTAGAATTTTATGTATAGCAATTATATCATCAAATTTTTATGGTATGGGGCGCGTTTTATAGGTCCGCCTTGTGAGAATGTGGTATTATGGTGCATTGATTGGTGATGAACGAGTTCTTGTGGTGAATGAACAAATTGTAATGTATGAATGGGTCGTGAATCAGATTAGCTATGTATAAGATAGTTAGTGTTGACCAGCCTTCACCCCCCCCCCTCCCCTTTTCGGCCTTGTGCCACAATTTGTATTTTAATGCAAATAAATCCCCTAGTCATATATACACCCAAAAAACCGTAACAGCCAACAGCAAACGGGAAATGGACCAAATTTTCTGCACACCGCGTCATAATAGGTGGGGAGTCTGGGAGTGTCTCCTCCTCATACCCAGCATAGTCTGCCGCCATCTTTTTGAACGTGTTTTGCAAGACAGTTCAAATTTTGCCAGATGTTCGTTCACCTAGACATTCGTTGATGCATGAAATTTTACGGCTCTAACCTGGGACACATCACTGATCTCATAATGGATCGCATTATCACTACTGCAACGTCCAAACAAAATCCAAAGGGTTACAGTGGTTTGTGTACGTGTAACTGAAGGTATTCTCTCCTCAGGCCCAATATGGCAACATCAGATCCCTCGCGCCGTCATTTCCGCAACTTCTGAACACCGACCTATACTCCGAGGGTCAAATTCATATTAATAAAATAGTCCACATAGGTTGGTCGAAATTCAGAAAAATTCAGCATAGCAATCCAATTTTGCATAGCAGTCTCTTCTGAATTCAGGCAGACGAAACTAGAATATGGAATGGTCTGAGATTGTTCTGTTTCCTACGTTGTCTTCAGATCTCCAACAGTTGAGTTCGCTTTTCCTCGCCCTTCATGATATCCTTGAACAGGATGATGGTAATGGCATATTACCTGATCAGTATCTTTAGCGTTAACTGCAGTCCACTTAGTTGAGTTCAGATAATAATAATAAACGTCTGTTAGTTTCTTCGTTAAAATATTGGTCTATCTGCAAAGTTGGTACATCAAAAGATAATGTTTTGAATTGTTTTCCTAGGTTTAAACACTGGCTACCGGCAAAGTGAGAAAGCACGTAGCTATTTTATGTATCCTATATTTTTTAATGGATTCAACTCAAAGCTGGAAGATAGACAGCGTTAATGACGACATCTGTTTTTATGACTTAAAAAAAAAAAAAAAAAAGAATGAATGGATAAATTTAATCGCCAAAAGAATACCCCCCTCCTAGATTGTTTTGTCACGCCATTCTAGCATCTGCGGAGAATAAATTGTCTGCGATTCCGTGACGAGAATTTAATTTTACACAATGACATCTAAATTAATTAAATAGTTAATAGCGTCTTTTAAATTGTATGACGTGTACCGATGACTATTTATTTTTTTGGCCTTAATTATTGCTCTCAATATAAACTGCCATCGAGGAGATTTAAATTAAAAGTTATAAAAGTCAACGTTAAATTAAAAACACCCCCCCCCAAAAAAAAACAAACAAACAAATTATCTGCCAAACAAGGTCTTAGACATCAACAGAAAATGGCGTCATATAATGTAATTATTTTCATTCCATTCAATATATTAAAACTAAACATTTCTGTTGTCTGTCTATATCTCCGGGATGAGATATTGTGATTATTTACATTATTCAGAATCATCATCTTCATTGCCATATTCACAACGTTTCGGTCGTTGTACGCCCCGGCCTTATTCAGGTGATTGAAATTTCGAACCGAACATTTTATTCCATCCACCGGGGTAGATTGTTCTATTTTCACGTAACCAACGTCTTTTCCACTGGGAAATGTGAGCTTGAGCAGACATAGCCCTGTGGATAAAGATGTTGGTTAGATCCAGTGACTAGACCTAAAGAGTTTTGAGTTCAATACCAAGTCACAGCAGTGGTGAACCAAAAACTTAACTTAGGAGTTAAAGGGAAATGATAGACACCCAGAAGAGGCATGGCACGTGGAACTAGAACAATCTACCCCCGATCGGGTTCGGTTCGAAATTCCAATCACCTGAAGATGGCTGCAGGGTACAACGGCCGAAAGGTTGTGAATATGGCAATGAAGATAATGATAAGAGTCCGAATAACGTAAATAATAATACCTCATCTCAGAAATATAGATAAAACTAAAATACTTAATAATGACGTGCTGCCAATATATATATATATATATATATACCGATTTTGATAGAATTTTGCCAAAGGCAGGCACTGATAGTCAAGCAGACAGAAGTTCATTCACTATTAATCTCGTTTCTACTTTTTTCCGCTCTATTTTTCTAACTCAAACTTCAGTGCCATTATCGAATGTTTTCATTATTAGAAATATTTTTAGAGTATATAATTCATCTTTGATACGTTTCAACGTAACATTTTGAATTCAATGTGAAATGTTTTGTAATTTTTCGATGTCTACAATGGAATTCATTTTCGGAAATAAAACAAAATATTAATATTTCCAAACAAATGAACCGTAGAATAGTTGCCGAAATGTGACAAAGCAACATTTTCTCATAAAAAAATAAAAAATGTCTGAACCAGCGAAGAAAAACATAATAGACAACTGAAATGATCGATATTATTGACATCGCGGTGACTCTTTCCGAATGAAACAGAATTTGAACAAAAATGCTAAAGAAGTAGCATAATTTGATGTATTTTTAAAGAGACAAAGGTGGTACTCGAGTGAAGGAACAAGACGCGCGTAGATGAAAGAAAGGAGGTTTATTGTAAAAGAGAATCACTACTGAAAGACACGGAATCTGATGGTAGGCTAGTAATTCCCGAAGCAAGGTTATTTACTTCACCTCTCCCGCGCGGCATGATGTGACACAAGGCCGTTTTATAATGCGGGGTAAAACCGAGCCCGTAGGCTCGGGCAAAAATTACCCGTAAAAATGACGGGGTCTACTTCCCCAGACAAGACACTGTTCTTCAGCATAGCCTCGTTTCGGTTACTCTGCCCGAAGGCAGGAGACGAATCTCCAACTAATTGCCAAAGCAAGGATATTTGCCAACAGCCCCATGCGGTGAAATGTAGCACAGGGCCGAATTTAACGTGGGGTATCCGAGCCCGTAAGCTCGGACAAAAATTCCCCGTAGTCCCCGTAAAAAAACGGGGCGTATAGCTGTCTACCACCCCAGACGAGAGACTGCCCTATGGCATAGCCTGGTCTAGGTTTCTCCCCGCCCAAAGGCAGACAGTTCGACCAGCTTAGCTGGAGACGAATCTCCAACTAATATAGTCAGTCTACATAGGCGATAAGGAGTGTGGGTCATTCCATTACAACACCTCCCCTTGAGCTAATTTTCCCATGAAATTTTACTCAATACTTCTTTTGGAGTCAGGACATAATTGTTTGACTTTTTTCCGCTTTCTAGTACTTTTCCGTTTAATCATAATTAAAAGATATCAATAGATAATAAATGGAAAGGAAAAGTCTTACCGTTGTCATTAAGCCTTGTTCTTTGCATAGTAAAGACAGGACGGTTAGAAATGATACACCCAGTATGTACATTAGGTTGGACAAAGGACTGTTATCTGCCAAAGAAAAGACGAATAAATATTGCGAAGTTATTTAAATGTTCTTTAGGATATGCTAAAAATTATGAAGAACTTCTTTCAGTTGTTCTTTAAATGCATAAAAGAAAAAAGTAAAAAAGAAAAAAAGAAAAAAAGTAAAAAAGAAAAAAAGAAAAAAAGTAAAAAAGAAAAAAAGAAAAAAAGTAAAAAAGAAAAAAAGAAAAAAAGTAAAAAAGAAAAAAAGAAAAAAAGTAAAAAAGAAAAAAAGTAAAAAAGAAAAAAAGTAAAAAAGAAAAAAAGAAAAAAAGAAAAAAAGAAAAAAAGAAAAAAAGTAAAAAAGAAAAAAAGTAAAAAAGAAAACCAAGTACAAAAAAATTGTCCCCTCCAAAAATTAAAAGACAAAAACAAAATCTTAAAACTATTGAATTTACGGAAAATATATGTACTAAATTCTTTAACTACTAGATTGCATTGCATCTGCGCAAACGACATATCTTATATAAATAAGTGTACATGCAAGTGTTCACATACAAATATATATCCTTAGGTGTTAGTAAAACAGTACTCAATGCAAAATAACAGAACTATTAAGTAACGCCGACGGTACGACTGTTTCATGCGTCTCTTAATTTTCAGGTTGTGGGAGATGATTACAATCCAGTTAATATTTCTCGGTTTCGTGGTGTTATTTGGATAAGTTATTAGTGTTGTTAACTATTTAATAGTACTATACTCTAAATTTGAATTTAAAATTAGTTTCAAACTTACACTTAGAATTGAAAATTAAAAATTAGAAAATTTAATTTCAGTTTAAAAATGACTCCTCTCTCTCATATATATATATATATATATATATATATATATATATATATATATATATATAATCGCTAATTCTTTACAGAAGACCATCTTTTCAAAGTTGGGCTGAGCGGCCCTAGGCCCGCAGTTGATTTTCTAACTCTTAAATACTTCATTTTTAAAAAAAAAATTATGTGGTACAAGAAACGCTTTCGGGGAGTCTTTGAATTGACCTCCCTGTTCATTGTCATTTGCTACTCCAGCTTGTCCTCAGACCTGCGAATTATATCACAAATCTGCCATAAGTACACTGCAGGCCTGTCGGCAATGATATACACCCAGCTAGCATCAGACTATTTGCATGCGATCCTAGGGCATCCGGGACGAGACAGAACAGCAAAAAAAAAAAAAAAAAAAAAAAAAAAAGAAAAAAAAAAATACAAAACCCCCACAAAAACAAAAAAAACCCCAAAAAACCATAAAACCCCCCAAAATCCCCCCCCCAAAATCCAAAAAACAAAAAAAAAACAAAAAAAAACAAAAACAAAAAAAAAACAAAACAAAAAAAGCAAAAACAACAGGTGCTTAATCACTTATCGGCTGTCCATTCCAGATGTCCTGCCCATCGCAGCTGATTTCGAATGAGCTTTTTCTTTACCTATGTTGGGCGTAGCGGAACAGTGTCAGGTACTACTAGATGTTTAAAATACGCCTTTGGCACATTTGATAAAATCCTTTCAAGATTTTGATATGTTTGCTGTTTGAAATCGCCCATGACACATGGTTGCTAGATACTCATCTTAGTGTCGATTAAGATGTGTCTACTTGATCAAAAATGTTCTTCCAATATGCCGAACGCCTTGCTGGATTTTTCGATTCTATGGCTGATTTCGGAATCCAAAGAACTATCTCTTTTGAAAGTACTTCCAAGGTAGGCAAATGTACCAACAACCACAAGCCTCCGATTCTGAACGAAGTACACTGATAATCCAGGGTAACGTTTATTTTTTTTTTAATTTTATTTTGATGTTTAGCCGAAACACCGTCAACACTCTCGTAAAATGATTCATTATAATTTGAACGTCTTTTTTGGTATGAGGAACTAAGTTTGTATCGCCAAATTAGACTAAAAAAAATATAAGATTTATTTCGGAATCCAAAGAACCATTGGCAAACATGGTGTCAAAAGAACGTTTTTTTCAAATGATATCGTTTTTTTTTTTTTTTTTAACTACCTTCATTCTTCGGAAATGTTTGTTTTAAAAAGCGATAATTAGAATTGTAATAAAACGGTATGCTGTAATTAACGTTTAAACATCGACACATTTGTGAATCGTCGTCCCATTCAGTCGCAGTCATAAGGCTGTGGCTAGATTTTGAGAAATGATCCGTCCTCAAATCTGGTCATCGCGGATGTAGCTTTTGAGTTCTGTTACAGTCTTATATTATCTTGGGCATATGTGGCAAGGTTAGGAGAGTCTTGCAGCAGTTGTTCCATAAGTTCCGGTGTGTGTGGCTTCTTTTATGAATTTGTTTTTAGACTTGCCTAAAACTTAGAGTTGATCATATTCATTAAACGTTAGAATAAATTTTGCAGCAACATTTTTTCCATGAAACAGTGAATAAAAGACGTTGGTTAGATCCAGAGACTAGACCCAAAGCGTTCCGAGTTCAGTATGAGGTCACGGCAGTAGTGAACCAAAACTTGGAGATTTCAGTTAAAGGTAACATAACAGAGACATCGAGAAGAGTCATAGCACGTGAAACTAGAACAATCTACCCCGGTGGACGAAATAAAACGTTTCGGTTCGAAATTACAATCCCCTAAGAAGACTGGAGCATACAACGGCCGAAATGTGAATATGGTGATGAAGATGAGGATAACAGCCCAAATAATGCAAGTAATCATAATACCTCATCTCAGAGAAATAATAGACATATATCTGAGATTTTTATGTGCAAAAGATTGTTTACATTCTCCTAATCATTTGACCTACTGCAGCATCTATCTCTCGTGTGCGTGTATATATATAACCCAACAAACTAAAGAAAAGGGAAAAAAATAAACTAAAAAAAGAAAAAAGGGAAAAAACTAAACTAAAAAAAGAAAAAAGGGAAAAAACTAAACTAAAAAAAAAAAAAGGGAAAAAACTAAACTAAAAAAAAAGGGAAAAAAATAAACTAAAAAAAAAAAAAAGGGAAAAAAATAAACTAAAAAAAAAAAGGGAAAAAAATAAACTAAAAAAAAAAAGGGAAAAAAATAAACTAAAAAAAAAAAAGGGAAAAAAATAAACTAAAAAAAAAAAGGGAAAAAAATAAACTAAAAAAAAAAAGGGAAAAAAATAAACTAAAAAAAAAAAAAAAGGGAAAAAAATAAACTAAAAAAAAAAAAAAGAAAATCGAACAACCAAGAAAATATTAGGTTGGTGCAAAAATAATGACGTAATAATGTCGTTTTTTGACGTATTTTTTAACCTCAAAAAACATTATTACGTCATTATTTTTGCACCAACCTAATAAAATTTGCAAAGTAAAACGAAGAGAAAATAATGAACAACTAAAATACAATTAAGAACATTTGATGAACCATGAACTTCAACGGAATAGCCTATGTTTAGGCATGGGCTTTTCTGGCGGTCCTTATATTTGGAGGGGGTTACTTTTACGTCGTGAAATGTACTCAAATCAATTTTTATTTCTCACACGCATGAATCTATCAAATTAATGAACCAAATATGTCATGATTCACTTAATCGTCCATTGAATAAGTGATTGCATCGAAATTCCCTGCGTACACCTGTTAGATTTATTGTGCACTAATCAATGCATCTTACGATAATTCAAATAATTTGCCAATTCGATTTGACGTTAGAAGAAAATTGATTTTGGAGCTTCCTAAAATCGTCGGAAGAAACAAGAGAAATTGCAACAATCTCTTCGTGTGAAAGTTTCCTTTGTCGACTATTTGCAACAAACCTAGAAGTAAATAACGACGCCAAAATTTCCCAACGCTATAGGGAAAAAAATATGAACATTTTAGAAACAAATTACAATCTGAAGTAACTTTGTGTGGAATACAGAATTGTATTCTTCAAGATACCCCCCCCCAAAAAAAACAAAAACAAACCAAAAACGGGTATATGAAAAACCATTTTATAGGGAAGCAAAAGAAAAAAAAAAAGAAAAAAAAAAAGAAAAAAAAAGAAAAAAAAAAAAAGAAAAAAAAAAGAAAAAAAAAAAAGAAAAAAAAAGAAAAAAAAAAAAGAAAAAAAAAAAGAAAAAAAGAGAAAACAGTTCCCATAAGGTGGTTAAATCTTCAAACGTTATTTAGCGGATACTCGTATTAAAAAAATCTCAAAGTACTCTTCGGTAGGAATCGAACCCTTGCTCCTCTTTCGAGGAGAAAACACCGTTTGATCCGGTGTGCTTTACTACTCGGCTACGAAGAGCCTGGCAGTACTTTCACATTACATGAAACTGATTTCTCGTAATAAGAGACACGCAAGTTCCGCTCCTGTTGGAGATCACATTTTATTTATTGAGATTTCTTAAAGCATTTGACTGGATATAGCATGCTTGTCGTCTTCACAAATTGTAAGGTTATGGTCAAGGTTTTAATCGGATCCAATCTTTCTTGTCAAATCACGATATGAACGTTGTCTTGAACGGCCACTCTTCTAGATCTTTGTGTATTAGTACAGGCGTGTCCCCCACGCCTCTATACTTGGATCTGTTGTTTATAATTTTTATCAACGATCTTCCTCATTTCATCAGTTCCCAACTCACTATCTATCCCGATGAAAACTATTTACTTCTTTCCTTAATTGTAAGTTTGATCAGTTCGATGAGATAAAATTGGTAGCCGATCTAAAAAAATGACTTACAATCTTTTGTTAGCCGGGGCAAGAAATGGCCTGCTAATATTAATGCCCTTCTAAACGAAAGTGCTTTTTATAATCGTCCGAGAAAAAGTTTTTTTTTCTTCCATCAGAATGGCTAATGCTAACCTTCAAGAGAGTAACTTATTGCTCTTTCTCCAGTTAACATTATCCGATGACAGAAGGATTATTCTGTTTATTAATGTTCGAAGTAATCAGTTTATTATAAAGCTTCGTGATGTGCTAAACCAGGCTTGATATGTAACATGTCATTCCCAGAATCTGTGCTGAATTTATATATATATATCTATAAATAAAGTTCTGCATCTTCTGTTAGCCTGCCATAAGGTCTAATATAGCCGTACGATGACCGATCGAACCCAAATTTTGGGGAGAAATGAAAACAGTTGAGTGGGGTACAGTGTACAGTTGGTTTTATTAGAATACATAGCTTAGCACAATAAATTTTCATTCATATTTTTTTTTGGAGTGGGGAAAAATGAAGTTTTATTATTTAGCATGCAAAATACTCCCACTATTTTAAAAAAACAATGGTTGAAATAAAAAAAAACTAATTTAATATTGTTTTTAGCATATCTTAAGTGTGTATATATATATATATATATATATAGTGTGTGTGTGTGCAAATATGTAGAAAAATAGGAAAGAACACGTTAGGTAAATAATCCGGGGTTCTTTAGTATTTTTGTTTTTATTTAAAAAAACAAACAAAAACAAAAAAACAAAACAAAAACAAAACAAAACAAAACAAACACAAACAAAAACAAAAAAAAAACAAAAACAAACACAAACAAAAAACAAAAAAGCAAAAAACAAACAAAAAAGCAAAAAAAACAAAAAAGCAAAAAAAACAAAAAAACAAAAAAAAAACAAAAACAAACAAAAAACAAAATAAACAAAAAAAAAAAAAAAAAAAAAAAAAACAGTGCTCCATACAGAAGTAGAGCTTAAATTATAATTTTAATTATTTAAAAAAAAAAAAAAAAAAAAAAAAGTTTCCTTCGCTACATAAAAGTTCTCATGTTTCAAAAAGGAGAGCCGAAAACATCAATATAATTATTAAAATTAAATTGAATTTAAGTATCGAGACCTGCTTCATCTTCAAGCGAAAATTTAGGATTTAGATTCCTAAATTTTCGCTTGAGGATGAAACAGGGCTTGATATTTTAATTCAATTTAATTTTAATTATATTGAGGTTTTTGGCTCTTGTTTTTGAAGCATGATAACATATAGCGAAGGTATATTTAATATATATATATATATATATATATATATATAATTCTAGTAAAATATAATGCTCAGTCGTAAACCTGTAAATATAAACACAGTTGGGAGAGTAGAGTTTGTAAATACCCGTCAGAAATATTAGCGAAAACTTTAACAAAACTAAATTCTAGCGTTTAAAAATTAAGTAATTTATAAGTCAAACGAAAAGATATCGCATATACTCTAGTATAGTGCGATTTATTTGATTAGATTGTTTTACGCAAAAAATCGAGGGTCGCACTAGGTTAAATTTTTGAAGATGTCAAAAAGCATTATATACAGGTAAGATTTTTTTTTTGTGGGGAAGGGTTAAAATATATGCAAAAAAAAAAAAAAGAAAAGAAAAATCAGGAGTCGCACTATACATGAAGTCGACTTATACACGAGTATATAAGGTACGTTATCATGGTTAATGTACTCAAATCGCCAGTGTCAGAGTTTGAAACTGAAACCGAAATTAACAGCCAACATTCGACAAACTATTTATCTACGTAATCTCCTTCACTTACTTCAGAATATCGACGTAAAGCGAGATTATATAGAGAATTTTGAAAGAATATTATCTTAGCGGTATCCAGGAAAAGAAAAAGAAAAAGAAAAAAGAAGAAAGAAGAAAAAAAAAAAAAAAAAAAAAAAAAAAAAAGAAAGAAATGTCTTTATTTGATAGAATGTGAAATCTTTTATCGTCTTCAACCGGTTTTCGTAATTGTACGACGCATTGAAGAAAAAAAAAATCATATGTCCTGAACTAAGACTATATATCGAATTAAGATACACACTATTGCTCAACATCACTCTTAAGATGTGTGTAACTCACACGTATCATCTGGATGGCTAGTTTAGACACGGGCCAAAGAGCAAAGAAAAAAAAAAGAAAAAGAAGCTTTCTTCATAACTAACCCCAATCGTGAGAAGCGTTAAACTGTAAGTATAGAATATAGTGCCTATATACTTACAATTTAGGGAGACACGGTGGAGTAATGGATAGCGGCTCGGATTGAGGATTCATGTGAATCCTTCTCTTCTCCTCCAGCTATGGGTAAATAGCAGGACAATGCGGGTTCTATAACCTTGATGGCAACTGGTCTACAGCAGAAAGAAATGGCAACCTATTGTGAGAAAAAAATCTGCCTTGTCAGTCATGTACTGCCTAAGCGTGTATCACGCATGGCATATACCTGACAGTTTTGAAATTACAAAATCACACACCTGCATTCTAAACCTTAAAGAAGGCGTTTCTGCACATGGCTGTAATAATTACCCATAATGCTCTTGCAACCAATTAAAGTGATACTTCCATCCTCTTTTGGCATCTTTCAATTGTGATACTCAATCAGACTAAGTAACTTAGTATTGGGTTGAAACAAACTTCGATTTTTTTCAATTTGCTTGGTTAGAACAAGTGACAAAAATTTAATGTTTACATTTTCTGTAAAGTGACTTTTCAACGCTTCCTTCACCTTATGTACTGCAGCTGCAGTAGAAGTGGTGTTTCTTAAGCAAGATAGTTTGACGGAGCTCAACCCTATCCAGGCAGGTTTGAATTCATAGTTTACCTTCTCCTTGACAGGTCGCCACCCAAGGCTATAGAACCCAGTCTGTCCTGTTTACCCATAGCTGGAGAAGGAGAGGATTCATAATTTTCCCAAATATTAGCACATAAGTGAATGAAGTGATGAAAAGAATTTTAACCACGTTGGTTTAAAAAATAATTTTTCTTTTAGAAGAAAAAATCTGTTGGGTGTAGGCAAATTTTCTTGCTAATATGAAGCAAATGTTGGCTTCGATAATTGAAATTCGACAACGACAAAATCAACGACGACAACGACAAAATCAACAGTTGCTAGAACTACAAAAACAGCAACAGGACATGTTGGATATGATTATGAAGAAGACGAAAAAATCTTCAACGTCTCATACGCTAGACGCTGTCCCAAACACCATACGAGAATTTGTATACAATTCTGATGAGTTACCGTTTTTTTTTTCTGCGTATTTTCTTAGATATGAACAAATATTTAGTCAGGAATGCAGAGGCTTGGAAGATGAGAAAAACGAGATTGTTGTTGAGGAAACTACCTTGTCAGTCATGTACTGCTTAAGCGATAGAGTATGAAAAATACTGCAACTACATGTGAAACATCTGAAATCGGGTTTGAAAACACGGTACACATCTCGCAAAAATCTTTAGTGACAAGAGCTTTGTTTGATGCTCGTTGGAGGTGCATAAATCTAGCCAAAATGGAGGACGTTGATTTTGAACGTATGCTGGTATCGTAAACAAAGAATGTGAAAAGTTTAGAATAAAGGAAATAACCCCAGATATGTTTAAAGGTTTATTTTATTTCAAGGTTTAACAGCTAAAAAGATGCTGAAATACGAGCGAAAATATTAACGAAAACTTAAAACAGTAATATTACACTGCAAGAAATCGTGAACGATTGCCAAAAAATACTAAATCTGAAACCAGATGCTTTAGAAATTCAGAAAAAAAGTATATGCATTGGTACAAGAAAAGGGAAAATGTACAAAAAGAATAAATCATGATTCTTGTTTCCGATACGATAAATTACATCTAGGAAAAAACTGTTTTACAACTGTGTTAAACGAAGACAATGTCACACTGCAAAACCAAAGAAGAAATTCCTACACAGCATTGCGACGGAAAAATGGTCACAGAAAACAAAAGGAAATTTGTGGGTGTGAAAATGGTACTGGACACTGGTAGGAATATTTCAATAATCAGTGAAAGCACATGAAAGGAACTTGGAAATCCTTTATTAAAAGGACTTCCAAAGTCGCGATTTTTAGTTTTTGGCTTTTTTATTGAAAAAAGTGTTTGAACAAAGTAACTATGAACATTATTTTTTCTGTCCTCCGCAAGCCGAAATGGAGAAATTATTAACGCGAGCCATCGCCAGTGAGACATCCTGCAAGAGCCACCCCGTTTCGCGAGGCTCGTCCCTTAATAGAGACGCAATCGTGCCAATCCACCGAAGGAACGCCATCGAACGAGGGCCAATAATTCTAGAAGTCTCCACTGCCACAGGAGTAAAAAAAAAATCTATTAGCAAGTATTATGGGGTCCACCCTTTTCTGATATAAATGGACTCGTCCTTCTGCCATAAAATAGCCACAGTCAGTCAGTCATAGAGTCTGATAGGTGGAGGAACAGGGTGGAAAGTACATAGACACTGTGAGTTGGTAGAAGTCAGTTACAAGGACGCCCGACTCTAAGGAAGTTTACTTCGAGACTGTATATAGCGATCTTTGATTAATACTAACCGGCGTTCCTGGATTTTACTAACAGCATTACCTTTTGTATTTTGTGTAAATACATTTAATTTCTTAGCTTAAATACTTGCGTTTGTCATTTATTGGAGACCGATTTTTCACGCGGAATCCACAACAGCAAGAGAATTTTTTTTTTTTTTATCTGCGTCCCAGGAGACGGACCCCGGCTCAACCACGGCTCTGATCAAATTACCGACCAAAAATGTATCCGCACAGGTCGCATCCCAAATCAACGACTTCCCCATTTTAAAAGGGAAAATGGTAATGTCATCCAGCCGCTTTCCATCACCAAGTTTGGAATCACGGTTTAAGTTTGACTTGTTATTTAGATAAAGCTTTAGGGTTTTATCACGCCACTCAGACTACTAAACTTGTATAACAAGTTAAGTGTAAAAAAAGGGTGGGGAAGGCTTGACACTGTTTTTTTGTCGATCCTTAATTACCAATAAAATACTCAAGTCTGTGAATGCCTACCAGTTTGCCTAAAGGATTTGCCATTTTGGTTTTTCCTCCTCTGATATTCGTTTATTGGAGTCATTAAAAATATAGTTGTTGCACCCACATTGATCTTCATGGATTATCGATTGGAAATCAATGGTTAAGAAGGGGGAAATTAATTAATCTATCGCTGACATAAACCAGTAGCTGAATGCTGGTAAATGTAGGATTTGTCATTCAATAAACATAAATAAATGTATTAGAGTTATGCCCAATTGGGTTACTGTTTATACAACCCAAAAGTTTGACATGGCCATTAAATTATCAAACCAATGAGAAAAGTGTGGGTAATTCTTTTTAGTCTATTAACTTCGGTTTGTTCTAATTTGTATCTCGGAGGGATATATAGTGAGCATAAGGTTAATATACGAAGAATGGTTTTAATCGCTATGGCTTTTTGTAGATTTGTGTTCATGAGTAGTGTTTCGTGTGTAATTGTACCTTTTACAAGTATTGAGGTATATACCCCCCCTAGCTGGTTTATTATCAATGGTAGATCTGGGGATTTTATTATTATTTAAAGTTGCCAGATTATTTTTGCATTGTTTCTTTGCAATCTATATTTGGACTATAGCCTTTTATCAGTTGCTTGATTTCTTCAAAATTTGCTCTAATTCCCCGACAGTTCCATTGCAAAGTGTTTACTCTACAGTCAATGTTTATTCTGCTCTGGCTTTGTAGATAGGACCATTCACTGTTTCTATACCAGGTTTGCTTCATAATTATCGATGTCTGTGTCTTCCATACTGTAAGAAGTTTGCGGTTTTCGCCTGGTTGCTATGTGAAGTCTTGTGTCTTTCAGTATCTGCCAATATTTCTGAGATGAGGTATTATGTACATTTATTTACTGAAGGACACATGGCACATGGATAAAGGCGTTGACAGGACCCAAAGAGTGAGAGTTCAATACCCGGTTAAGGCAGTGGAGAACTTTCAGAGGGAAATTGACAGGAGATAACTGACATCCATTAAAACATGGCACGTGGAACTAAAACAATCTACCCCAGTGAGCGAAATAAACGGTTCAGTTCGACATTCCAACCACCTGAAGAAGGCCAGAGCGTACAACGACCGAAACGTAATAAATATGGCGACAAAGATGAGGACAATAGTGCGAATAATGTAAATAAAATGTTTTTAGATTTTTATTTTTTGGGGGCGGGGGATCTTTACTTTGAGATTTAGAAAGTTAGGGATTTTCGATTTTCTCCAATTCCAGTGCCTCAAATCGATTTTGTATTATTTGGTACTAATAATTTGATTTCTAGGTTAGATTAACATATTTAGGAGTCATTTGATTAATTTTTATTGGTATGTAGTTTGATCTTAATTCTTTGACTAAGTTCATTTATGAGTGAGTTTATCTCGTCCAATTTCGGCTCGAATTTTTTTTATCGTGCGACATTGTTGTTCTCAGTCCCTGATTATTTGGGGAGCTTTTTATAGTTTTGGCATATGAAGATGTAGATCAATTATTTTTCGCTCTTTTTCTTGCTTCTGGAAAAGTGATGTTTTCAGTATACTTTATTTCTTTTTCCATATCTCATTTGAATCGGCAACATGTTCTTGCTTTCAGTTTGAACAGATTCTTTTAGCAGGTTAATCTGGAATTAAAGTTACATATGCTATCCATTTTAGTTGATGCTGCTGGAGGTCCTCAAATGATGTGGTTTCCGTTATTTGGTATAGTTCTTTATTTACGTTTCTGTAGCGCCAGCCCACAAGGTTCGAAGAAACGAGGTCTTCGTCAAAACTCACAGGCTTCACTCGCCATTTTTAACGATTGATCTAAGAATTTGGTTGTATACAGATGACAGCTTACTTTTTCTATCGAATGAACAATAGTTTTAAAAAGGTGTTAGTATTTTGAGAACCCATTCTGCAGAAACATTTACATAAAGACAGAGTTAAGCTGCAGGCACTACCATAGCTCACCTGAAGGTTTTCACAAAAGTTTGCAATAGTTATTGTTGCGTCGGATTTAATAGTAGAAATGCCTATTACCAATTACTACTGCGAATAAGCGTAAGCAAATTCGATCACTTTCTTTTCTCTATGGGACCGCAGCTATTTTCTTTCTGTGCTTACATCAAGAGCAATCTTTCCATAAACATTCACGAAAAATACTAATGCTTGTAATTCAGAACTATTACGGTAACTTCCTGCTTTCCATAAAGTCTCCAGAGTGACCGCCATTTTGAATGTTGAAGCGATTATCTACATAGAAACAAGACGACGAAAAACTGATATATCGCAATACAAATAATTTCTGCACAAATAAACCTTTGCTTATATAAGGCATTTCGGTAGCAATAATCCTCCAAACATGCCGACTTAAATACATGGACAAGTTCTGTCAATCAATATTTAAATTAATTTTTCAAATTTCCGAATTAGATCTTTTGTTTTAAATTTGTCGAAGTTCATATTTATTTTATATTATTTTCTTTCAGGGTACTTTCGAATCATGCTACATTCGTTTTCAAGGATTGTTCTGTGTATATTTAGGCAATTAATTTTTTTTTTTTTTTTTTTTTTAATTCTGGCTTTCTTACGTTTGATGGAACCAATTTCAAGTCACTCACGATAACGTCATAAAAACAGTCAGACTGATTAATGATTAAAAAAAACAAAACAAAACACAAAAACGAAGCAAAAATCTTCAATTTACGGTCCTGTATTCAGAAATTTATCTTATTTAATGTTGGCTGCTTCTTTTATTACAACAGCCTCCAGTATCTGGAGTTTTTCTTTGTATTGTATCCTATAATACACACACACACATATATACATATATATATATATATATATATATATATGCACAGTGTAACCAGGATATAAGAGAGTTGTCGGGACCGAAGAAGAATTTGGTCTATTTTGTTTAGGTAAGTATGGCTCTAATTTGGGACCAGAGAAAATCTCTTATATCCGGGTCTCATATTCGGGTTACACTATATATATATATATATATATATATATATATATATATATATATATCAATTATTTAGGAAATGAGAGAATTATGTAAATTAAAATGAAAGTCTGACGAAAGTTTTTTTTTTTTAATTTCCATTCGTGAACAATTATCTAAAATTAAACACACAACCAAAATCTAGCGCCGCTTTTTCTTTTACTAGGAAACTGAAGTTCTTACCTTTCCTATTAGCAGAGAAGTAAAAGTTTAAAACTTTTAAAGAGAATTAAAGCAACGAAAGAAAAATGGTAAAAGTTTCTTTTTCATTACACGAAGAGAATTCTTCCACGAAAATTAAATACGAATATATACGCCCTAAACAGTATCCAAGAAGATTCAGTATGGGCATTGTTTTTATAATTCAATTATGTTATTCCCTCAGTTAAAATATTTTTTCAGGAAAACACTAATAAAAAGAAAACGAGAACTTGATAAGAAACTATCTTTAGTAAAAATAATTATTATAGATAATCTTTGGAAAGATAAAAACAAACTCATTTTGCCTGTGTTTTGTCAGAGTTTTCTATTCCATTGATTTTGAAAATACGTGAATGTACTGCGCGAATATTCACCTAATGTATTTCCAAGATCTAAGTGCGCTTTACTGTGGAGTAATGGTTAACAAACCAAAACCAACGACCGAATTTGATCCACACTAGGCGCCTTGTTACACCGAAAGCTCCGCTAAATAAAGACATTGATACATAAAGAATTGGATAGCATGCACGTCTCGCATATCGTTTGACTATTACGAATCCAATTCTGAGGCGACATACACACGCAGCCTCGTGCCTTATTAAGTATTAGGTTGGTGCAAAAATAATGACGCAATAATGTAGTTTTTGACGTTAAAAAATACGTTAAAAAACGACATTATTACATCATTATTTTTGCACCAACCTAATAACACTAAGAGAACGGACACGTGACCACCAGACATTTCACAAACTTTTATATCAACTCGGCCACTGATCTCGTCAGCTGACATTTGCAAAAAGCAATATTTTGCTATCGATTAAGTTGAAGTAGTTCAGTTTCTTACCAAAAAATGTAGAAATTTTAGAAGAGGGTTAGAATTAAAGTAACGAAAAAAAAAAAAAAAGTGATGAATCTTTTTTTTTCTCATTCCATGAACAGAATTCTTCTAAAATTGAATACGAAGACATACACGCAAAATAAGTACAGTGGTATCTGAGAAGGTACAGTATGAACCTGTCTTGGTGAAATTCAATTAACTGTTATTCACTAAATTAAAAACAATAATTTCGGATAAAATGGTAATTAGAAAGACATTGTATTGTCGTAAATTTTAAACATAAGAGAGCAATCTCATTGATATCCTCTTGAGAAAATAAAAATCATAAAAGATAGCTGTTAGATCGATTTTGCAAATACATGAATGTACTGCATAATGGAAGACAATATATTCCTAAAATTTAGCGTGCTTCACTGTAGAGAAGCAATTAATACTTCAGTAAGCTTGATTCCTACTGGGTGCCTCATTTCCTGGAAAGCTAGGGTAATTAAAAACGTATTAATACATTGACTTAGAGAACTGGCTAGTACAATTCAAGTACCAAGAGTATTTCTGGAGCGCCGCACGTATGCAGCTTTGTGTCGTACTACATTATTCTTAGAGAACGGACACCAGATAACCTTTAATATAAACTTTGCCTCTGAGCGATTTTATATATCGAATGCTAATTTTTATTCCACTCGAGTAAGAAGAACAATCTGTTTAATAAAATTTCAAGAACCGACTCGTAAATTATTTTCCAAATGTTACAATAACGTATATAACCGTGTATAAGTTCCTCACTGGGTGCCCCATACTTTCGGCCTTGTGCCACATCTAAACTACACTTGGAAAATCACTATACTCGTGTATAAGTCCACTTAACATATAGTGCGACCCACTGGATTTTTTCCAACGAATTTAACGCCCACAGAAAAATAATTACCTGCGTATAGTGCAACCGGTCATCGAAAATGCAGGATTTTTAAATATCAAAAAAGTACGTAGGTATTGTGCGTCCCTCCCCCCCCCCCCAAAAAAAATGGTCATAAAAACTTACATTCTACTCGAATATATATGGCATACTAGCGTGTGCATTGTTTACAATATATAAAAGCTCACAATATTCTGAAACAAGATTAGATGAAACTACGCTTATACAAGATCAAGCCTAACATGAACTTTTTCAGGCGGCTTCTAATTTGACGAAGTCATAATTTTTTATTATATTGTATATTTTGATTATGCTAATAGTATTGCATTATGAATAAAAATAATTAGTTTGACGCTTGAAGCTATTTCATAGGTATTTCTACCACACTATTTTAATGATGTTGGAGTTATTAGTAATATATCGAATTAATTGTTTAAATGATAATGGATTTCCGTTGGTCTTTTTCATGTCTTATAGAAATATACACTAACAAAATAAAATGGCAACAATCATTCCATATATATATATATATATATATACGAGACACACACACAGAGTGTGTGTGTGTGTGTGTGTATATATATATATATATATATATATATATACAGAGAGAGAGATAGATAATGTTATATATAATATACTGAGTGTGTGTGTGTGTGTGTGTGTGTATATATATATAACAGCCTGTACAAGCCACATGAGCCGTTCGAGGTAGAGTGTTACAGAGTAAGTGGCACAGTTAAAGTTTGTAACATGTAGTGGATCGTAGCGGTTGATTCCAGTTTCGAGATTTGGAGTGATCGAGGAAGCATCCTCTTGGATGGTTCCACAAAGTAGCAACTTACATCTTACCAATGGAATACGAAGGGAATGTGAACAGTTCGCTACAATGTGCGTGGTATGGTGGGTCTCAGTCGTGAATCTTAGAAGTTTCGTCTGCGAGAAAGAGGTTGTATGGTGGGAAATAATTTGTCAGTCTCAAGAAGGAGGAGACGCTATCGAGAGCGGAAATTGAAGGCAAGACATGGAAGCCTATGCCCATATATAGAAGCAGTACTTACTTAGAAAAAAACATAGGGTCGATATAAAGTTTTGTGACCTGTCTGGTTCAGAATTGAACGCATGATAGGCGAGAATCGCGTGCTAATGCATTAATACGTCTTCTTTGAGCCTAACTTTTAAGTCAAAGGGCACCTAGTATGGATCAAACTCACGAGCGACTTGTTTGTTAATGACTTCGTTACAGTGAAGCGCAGTTAAATTTTAGGAATATATTAAGTGTTTAATTACACAGTACATTCTCGTACTGAAAACCATACAACGGGTTTATCCAAGCCTTGTTTCGATAGCTGTGCTAGCACAAAGTCACAAGTCATCGTGGTCGAGGACCTGAGCATGCTGGACTTGTTCAAATTGTTGATCACGCTAGATGACACCCTTTTTTCTAGAAACTAACCAAGTTCTGCTCAGCATAGTAGCAGTATAAAACTGTAACCAAGTTCTGCTCAGCATAGTAGCAGTATAAAACTGTAACCAAGTTCTGCTCAGCATAGTAGCAGTATAAAACTGTAACCAAGTTCTGCTCAGCATAGTAGCAGTATAAAACTGTAACCAAGTTCTGCTCAGCATAGTAGCAGTATAAAACTGTAACCAAGTTCTGCTCAGCATAGTAGCAGTATAAAACTGTAACCAAGTTCTGCTCAGCATAGTAGCAGTATAAAACTGTAACCAAGTTCTGCTCAGCATAGTAGCAGTATAAAACTGTAACCAAGTTCTGCTCAGCATAGTAGCAGTATAAAACTGTAACCAAGTTCTGCTCAGCATAGTAGCAGTATAAAACTGTAACCAAGTTCTGCTCAGCATAGTAGCAGTATAAAACTGTAACCAAGTTCTGCTCAGCATAGTAGCAGTATAAAACTGTAACCAAGTTCTGCTCAGCATAGTAGCAGTATAAAACTGTAACCAAGTTCTGCTCAGCATAGTAGCAGTATAAAACTGTAACCAAGTTCTGCTCAGCATAGTAGCAGTATAAAACTGTAACAAAGTTCTGCTCAGCATAGTAGCAGTATAAAATTGTAACAAAGTTCTGCTCAGCATAGTAGCAGTATAAAACTGTAACAAAGTTCTGCTCAGCATAGTAGCAGTATAAACCATAGGTGGGCTCTGTGAGGGTTGAATAAACGTAAATGCGCCTGAGCAAGCATCTGCTATAGGGATTGGCTAACCATCCAAGTAGACTGGTGTCCTCGAATAAGAGTAGCCAGTCAGCCATAAATTACATTATATTACATACTCGCACTTGCAAATTCAATTGAACAGTTACCTTTATGAAGATTCTTCTTTCTTCAAGAGGATATAGACGGAATTTTTCTTAGTTTTTCTTTGAGATATTGTATTTTTTTTTTAAAGAATTTCATCCCAAGCAAGGCGGGAGTGCCACTAGAACGCAAGGGGTTACAGAGAGTGAGAGCAAGAGTAAAGAGGGGTGTTTAAAGAAAGGATATAGAGAAGGACGGGGATCAGGATCAAGGCATCAGAAGATGTCGATTGGCATTATATTTGATTAATTGAAGATTATAGCTATCAGGGAAGCAAGTAAGAGCAAGGGTATTTTACAGTCGGAAAGTGCAAGAGAAGTAGAAGAGGCGGTTACATTTGTTTGTTTGTTTGGGCTTTATGGCATATCAACCACTGTTGGTTATTTAATGCCAAATCCAGTTTATATGAATTTTAAGTGTGAGAAAGTGACTGTAATCGAGATTCCAGGTCACGACCTATTTCATTGTATATCCATAAATGGATTTTGTCAATAACCTCGAGATAAACAACGGGGGCCTCAGATCTTATATGGCAATCGTATTCAATGCAAAGAACGAATGGTAGAAGGATAGACGAGAAAAACCTTCTGGTGCGATACAGAGAACCAACTTTACTTGCGGTAGATGAAGTTATTGATTCAATGCAGTTGTTCCACCTTAGGTCAGTGGAAAACGTGAGACCAAGAAGGCGCATAGAGACGCTCTCGTGAAGCATTACCATCAGCCCAGCTGATAGGTGGCAGAAATCTACTTGAGAACTATTCGTAAATTTAATTCATATTTTCTTTCATTCTAGATTTTTCTCAGATATTCTTTTTTTTTTTTTTTTTTTAATTAAGTGAATAGCATTTGACTGCATTTTACCGTTACATAATATTCATACTGTAGCTTCTCACATACTATTGTAGTTGTTCTAGGCGTATGTGTTCGTATTCAATTTTGGAAGAAGAATTCTATTCGCGAAATGAGAAAAAAAAAAGGCGGCTTTCGTCATTCTTTCGTTGCATTAATTCTAATTCTCTTTAAACTTGTCCGCTGGTGGGAAAGCAAGTTACTTCACATTAATTGCTATCAAGAGAACCCCCCCCCCAAAAAAAAAAAACTAACCAATATTTCCTTTATTTAATTTGCATCATCTACTTTCTTTCAGTTTATCTCCATGTTTTCCCGTAATTTTGCTTGTCGTATATACTAAAGTCGTGGTTACAAACGGTGCGGCGCGCCCCATGAATGCGGTGAGGCGCAAGACAATTTTTATTCCGAGAGACACCGTCTTAGAATACAGTTTAAGTTAACGTAATAAAATAGTGGGTCGGACTACACCGAAGTACTTTTTTTTAAAGATATAAATGCGCTATAAAATAGGTACATTTTTCTGGGGAGGATTAAAATTCATGCAAAACATGAAGTCCGTTTATACACGAGTTTATGCAGTAATATTTTGGTTGGTTGGTTGTTGGATTTAACGGCATGTCAACTCCTATTTGGGTCAATTTATGCCGAAGCCTTATTAATTTATGAATTTAAGTTGGTTATTTTGTATAAAAGGTTGAGAGGCTGTTGGGTTTCATAATCTGTGTTTTTTGGGATTACTTTTTCTTGTGACTATTTCTGATTGTATATTTTAATATTTACATTCGTACATGCATATATATGTCTATAAGCACATACATATACATTATTTGAAAGGATTATATTTTATTGAGGATCTTTATTTCCCTGAGAAAACTGTATATATTTTCTGTGTCTGTATTTTTGAATATTTCTTTTAACCCTTTTCCATTGAGATATTTTTGTCTTGTTCCGGTTATGATTTTGCATTCCAATAGAATATGTTTAATTGTGATTAAGCTTCCACATCTACATTTTGGTGGATTTGTCTTTTTTAATATATAAGAATGGGTTAAGTATGTGTGTCCTATATGTATTCTGGTTATGACGACTTGTTTTTTCCGAGTATTTCCAATATTATTTCCCCATTTTCCTATTTTAGGTTTAATTTGAAATAGTTTATTTCCGGTTTGGTTTTTCCATGAATTTTGCCACTTGTTTCTTATGTATTTATTTATTTTAGATTTTAAGTCTGTATATGGAATTTGAAGATTTTCGTCTATTGTCATTTTTAAAGATGATTTAGCAGCAATATCTGCCCTATCTCCTCCTCGGATGCCGACATGGCTAGGAATCCAGCAGAAGATGATATTTTTGCTTTTTTCCATTGAATGTAGTTTATATAGAAGACTTTGTATTAATGGATTTTCCAGTCTTTTCCCTTTTAGGGATGTTAATACAGATAATGAATCTGAGAAAATAATGTAGTTTTCTCCTTTGTTTTTTGATATGAAATTTAGTGCTAGTTTTATTGCGTAGGCTTCTGCACTGAAAATAGATGCTTCATTTGGCAATCGTTTTTTGATAATTGTTTTTTTTATTATTGCTGCGCTGCCTGTTTTTTCTTCGTCTTTTGAGCCGTCCGTGTAAATACTTTCGTAGTTTTGATATTTTTCTTTTATTTTTGAGAATTTTTCAATGTATATTGTGGGGTGTGTTTTTGATTTTGATAATTTGTTTAAACTTAATATTATGTTTGGATTTTTGATTATCCATGGTGGTATGTTTGATTGGTTGGTTTTGAGTATTTGATTAGATTGTATATTATTTTCTTGGATGATTCCTTCTATTCGGAATCCTAATGTTTTGATTTTATTTGTGTTAAGATTAAATTTCTCTTTGTGATTTGGTGTAAGTACACAATCGTGTGTGGGGTTAGAAGGACAGGAAGAGAGTTTTAGATAGTATTGAGTTGCTAGTTTCTCCATTCTTAGTTGTAATGGGGGTTCGTTTGCCTCTACATGTAGACTCTCTATAGGTGAGGTGGGATAGGCTCCTAGAGCTATCCGAAGTCCTTCATGGTGTATTGTGTTTATTGTTTTCAGATAAGACTTTCTAGTTGATTGGTAGACCATGCTGCCATAGTCCAGTTTGGAGCGGATCAATGTTCTATAAAGTTTAAGAAGGGTTTCTTTGCTAGCTCCCCATTCTGTATGGGCTACTGTTCGCAGTAGTTGGAGAGCTTTAAAACATTTTATTTTTAGGTAATTGATATGTGGTCTGAAGGTCAGTTTGCTGTCAAAGATCATTCCTAGAAATTTATATTGCTGAACTACTGGTATTTCTTCATTTCCTAGTTTTAGAGTTGGGTTATTGTGTAATTTTTTCATTTGGCAGAAGTGTACAGATTTTGTTTTTGTTTTTGATATTTTAAAACCGTTTTCGAGTGTCCATTTGTTTATTTGATGTAAGCATTGTTGAAGTTGTCTTTCTGCTGTGTTGAGGTTTCTCGATCTGTAATATATTGTAAAATCATCAACATAAAGGCATCTATTTGTACTTGGAAGAGTCTATCTGTTAAAAATCCTTTTACAAAGTTTGGTAGTCGACCTCTTAATCCTAGTTTATGCAGATCTTTCATTATACCATGTTTCCAGGTTTGATCAAATGCTTTTTCTATATCAAAGAATATAGCTATTAGATGTCTGTTTAAATTGGCCTCTCTTATGGCTGTTTCTAGTCTTATTATGTGATCTATTGTACTTCTTCCTTTATTATATCCGCATTGATATTTTGATATGTGTTTTCCTTCTTCTAGAAACCAACTCAATCTGGCGTTGACCATTCGCTCCATTGTCTTACATAGACAGCTTGTTAATGCTATTTGTCTGTAACTTTGTGGGTTGTTTCCCTCTCTTCCTTCTTTGAGTATGGGAATAATTACTGATTCTCTCCATATTTTGGGAAATTTCCCAGTAGTCCAAATATTGTTAAAAATATTCAAAAGGTATTTCAGCGATTCTTGTGGTAGTTGTTTAATAAATTCATAGTGGATTTGGTCTGGGCCTACTGCTGTATTATGGGATTTTTTTTAAGGCTTCTATTAATTCTGCTTCGGTGAATAGATTGTTGTAGGCTTCTGTATTTTTAGATGTAAAATTTAGTTGGTTATTTATATCTTTTTGTTTACACTTTTGTAGGTTTTGATTTTTGCTCATTTTAGAGTTTTCTGCAAATGTCTCTGCTAGTAGATTTGCTATCTCTTTTTTGCTAGTTACTTTAGTGTTGTCCTTTTTAAGATGTATTATTGGGTATATTTGATTTTTCCCAGCTATTTTTCTCATCATTTCCCATATTGTCTTGGTTTTGGAATGTGTATTTAGGCTATTTACATATTTTTTCCAACATTCCCTTTTTGCTTCTTTAACAGTTTTCCGTGCTACTGCTTTGAGTTTTTTCATTTCAATCAAATTTTGGGTTGTGGGTTCCTTTTTGAATTTTCGCAATGCTGCTTCCCGGTTTCTGACTGCTTTTTGGCAGTTTTTGTCAAACCAGGGTTTAGTTTTTTTATAATTATTTTGCTTTTTTGGTATATTTTCTGAGGCAATGGTTATTAATGTTTTGGTAAAATATTCTATCGAGTTGTCTGTGTCTTTTGACTGTATCAGTAATTGTTTACATTTGGTTTTGAAACCCTCCCAGTTGGCTCTTTTCAGTTTCCATCTGACGGGGCCTATCTTTTCTTCCTTGGCAGGCTTTTGATTTTCTAGAATGATCGGGTAATGATCACTGCCACATGTGTCGCTATGTGTTTTCCATGTATAATCCATACAAATTTCTGGATCGCATATACTTAAGTCTATTGACGATTCTGTTCCATTGGAGGGATTAAGGTAGGTTGAGGATTTATGATTTAATAGACATAAGTTATGGGTGTTAATTATTTCTTCCATTATTTTACCTTTAGTATCTATTTTTTTGCTATTCCATATAGGATTATGACTGTTAAAGTCTCCTAGTAAGATTCTGGGTTTAGGGAATTGCTCCATCAAGTTGTTTATTTCTGTTGTATTTATTGGTTCCTGTGGGGGTCTATAGATGGAAAGAATTGTGATGGTTTTATCTAGTGTCACTTGTGTTGCTATTGCTTGTAATTTAGTTTTAATGTGTACTTTACTTTGCGGTATGTCATTTCTAATCAATATTGACACTCCTCCATTAGCTCTATGTCCTGTATTGTGGTTATAATGGTATTGTTTATAATTTTTAATTTTTAAGTTGGCATTTTCTTGTAAAAAAGTTTCCTGTAAGCAGATGACAGCTGGATACAGTAGTGACATAAGTATGAGTAGGTCATTGTAATTAGATTTTATTCCACGACAGTTCCATTGCAGGATCTTATGTGCCATGATTATACTTTCATTTTTTGGGGGTAAAGTTACCTGCTAGGTTTATATCATTTGTCCTCTCTAGTTTTTTTTCCATCTCTTGAGTTTTTAGAAGCTTTGTCTTCAACTGCTTGTGGTATCCTTCGGTCAGATTTTTGGTTTTGTTTTGAATTTTGTTTGTTTTCTTTCTCTTCTATTTCCATATATTCCATAGGCTCAAATTTATTTTCATTTGATATATTGATTCTTGATTTTGAATTAGATCTTGATCAGGTGCTTTCTTGCTCTGTTGTCATTTTTTTTTCTTTTTGTTTATTTTTCATTTTCTTAGTTTGGGAAGAAGAGGGTTCGCTGGAGTTTTGTTCTATGTTTTCTTTCCAAAGTTTTTTGCCTTCTTCTGGGTTTATTCCATTTGATCTGGATTGTTGAGTTTTATTTTGATCCAATTTAAGTTCAATTAAAAAGGTTTTTAATTCTTCGAGGAAAGCTTTTAATTCTTTGCATAAATTTGTTATTTCAACTGAACCTTTTATTTTATCTTCATTGTTTATTTTATTTGCTTTTTGTGCCATGGAAGCATAGGTGTTTTCTTTTATGTTATTTTTAACTTCCTTTCGTGCTTCTATGAAAGATATATTTTTTTTGTATTTTATTCTAATTATTTCTTTCTCCTGTTTATATATACTGCATTGTTTTGAAAGAGCAGAGTGGTTTCCCAAACAGTTTGAGCATAGGCTCTCATTTGGGCAGTTCTCTTTATGTTCAGGTTCTTTTTCATTACATTTTCCACATATTCTTTTATTTCTACAGGAATCTCTGTGATGCCCAAATTTGTGGCATCTATAGCATTGAAGAGGGTTTGGTACGTATTGTTCTACTTTTATACTTTCATATCCAATTTTAATTGTTCTTTTTGTCTGTCTCTTTCCTTTTTTGTTTGGTTTCTTTCCCCATTTTCTTTGTTTTCCTTCCGCCTTTCTTCTGTTCCGTTTGTCTTTTTATCTGTTTGTCCTCCTTTTATCTTTGTTTATTTCTTGGTTTTCTTTCTTTTGTTGTCTCAAGAGAAAACAAAAAACAAACAAAAACGAGAAAACAAAAAACAAAAACGAGAAAACAAAAAACAAAAACGAGAAAACAAAAAACAAAAACGAGAAAACAAAAAACAAAAACGAGAAAACAAAAAACAAAAACGAGAAAACAAAAAACAAAAACGAGAAAACAAAAAACAAAAACGAGAAAACAAAAAACAAAAACGAGAAAACAAAAAACAAAAACGAGAAAACAAAAAACAAAAACGAGAAAACAAAAAACAAAAACGAGAAAACAAAAAACAAAAACGAGAAAACAAAAAACAAAAACGAGAAAACAAAAAACAAAAACGAGAAAACAAAAAACAAAAACGAGAAAACAAAAAACAAAAACGAGAAAACAAAAAACAAAAACGAGAAAACAAAACAAAAACGAGAAAACAAAAAACAAAAACGAGAAAACAAAAACAAACAAAACGAGAAAACAAAAAACAAACAAAACGAGAAAACAAAAAACAAACAAAACGAGAAAACAAAAAACAAACAAAACGAGAAAACAAAAAACAAACAAACAAAACGAGAAAACAAAAACAAACAAACAAAACGAGAAAACAAAAACAAACAAACAAAACGAGAAAACAAAAACAAACAAACAAAACGAGAAAACAAAAACAAACAAACAAAACGAGAAAACAAAAACAAACAAACAAAACGAGAAAACAAAAACAAACAAACAAAACGAGAAAACAAAAACAAACAAACAAAACGAGAAAACAAAAACAAACAAACAAAACGAGAAAACAAAAACAAACAAAACGAGAAAACAAACAAACAAACAAAACGAGAAAACAAACAAACAAACAAAACGAGAAAACAAACAAACAAACAAAACGAGAAAACAAACAAACAAAAAGAGAAAACAAACAAACAAACAAAAAGAGAAAACAAACAAACAAACAAAAAGAGAAAAGAAAAGAAAAACACAAAAAACCCCAAAGAAAAACAAGAAAGTGCGCTGTTACGTCATATCGGTCCTCCCATATGACTGAATCCTGAACAATCTCTTGTCAGAGAAAATGTGCTTCTACAGAAATATGTTGACAATGGACTGAACAGTTGAGCAACGACGAAGTTTTAGAGAAAAATCTAAAATAATAGTTTTATACAAGTTTTCAGAGATGAACATTTAAAAATGGCTCCAAGGGAATGAAACTTGTATATTTCATCAAATCTCAGACTCGAGAAAATAAAAACGTCACTTCAACAAATCCAAAGAGCAACAACGGAGAGAATGGAGAAAAAGAACAAAAGACAAAAAAAAAAAAAAGAAAAAAAAAAGAAAGCAAAACAAAGAGACAAAAGACAGAAGGAACAAAAAGAAAAAAAATAGAAATAGCAAAGAAAGGTAGAGAAAGAGAGACAAAAGAGAGAAGGTATCCATAGTAACTGTGTAAGCATGGTGTAAGCGAAATAATCTAAATGATTTTATTTCTTGAACATTGGATTATTAAATGTTTGTATCATACTGAATGGAAATCTCTCGTATTTTGCCTACCGCACAAGGTTCATACTTCTTAGTAAATAGAATCTCGGGAGACGTAAACCATGTTTAATTCCGAGAACAACTGTCCTAGAATATAGTGCAATTTCCATTTTACGCAATAAAATCGGGGGTCGCACTATATACAAGTACTTTTATAAGATTTTAAAAATCATGAAGTTTCTTTGCCTGGTTGCGCTATAAAGGGGTACATTTTTTTCTGGGCAGGATTAAAACTCATGCAAAACATCACAGGAGTCGCACTGTATATGAAGTCGGTAAAAGCTAAGCAAAGTAACATCCAAATTTCGTTAAAAAAGGTGGAACAACATGAAGAAAGAAAGAGACACAGAGAAAGAAAGAGACACAGAGAAAGAAAGAGACACAGAGAAAGAAAGAGACACAGAGAAAGAAAGAGACACAGAGAAAGAAAGAGACACAGAGAAAGAAAGAGACACAGAGAAAGAAAGAGACACAGAGAAAGAAAGAGACACAGAGAAAGAAAGAGACACAGAGAAAGAAAGAGACACAGAGAAAGAAAGAGACACAGAGAAAGAAAGAGACACAGAGAGAGAAAGAGACACAGAGAGAGAGACGAACAAAGATGAAGGAATAGACGAACAAAGAAAAAAAAAAAAGGAAAGAGTAATATGCTCGTACGTAAAATCCGTCCTCCTATATGACTGAATCTTGAACACTCTTCGCAGATGGAGATACTCAAAGAAAATATTGTTCTACAGAAATATGTTGGCAATATAATCGACTGAACAGGTGAGCAACGGCGAAGTTTTAGAGAAATGTCTAAAATATTACTTGTCTAAAAAGTTTTCATATTTAAAAATGGCTCCAAGGAAATGCAGCTAGTGTGGAAAATGTTATGTTTGATTTTCCACTGAACGTTAAACAGATTTTATCAACCTCTTTGTGGATTATGTAAAGTCGAAACATTTTTGGAGATTGAAATAATTTTTTTTTGTGAGTGAATGTCGCATTAAATTTTTTTCTTGTGAAGGTAACCAATCTTTAACCATACGAGTCCTATTTAACCCATAGCTTAGGGGGATGGATTCATACCTTTCCAAATGTATTTGCGCGTAAGTAAATGTAATGAACTCGACTGGACTTGAGAAACCCTTTTTCGACCGAGAGCAATGCTTCTATTCTCTCAATAAATGACGAATATTGCCTGTATGGAAACGGTTATTCTCACCATTAGAATTTCGGATCTGGTTTCATTCAGGACCGTTTTCTATGTTAATGGAACTTACGCTTAGATTTAGAAATTACAGCTGTCAAATAATGAGACCGAATTGCCAATCTAGTACTACGCTTTAATCCGTGAAGTCGATTTAACAAAGAAGAAAGATAATCAGAGCAATAATCATGAACATATTTATGTTAAAGTGAATATATTTTACGGCGCTTGAAAAATGACTGAAGCCAAGATACAAGACGAATGCTGCCTGTATGGAAACAGTTATTCTCACCATTAGAATTTCGGATCTGGTTTCATTCAGGACCGTTTTCTATGTTAATGGAACTTACGCTTAGATTTAGAAATTACAGCTGTCAAATAATGAGACCGAATTGCCAATCTAGTACTACGCTTTAATCCGTGAAGTCGATTTAACAAAGAAGAAAGATAATCAGAGCAATAATCATGAACATATTTATGTTAAAGTGAATATATTTTACGGCGCTTGAAAAATGACTGAAGCCAAGATACAAGACGAATGCTGCCTGTATGGAAACAGTTATTCTCACCATTAGAATTTCGGATCTGGTTTCATTCAGGACCGTTTTCTATGTTAATGGAACTTACGCTTAGATTTAGAAATTACAGCTGTCAAATAATGAGACCGAATTGCCAATCTAGTACTACGCTTTAATCCGTGAAGTCGATTTAACAAAGAAGAAAGATAATCAGAGCAATAATCATGAACATATTTATGTTAAAGTGAATATATTTTACGGCGCTTGAAAAATGACTGAAGCCAAGATACAAGACGAATGCTGCCTGTATGGAAACAGTTATTCTCACCATTAGAATTTCGGATCCGACTTCATTTAAAACGGTTCTCTCTTTATTGAGACTTACGCTTACACTTAGTTGCAATTGTTAAATGATGAGACCTAATTGTGAATCTGGACTTAAATTCGTGAAGTCAATTTTTGAGGAATGCTAATCAGAGCAATAATCATGAACATATTTATAAAAAAAGCAAAGTGATGTTATATTAAATCATTCTAGTTTTTCAGATATTTTTTTAATATTGAGTGAATAGCATTTGATTGCATTTTACTGTCACAAATATTCATACTGTAGCTTCTCATATACTATTGTAGTTGTTCTAGGCGTATGTGTTCGTATTCAATTTTGGAAGAAGAATTCTATTCGCGAAATGAGAAAAAAAAAGGCGGCTTTCGTCATTCTTTCGTTGCATTAATTCTAATTCTCTTTAAACTTGTCCGCTGGTGGGAAAGCAAGTTACTTCACCTTAATTGCTATCAAGAGAAAAAAAAACGAACCAATATTTCCTTTTTTTAATTTGCATCATCTACTTTCTTTCAGTTTATCTCCATGTTTTCCGAAGAAGGTATCCATAAAAATGGAAGGTATCCATAGGCGTAAACCACGTTTAATTCAGAGAAACACTGCACTAGAATTACGCAATGCAATAGGGTTGGTTGGGTTTTATGGCATATCAACCACTGTAGGTAATTTAATGTCAAATTAAGTCATATATACACATATAGATACCTATATATATATATATATTAAATATATAGTACTATTAAACGTATAGCTGGCAACATTTTTTTTTTCCAGAAACGTATAGCTGGCAACATTTTTTTTTTTTTCCAGAAACGTATAGCTGGCAACATTTTTTTTTTTTCCAGAAACGTATAGCTGGCAACATTTTTTTTTTTTCCAGAAACGTATAGCTGGCAACATTTTTTTTTTTTCCAGGCTGGCAACATTTTTTTTTTTTTCCAGAAACGTATAGCTGGCAACATTTTTTTTTTTTCCAGAAACGTATAGCTGGCAACATTTTTTTTTTTTCCAGAAACGTATAGCTGGCAACATTTTTTTTTTTTCCAGAAACGTATAGCTGGCAACATTTTTTTTTTTTCCAGAAACGTATAGCTGGCAACATTTTTTTTTTTTCCAGAAACGTATAGCTGGCAACATTTTTTTTTTTCCAGAAACGTATAGCTGGCAACATTTTTTTTTTTCCAGAAACGTATAGCTGGCAACATTTTTTTTTTTCCAGAAACGTATAGCTGGCAACATTTTTTTTTTTCCAGAAACGTATAGCTGGCAACATTTTTTTTTTTTCCAGAAACGTATAGCTGGCAACATTTTTTTTTTCCAGAAACGTATAGCTGGCAACATTTTTTTTTTTTCCAGAAACGTATAGCTGGCAACATTTTTTTTTTTTCCAGAAACGTATAGCTGGCAACATTTTTTTTTTTCCAGAAACGTATAGCTGGCAACATTTTTTTTTTTTCCAGAAACGTATAGCTGGCAACATTTTTTTTTTTTCCAGAAACGTATAGCTGGCAACATTTTTTTTTTTTCCAGAAACGTATAGCTGGCAACATTTTTTTTTTTCCAGAAACGTATAGCTGGCAACATTTTTTTTTTCCAGAAACGTATAGCTGGCAATTTTTTTTTCCAGAAACGTATAGCTGGCAACATTTTTTTTTTCCAGAAACATAAAATGTGATGGAATATAGATAGAACAGATATTTACTGTTTTTTGCAATGTTGTTTTGACAGCAATTATTTGGGGTTCACTATGATTATTTGTTGTTGAGGTATGTCTTTTCCTAACTAGGATCGATACACCCCCAGAAGCTCTGTGTCCGTCTTTGTGTAAGTGATTGTATGAATTGTAAGTTTTAATGTTTAGCTGGTTGGTGCCCTTGAGAAATGTTTCTTGAAGGCATAAAACTTTGGGGTTATATTTATCGAGGAGTATTAGAAGTTCTTCATAGTTGGTTCTAATTCCTCTGCAGTAGGATTATTAGGTTGGTGCAAAAATAATATCGTTTTCTCACATATGTTACTTTTATATGATTTCTGAATTAATACATTGATATATATATATATAGCCATGTTAGAAAAAAACAAACAAACAAAAAAAAAACAAAAACAAACAAAAAAGAAAAACAAAAAAGAAAAACAAACAAACAAAAAAGAAAAACAAACAAACAAAAAACAAACACAAACAAACAAAAAGGAAAAACAAACAAACAAAAAGGAAAAACAAACAAAAAGGAAAAACAAACAAACAAAAAGGAAAAACAAACAAACAAAAAGGAAAAACAAACAAACAAACAAAAAAACAAACAAACAAAAAAACAAACAAACAAAAAAACAAACAAACAAAAAAACAAACACAAAAAACAAAAAAACAAACAAACAAAAAAACAAACAAACAAAAAAAACAAACAAACAAAAAAGAAAAACAAACAAACAAAAAAAACAAACAAACAAACAAACAAAAAAGAAAAACAAACAAACAAAAAACAAACAAACAAAAACAAACAAACAAAAAAAACAAACAAAAACAAACAAAAAAGAAAAACAAAAAAGAAAAACAAAAAAGAAAAACAAACAAACAAAAAACAAACAAACAAACAAAAAGGAAAAACAAACAAACAAAAAGGAAAAACAAACAAACAAAAAGGAAAAACAAACAAACAAAAAGGAAAAACAAACAAACAAAAAGGAAAAACAAACAAACAAAAAGGAAAAACAAACAAACAAAAAGGAAAAACAAACAAAAAAAAAACAAACAAAAAAAAACAAACAAAAAGAAAACAAACAAAAAGAAAACAAACAAAAAGAAAACAAACAAAAAGAAAACAAACAAAAAGAAAAAAAACAAAAAGAAAAAAAACAAAAAGAAAAAAAACAAAAAGAAAAAAAACAAAAAGAAAAAAAACAAACAAAAAGAAAAAAAACAAACAAAAAGAAAAAAAACAAACAAAAAGAAAAAAAACAAACAAAAAGAAAAAAAACAAACAAAAAGAAAAAACAAACAAAAAGAAAAAACAAACAAAAAGAAAAAACAAACAAAAAGAAAAAACAAACAAAAAGAAAAGAAAAGAAAAAGAAAAGAAAAAAAAACAAACAAAAACAAACACAGAAAAAAAAACCCCAAGAAAAACCAGAAAAAGGAACAGAGGAAGGGTTAACGTCATATCGGTCCTCCCATATGACTGAATGCTAAACAATCTCTTCTCAGAGAAAATGTGCTTCTACAGAAATATGTTGACAATGGACTGAACAGGTGAGCAACGACGAAGTTTTAGAGAAAAATCTAAAATAATAGTTTTATACAAGTTTTCAGAGATGAACATTTAAAAATGGCTCCAAGGGAATGAAATTTGTATATTTCCTCAAATCTCAGACTCGAGAAAATAAAAACGTCACTTCAACAAATCCAAAGAGCAACAACGGAGAGAATGGAGAAAAAGAACAAAAGACAAAAAAAAAAAAGAAAAAAAAAAAGAAAGCAAAACAAAGAGACAAAAGACAAAAGAAACAAAAAGAAAAAAAATAGAAAGAACAAAGAAAGGCAGAAAGAAACAGACAAAAGAGAGAACGTATCCATAGTAACCGTGTAAGCGAAATAATCTAAATGATTTTATTTCTTGAATATTTGGATTATTAAATGTATCATACTGGACGGAAATCTGTCGTATTTTGCTTATCGCATAAGGTTCATGTACTAATCATGTAAAAGGTTCATGTACTAAAGTTCTTAGTAAATAGAATCTGGGGAGACGTAAACCATGTTTAATTCCGAGAACAACTGTCCTAGAATATAGTGCAATTTCCATTTTACGCAAATAAATAGGGGGTTGCACTATATACAAGTACTTTTATAAGATTTAAAAAATCATTAATTTTCTTTGCCTGGTTGCAGGTACATTTTTTCTGGGAGGGATTAAAACTCATGCAAAACATGTAGGGGTCGCACTCTGTGTGAAGTCGGTAAAAGCTAGGCAAAGTATTAAGAAATATCCCAATTTCGTTAAGAAAGTAAGAAGAAAGTAAGAAGAAACGAAAAAAAGAATAAAGACAAAGAAAAAAAAATAACGAAAAGACAACTGAAAGAAAGTGACAATGATAAAAAATACGAAGAAATGAAGAAATAAAGAAAAATCAAAAAAATTACAAGAGCACAAAAAGTACACAAAAACAAAGTAACAAAGACAGAAAGGAAATGACAGACAGACAAAAAAAAAAAAAAAAAAGACAGAAAGACAACTGAAAGAAAAGCAAAAAGAATGAAAAAAAATGTACAAACACAAAAGAAATGGAAAAAAAAAAACAAAACAAGACAAAAAAAAAAAAAACAACAAGACAAAAAAAAAAAAAACAACAAGACAAAAAAAAAAAAAACAACAAGACAAAAAAAAAAAAAAAACAACAAGACAAAAAAAAAAAAAAAACAACAAGACAAAAAAAAAAAAAAAACAACAAGACAAAAAAAAAAAAACAACAAGACAAAAAAAAAAAACAAAGAATGCGAAAACGAAGAAACGAAAGACAAGCGAGACAAATGAAAGAAAAGAAAATACAAGGAAAGCAGAGAGAAAAAAAAATGATCAGAAAATCTTCGCAGATGGAGATACGCAAAGAAAATGTGGTTCTACAGAAATATGTTGACAATATAATCGACTGAACAGGCGAGCAACGACGAAGTTTTAGAGAAATGTCTAAAATATTAAAATGGCTCCAAGGGAATGAAACTTGTATGTATTAAATTAGTATATTTCATCAAATCTCAGACTCGAGAAAATAAAAACATCACTTCAACAAATCCAAACAGCAACAACGGAGAGAATGGATAGCACATGCAACTAGTCAAGAAAATAATGATCTAATCAAGTGTTTTACGGTTTATCAACCTCTTTGTAGGTTATTTAAAGTCGAAACATTTTGGGGGATTTTAACAATTTTTTGGGGTGAGTGAATGTCGCATTAAATTTTTTCTTGTGAGAATAATTTTTAGAGATAGGAGTCCCATTTAACCCATAGTTTGGGGGATGGATTCATATCTTTCCAAATGTATTTGCGCGTAAGTAAATGTAATGAACTCGACTGGACTTGAGAAACCCATTTTCAACCGAGAGCAATGCTTCTATTCGCTCAGTAAATGACGAATATTGCCTGTATGGAAATGGTTATTCTCACCATTAGAATTTCGGATCTGGCTTCATTCAGAAAGGTTTTCTCTTTGTTAATGGAACTTACGCTTATATTTAGCAATTACAGCTGTCAAATAATGAAACCGAATTGCCAATCTAGTACTACGCTTTAATCCGTGAAGTCGATTTAACAAAGAAGAAAGTTAATCAGGGTAATAATCATGAACATATTTATGTTAAAGTGAAGTTATGTTATGGCGGTTGAAAAATGACTTAAGCCAAGATACAAGATTAGGACAGATAACATTGCAGATTCCTCTTTGGATTCAGCCAGGAATATCTAGATTCGTAGGATCTATTTGAGAGAGAAAAACTTCCACGATAAAGTGAACCAGTTAAACAAATAAAAAGCCTGGATGCTCGTGAATCATGAAATGTTTTAGCGGTCGTTTCTTGCCATTTTATTAATAGCCTCACGGCGGAAATTTAATTACATTAACTACATCACCTGCATAGGGTTGATAAACCCACTGCTCCGACTCACCTTACGCATTTAGGTGTAAATTCGGCAAATGTTTACCTATAGACACATATGATAGAAGTAGATTTCGGTATTAAGTTATTGTTTAACACAAGTTAACCAATTTACAAAAAAAAAAAAAAAAAAAAAAAAAAAAAAAAAACAACATCAAAAAGAACACCCCCCCCAAAAAAACTCGAAAAGAACAAGAAAAAAAAAACTCGAAAAGAACAAGAAAAAAAAAACTCGAAAAGAACAAGAAAAAAAAAACTCGAAAAGAACAAGAAAAAAAAAACTCGAAAAGAACAAGAAAAAAAAAACTCGAAAAGAACAAGAAAAAAAAAACTCGAAAAGAACAAGAAAAAAAAAACTCGAAAAGAACAAGAAAAAAAAAACTCGAAAAGAACAAGAAAAAAAAAACTCGAAAAGAACAAGAAAAAAAAAACTCGAAAAGAACAAGAAAAAAAAAACTCGAAAAGAACAAGAAAAAAAAAACTCGAAAAGAACAAGAAAAAAAAAACTCGAAAAGAACAAGAAAAAAAAAACTCGAAAAGAACAAGAAAAAAAAAACTCGAAAAGAACAAGAAAAAAAAAACTCGAAAAGAACAAGAAAAAAAAAACTCGAAAAGAACAAGAAAAAAAAAACTCGAAAAGAACAAGAAAAAAAAAACTCGAAAAGAACAAGAAAAAAAAAACTCGAAAAGAACAAGAAAAAAAAAACTCGAAAAGAACAAGAAAAAAAAAACTCGAAAAGAACAAGAAAAAAAAAACTCGAAAAGAACAAGAAAAAAAAAACTCGAAAAGAACAAGAAAAAAAAAACTCGAAAAGAACAAGAAAAAAAAAACTCGAAAAGAACAAGAAAAAAAAAACTCGAAAAGAACAAGAAAAAAAAAACTCGAAAAGAACAAGAAAAAAAAAACTCGAAAAGAACAAGAAAAAAAAAACTCGAAAAGAACAAGAAAAAAAAAACTCGAAAAGAACAAGAAAAAAAAAACTCGAAAAGAACAAGAAAAAAAAAACTCGAAAAGAACAAGAAAAAAAAAACTCGAAAAGAACAAGAAAAAAAAAACTCGAAAAGAACAAGAAAAAAAAAACTCGAAAAGAACAAGAAAAAAAAAACTCGAAAAGAACAAGAAAAAAAAAACTCGAAAAGAACAAGAAAAAAAAAACTCGAAAAGAACAAGAAAAAAAAAACTCGAAAAGAACAAGAAAAAAAAAACTCGAAAAGAACAAGAAAAAAAAAACTCGAAAAGAACAAGAAAAAAAAAACTCGAAAAGAACAAGAAAAAAAAAACTCGAAAAGAACAAGAAAAAAAAAACTCGAAAAGAACAAGAAAAAAAAAACTCGAAAAGAACAAGAAAAAAAAAACTCGAAAAGAACAAGAAAAAAAAAACTCGAAAAGAACAAGAAAAAAAAAACTCGAAAAGAACAAGAAAAAAAAAACTCGAAAAGAACAAGAAAAAAAAAACTCGAAAAGAACAAGAAAAAAAAAACTCGAAAAGAACAAGAAAAAAAAAACTCGAAAAGAACAAGAAAAAAAAAACTCGAAAAGAACAAGAAAAAAAAAACTCGAAAAGAACAAGAAAAAAAAAACTCGAAAAGAACAAGAAAAAAAAAACTCGAAAAGAACAAGAAAAAAAAAACTCGAAAAGAACAAGAAAAAAAAAACTCGAAAAGAACAAGAAAAAAAAACAAAAAAAAACTCGAAAAGAACAAGAAAAAAAAAAACTCAAAAAGGACAAGAAAAAACCCTAAAGACTCAAAGAGAACAAAAACCCCCAAAACTAAAAAAGAACGCCCCCCCCAAAACTCAAAAAACACAAGAAATCCCCCCAAAAGTCAAATAGTACAACCCACCCTCCAAAAAGTCAAATAGTACAAAAAAACCCCTAAAAAGTCAAATAGTACAACCCCCCCCAAAAAAGTCAAATAGTACAAAAAAAAAAAAAAATAAAATAAATAAAAACCCAAAAAGTCAAATAGTACAAAAAAAACCCCAAAAAGTCAAATAGTACAAAAAAAAAAAAAAATAAAAAACCCAAAAAGTCAAATAGTACAAAAAAAAAAAACCCCAAAAAGTCAAATAGTACAAAACCCCGCCAAAAAGTCAAATAGTACAACCCACCCCACCAAAAAAAAAAAAAGAAAAAATACACACAAAACAACCCCAAAACCAAACAAAACATAACATTCACCCCTAAAAACAAAGAAAATAAAGCAAAAAAAACAAAAAAACAATGGAGGGTGAAGAAATAAACAAGTTCACGCAGTCAGACAAGACCGATATGAAAGAGAGATGTTGACTGTCTGGCAATGCCCAATCACTGTTAAACTAAAGTAGTATTTCTCAACCGTTGTTTCCCGGAAACCTAGGGTTCCGTGAGGAACGGTAATAAATAGACTAATGCATTTTTTGATTAATTTTTGTCTAATTTTATATTCGTATTTTTACTTTACACGTATGGCATAATGTTGGAAAATCCTTGGTTATTATAACAAATGCTTTCAACCTCATTATTTAATATTATAATAATCGGAGGTTATGTATTTTTTACTACGTGAACTACGATTAAAAAAAATAGATTTTAATAATGATATATAATATTTTTTATGCAGGAGTTCCCTGACACGAGACCTATTTAACCCTAGAATACTAACATGGGTATATAGTACCCCAGCGCAAATTTTCCTGTTTTTAATTACAATTTTTCAGTACCTGATTTTCTTACCTAAAAAATTATGTTAAAGTTGTAAGTACAAAGTTTGAAGTGCCTGCATGTAAAATATTTCAAATAATATTTATATTTAATATTTTTTGATATTTTATAAATCGGGTATGATATACCCATGGGTGTGGTGTAACTTTGATGGTTAGTGTTAAAGGATCCCACAAGGGTAAAAAAGTTAAGAAACGCTGATCTAGATTATAAAGTGACGTTTTGGCCTTCCAGCCAACTTCAAGAACTATCACCTTTCATCATCAGTCTTCATCGAGACATGAGGTGAGACCTCTCCAGAAAATCTTGAAAGCGAACACACGTCTCCTTATCACAAAACACGGAAGCAGACGAGGAAACAACGATGAACAAAGCTAGTTGCACTCGAGTAATTTAGACTTACCAGTAGAATCTAAAATGGACACATCAAAGGTGTAGTTTCGTCTTTCAAAAAGGTGATCCAATCCAAACAAACCACCAAGTAATCTAACAAAGACTGGAAGGTCTTAAACTCTACAAACCCAACTGTGTTACGTACATTTACAAAAAGGAGAGTTTGGATATTGTCAATAATATGCACTAAATGTCAAGAAGATTCTTTCGAATAAAGATTTCAATTGTGTTGTACCGATCAGATTTAAAGCTGAAATTTTATTTAAAAATTTCGCATGGTTGAATCATACTTGAAGTTTATTTTTAAATTTAAATAATCATTTCTGAAATGGACAAAGTCTGACAATTATTTTAAGACATTTTTATACAAATAATTAAATGCTGTTTATAATAAATAATAATGACGGTTCCGTAAAGGATACAGGTTCGATTCCTGTCGGAGGACGCATATTTTCTATGACAATCTCTCGGACATTCAGGTCGGTAAATGCTGTTAATACTGTTTATTATAAACAGAGCATTTACTTAAATATTTGTATCTATAAAAAAGAATGTATAAACATAAAAATATCTTAAAATAATTGTCGGACTTTTTCCATTTCATAATGTCTGACGTCATTTGTTTACATTTGGATACGCATTGAGCAGATATGAATGTACGTAAAAAATCATAGAAGATTGTAGTTTAAAAACAGAATCGACCTTGCTAACGGAACGCTCCTCTGTGGCGAAATCGGTGAAAGCACGTCAGGTTATATGACGGTTCCGTATAGGATTCAGGTTCGATTCCTGTGGGAGGAGGCATATTTTTTTTTATGACAATTTCTCGGACATTCAGGCCAGTAAATGTTAATACTGTTTATTATAAACAGAGCATTTACTTAAATATTTGTATCTATAAAATGAAAGTATAAATAAAAATGTCTTAAAATAATCATTTTTATAAATGTTAATATCTTAATAAAAATGTGATTTGCTGTCACTGCTGAACACTTTCTGGGTTACTTAAAGCCGAAACCCAATAGTGATTGTATGAATTTGTTTGTTGCATCATTTTGGGGAATTATTTTTTCCGGAAATAACTTACTGTTTAACCCATAGCTCGGGGAAGAGAAATTGATTTATACCTTTTCCGAGGGTATTTGCGCGTAATTCGACTCGCTGATTTTTTTTTTTTTCAAATTCCAATCCGCTTTCCATTACATGACCAACATCTCTTCTAATAGAAATTACACTTACCTGTTTGATATTTGTCCCGTGTTAAGGCATAGTGGTACAAAAGGAACGCTTTCAAGCTGAAAAGCGTGTATAACATATCTGCTTGGCCGACGACCGCAGCAACCTGAAAACAAACAAAGAATTAATTTAGAAACAAAAATTACGTTGTATTTGCTTATCTTGACTACCGTATTTTGTGTATAAGAATTCTGTATAATACGCAAACCCGTTTTTCTGAAGCTAAAAACGACATCATTGCGTATAATGTCTTACATATATTTCACTAAATTATTTAATTTACGATATTAAAGATTAGGACCGAATCCGATGTTTTCGGTCCGTTTGCTGTAAGATTAAGTTTATCAAAATATGACAGAATATGAATTAAATTATATACTAGAATCTCCCGTCCTTTCTTTTTTTCCGACGTATGAGAGTCGAGCAATTCAGTTTCTAGGAACTGACAGCCAGAGACCTGCACACATGATTATTGTGGTGAAGATTTTGTGTAGAACCAACCACACTTTCTGAAGAGCCGAATAAAGAGATCTGGTGCACGACCGCCCGCAGGTTTTGAATTCAGAATCGTCCTTCTAGACCAGATGCCATCCAAGGCTATAAAACAGTCTGTCCTACTATTTACCCATATCTTTTTGAGAAGAGGATTCATACCTTTCCCAAGGGTATTACAAATGGATCCGACTGGAATTCTCAGATTCCTCAATCCGAGCCGCTGTCCATTACTCCACCGTACACCTCCGACATATTCAACCAATAAAATCCCTTCAGGTTTTTTGATAAACAATTACTGGAGCAAATACGGCTAAGATACTTGGACGTAGTTGTATACATACCACATTATTTTTGGACCGTTTAGAAAATAATGACCCCCTTCACCACTCCCGCAAATTCGATAGAAATATTTTCGTGGGCCAGCGTGAAATTACTTTCTAACCAATGAAGACCTTGCATTAACTAATGATCATACCTCTATGTGAAATTTGATTCTGGATTCGTTTTTGGTATATAAAAACAAGCATACAGTTTTATCAGGTTGCAAAACAGTGTCAGAAGCCAGTCATCTACACGTTTGTGCAGACAACTGTTTACGAACGCACAGACATTGATGGTTTTTGATTATTCTGATATCTTTCCCAAATATATCAAGGTTGCTGATCAGTTACATCAGATCCTTGTGGCGCACTTTGTCGAACCATCAAAAACCTAAACTGGCAGCAAACAGCATGTATCTGCATAGAGAACGAGTTCAGGGAATATACAAAAATAGAAAGGGGCGTATGACAAGGATGCGTCTTCTCACCCGAACTGTTCAACCTAAACAGCGAGGCAATCTTGAGAGAATTGGAAACCCTACAGGAATTTAGCATTGGGGGCCACAATCTTAACAGCATAAGATACGCAGATGACACATTACTGATAGAAGACACAGAAACGTCATTATTTTTGCACCAACCTAATACAAAATCTCCAACAGAAGGTAGCGACGGAGAGAGAGAGAGAGAAAGAAAGAAGAGACTAAGCATAAACTAAAAGACGGAGTGCATGATTGTCAGTAAGAGGATGATCCAGAAATGCGATCTGAAGGTCGGTAACACTAGAATCAAGCAGACGTGGAAGTTTAAATACCTGGAAAGCGTCTCTTGACAGAGGACGGTAAGTGCGACACTGAGATCCGTAGATGTAGTGGGATGGCCAAGGACACATTTGAAAAGCGGGGGAAAAAAAAAAAAAAAAAAAAAAAAAAAAAAAAGGACGAAGAAGAGAAAAGGCCAGAAAAAGCCAAAAAGAAATAAAAATAAAAAAATAAAAAAAGACGATAAATATGAAGCAAAAAATATATAGCTTTAAGATTTTGCAAAAACGCCTATTATTGAATTGCAAAAGAAAGAAACAATAGGCTAATATTTATTAATGAATAAATTTATTCATCCAAATCTTATGTAATTTAAAGAAATTCCCGTAGTGAATCTCATCGAAATCATTTTTTATGAAATCGAAAATCATTCGTTAAAAACCTCTTTTATAAATGGTAGAAATTTTATTCAGCAACAAATCTTCCAAATATTTTCATATTCAAAACAGGGGGCATTAAAAAAAAAAAAAAAAAAAAAAAAAATGTATATAATTTTTTAGACTATTCTGAAAAGTTATTAAATAAAACTTAATAATTGAGAAATGTCAAGTCTAACTCAAAATTGTTTAATACAGAAATATATATTTGAGAATATGAGAAAATTCTATATATCTGAAGAATATTAGATAATTAAAGGAGAAAGTGGAAAGATTGTGTAACTCATATCGTTCTCTAGGAATACAATGTTTTTTTTTTTTTATTGTGGAATTTTATATGTGCGGGGGGGTGAGGGAGGAGGATATAAACTTGAACGCTTCTTGTAATCAGTTAACTTTTACAGTAAGGCGATCCTGCAAGAAATATGTCCAAACAGAATTTATTACTGACAGGCACAATCTTAATATAATATATGCAGAGTTGATAGCAGAAACACACACACAAATATATATTATATTAGGTTGGTGCAAAAATAATGACGTAATAATGTCGTTTTTATACGAATTTTTTAACGTCAAAAAACGACATTACGTCATTATTTTTGCACCAACCTAATATATATACACACACACACAGTGTAACCCGGATATAAGAGATTTTCTCTGGTCCCAAATTAGAGCCATACTTACCTAAACAAAATAGACCAAACCCGGATATAAGAGACTTTTTCTCCGGTCCCGATAACTTATATCCGGGTTACACTATATATATATATATATATATATATTAGCCAACCGGTTTCGTCCCAGGACTTATCAAGTTTATTTATCTGGGAATAGAAAATTTTTAAAGGTTTTTTTTTTTTTTTTTTTTTTTTTCTTCCATCCGTTAATTTAATTCACACGCTTTTATAAATTTTCTATTCCCAGAAAAACTTAGCTTTTCTTTTATAAAAAATGACTTTTAAATTTTGTCCTTTCCTATCTATTATTAAATTCTGTACCACAATAAACTGATTTTATATATATATATATATATATATATATATATATATATATATATATATATATATATAAAATATAGATATGTAATATTGAAGTTTTCCTTATCTGTGAATTACACTAACTTCTTGAATAAAGAGAGTTTGACTTCCTGTGGCCTTCTCGATGGTTAAAGGTTGTCCTCTTGCACCTTATAACTGATACTATACAAAGTTCGAGATGGTAGTCTAACCTCTTATTTAATCCCATATCTAGAATGAAGTAAAATATTTTTGTGTGAAAGATAAGAAATTGATATCGTCTTGCCTGTTCTATTGAAATAATCACGATTGTCTATAAATGATCTCAACTTTATTACATCGTTTGATAATCATTTTCAATATAATTAAAAGTAGAAATGCAAAGTCATTCGCTACCTACTATCCTCCTGATTACTCTTTGTTCTCGCTCCTTAGTTTGGTTTGTTTACAGCATATCAACCCTTCAATGGGTTATTCATGTCGACATTAGGATAAATTCGTATGAATAGAATATGTATTTGTAATAAATCAGTTTGTAGGTCAGGTTTCATCGACATTTTTGTAAACAGGGTTTTTATCGAGAGTTCAATGTATTGTTGGTAATATTTTTTTCGCAAAAAATGTAGTGTTTTGACCTCAGTTAACGGGTTACCTATTTGCCTATAGCTGGAACCCTAACACGTACTACCTGTAAACAACAGCATTTAAGTGGTGGATCCATGCCCTTCAAAGGCAGAAGAAGCCTTGTTGCGGGATATAGTTAGTCGTCATATCCAGGACGTCATTCCTAAATAATGTTTCTTTTTCTTGTTCTAATTCTTCCACACCAAGTAACCCTTTATGTCTTAGTGGCTTTACTGTCTTGTTCTTAACTAAGGATATTTATTGATAAATATCAATTAATTTACGGGTTTTCTTTAACAAAAACGTCGTAAGGGGGGTGGGGGCTTCAAAGTTCTAGGTCCCAATTACTTTGCTAAATCTGATCAGTTGAGAGAATATTACAATCTATTTACGAGGTAGGAATGATTTCTATGTTCGGATACATGTTTTCATTTTGGATATTATTACAAAAGTTATATGGAAATATAGAGAGGCGGGAATTACATATAAACAACCATATCGAAAGGCCATTGACATCTCGTGAGAGTGAACAATTTTGGAAAGAAAATTTGAACAGTGAAATGACTTCTTTATCCGAAGGGAAAATGAAGTGAAAAACTTGATATTTCAATTAAAAAGAAATGGATTTGTTTTTCGAGGCAAAAAAAAAAAAAAAAAAAAAAAAAGTATACGTCGTTTAACAATAGGTAATTTGTTCTAGTATATATTTTTTTCATAAAGATAATATCTCGTGCTTATTAATAGACGAAATTTTCAAACAACGTATTATAATGCATCAAATGAATTTACACTTTTCTTTAACGGATTTTTAACAGCCTAATTGCTGTACACATCTAAATAATTTAGGACGCATATATATATATATATATCTGAGAGAAAGTAGAGTAGCTGCGTTGAGTAATTATTCAGACTTGGCCATTTAGACAGAACAACGCCTATCGCACATGTCTTTGTCAGTTCTTGCTTTATGGTTCATATATATATATATATATAAGAAATATAGTCTTAAGGTGTGCTATATTTATGGAATAAAGTGCTCAATATCAGAGAGAGCGTGTGTAAATATAAATTTATATATATATATATATATATATATATATATATATATATATATATATATTTTAAACTAGAGTTTTAGTTTTTCTTTGCTCACCTGGCAAGATCTGTTGGCTTTACCAATACTTTGTACTGATTAATACAAACTTAAAATGTGTCAATTGATTGATGTTATATTTCGTATACGGACTTCAGAGTTTCGATTTGTAATCGCTTAGACCACTCGTCAAAAGGTATCGGCGGGTGGTGAAATATATATTTTTCCATTTTTGTTATTCAGTTGATATGTGAGAGTAAAAGGTCCATTTTATATATATATATATATATATAGTTTCGACTCTCCCGTCGTATGAGGGTCAAGCGATTCAGTTCCTAGGAACCGACAGCCCAGACAGCAGCACACATGATTTGATTATAGTTGTGAAGAACCGACAACACATTTTGAAGGGCCTAATTGCAGGGAGCTGGTTCACTACGTGATACAGGGTCCGAAAAAACCCTCCGCAGGTTTTGAATTCAGAGTTGTCCTTCTCCTAGATCAGTTGCCATCCAAGGCTATAGAACCCTGTCTGTCTTGCTATTTAGCTAGAGGGAGAAGACGATTGATACCTTTCCCCAGGTTATTAGAACGTACGTGAATGTAATGGATTCGAATTCTGCTCACATTTTATATATATATATATATATATATATGTGTGTGTGTGTGTTTTGTTCTGTGTTTCTGTATCACACATTGTTTTAGTACTAATTTAGTAAGATCAGGCGATAAATTGAAATAGTCTTGTTATATTTATCGTTCACTTTCTGTGTGTCTTTCAGTAAATTATGGTTTTTTTAAAAATATTTTCCACGTTTTTAGCGTAGAAAATGATTTCTCAGATTGACAACCGTTAAAAAGATTGGCAACTATTTGTTTAAGACTTTGTAAATGTATCCAACAGCATACAAAGATTTTTACATCGGGATGCTAAAGGATTTGGCGAAAAAACAAAACAAAACAAAACAAAAAAAACAGTAGGAATTATCGTCTCTGGACCTCGATATTTATAACATTGATGTAAAAGATGTAAAAAAAAAAAAAAAAAAAAAAAATCATTGGAAACAGTAAATATTATAGAACTGGAGAAATAACATCAAGAGTTAGTACACACATTAAACAACCATAGTACACACATTATACAAGAACATTAAAACGAAGAAATGAAATGAAATTATATCCCGTAAAAATGAACATGTTTAATTTTAAGTACCTTTTATGTTTTCTTTATAAGTTTCAGGATATTTTCGCGACTATACTTCATCTTATATTTCATAGCCTCCGATTTCAGTTTATATTTTTTAGATTGTAAGAATTTATACATACAAACACTAACATTAATCCATAGATTTTTGGAGAATAGTTGTATTCAGACCTTTTCGAAAGGCATTTGAAAACAAATGAATATAACAAACTCGAATGCAATTGTAACTTCTCTCCACCAAGCAATAGAGACATCCGAATTTTGTCAAATATTTCTTTGAGCGTTAGTTAGAAGAGGAAGAGTCTTGTTATTCTTAACAAATCATTTTTCAAGAAATTTCTATATTCAAATGTTTCATATAGAATTTACAGTGCTTGAACGCATTTGTCAAGTCAGTCGTTAAAGCAATATTTTATTCAGAAATATTGAAACAGTCTGCTGTATACAACCACTTTCTCTGATAAATTAAAAAAAAATAAACTTCGAACGAATGAAGTCTGCGAACAACGTGTGCTGTCGCTATAGAATGCAAACAAAGAACTCTACCAAATAACAGAAGCCATTTCACTTGGAGTTACAACTAGGAGATAGAACATGCAAATCAAAGAGAAAATAATGACAAAACAAAACCAACGACAAAAAAAAAAAAAAAAAAAAAATCACCAACAAAAACAAAAACCGAAACCCCCCAAAACCCAACAAAAACAAAAACCGAAACCCCCCAAAACCCAACAAAAACAAAAACCGAAACCCCCCAAAACCCAACAAAAACAAAAACCGAAACCCCCCAAAACCCAACAAAAACAAAAACCGAAACCCCCCAAAACCCAACAACTACAAAAACCGAAACCCCCCAAAACCCAACAACTACAAAAACCGAAACCCCCCAAAACCCAACAACTACAAAAACCGAAACCCCCCAAAACCCAACAACTACAAAAACCGAAACCCCCCAAAACCCAACAACTACAAAAACCGAAACCCCCCAAAACCCAACAACTAAAAAAACCGAAACCCCCCAAAACCCAACAACTAAAAAAACCGAAACCCCCCAAAACCCAACAACTAAAAAAACCGAAACCCCCCAAAACCCAACAACTAAAAAAACCGAAACCCCCCAAAACCCAACAACTAAAAAAACCGAAACTCCCCAAAACCCAACAACTAAAAAAACCGAAACCCCCCAAAACCCAACAACTAAAAAAACCGAAACAAAAAACCCAACTACAAAACAAAAACCCAACAACTACAAAACAAAAACCCAACAACAAAAAAAAACAAAACAAAAACCCAACAACAACAAAAAAAAAACAAAACAAAAACCCAACAACAAAAAAAACAAAAACAAAACAAAAACCCAACAACAACAAAAACAAAAAAGCAAAACAAAAACCCAACAACAAAAAAAAACAAAATAAAAACCCAACAAAAAAAAACAAAACAAAAACCCAACAAAAAAAAACAAAACAAAAACCCAACAACAACAAAACAAAACAAAAACCAAACAACAACAAAACAAAACAAAAACCAAACAACAACAAAACAAAACAAAAACCAAACAACAACAAAACAAAACAAAAACCAAACAACAACAAAACAAAACAAAAACCAAACAACAAAAAAACAAAACAAAAACCAAACAACAAAAAAACAAAACAAAACAAAAACCAAACAACAAAAAAACAAAACAAAACAAAAACCAAACAACAAATAAACAAAACAAAACAAAAACCAAACAACAAAAAAACAAAACAAAAACCAAACAACAAAAAAAAACAAACAAAACAAAAACCCCAACAAAAAAAAAAAAAAAAAAAAAAAAAAAAAGCAAAAACCAACAAATATAACCCCCCCCCCACAAAAAAAAATTAACAAAACTCAAAAAAGAAAAGAAATTACAGGCACAAGAAAAAAAACAAAACAAAAAAACCGCCCCCAAAAAAGAAGCACAAAAAAGCAGGTACATAAAGAACAAAAAGGTACATAATAAACAAGACAGGAAAAAAAAAATCACCAGCATCAGGAAGAGAAGCAAATGAAACCAATATAGCGACTCAAATAAGTTTTTTCCGATATTCCAGCAAAGTTACAGCAACCAAAATAGGTAAAAAACGAAAAAGTAATTAATATAGAAATGTAACGTTTTTCTTTTTGTATTTCAAAACCTAAAAAAAAAAAAAACAAAAGCTAAAATATGAAAAAAAATTTCCCAGGATTTATTCTATTAATCACAAGGGAAATCTTGTTTTCTTGCAAAAATTTGCCATTTCGAGACTTTTCCAAGAGTAAAGGTTTTTATTTTCATTCGTAGCCAGTTATCAGTAAAACGGATGGAAATCTTTGTCCGAAAATTCTTTTCAGCCGTTGGCAATTTCCCTTCGAATTTCTGGCGTGAACACAACTGCCGATCAAAGTTGGTGCTGATTTATTTGATGTGTGTGTGCGCAGAATAATACAAATTATGACGAATGATTGATGAAATCGATCACTCCCACTATCGATCGAAGGAACTTCATCGTATTTAAGGGGTGGGGGAGCTTTTAGTATCCCGATAGAATGCTCTTTGGGTATTTCAATTTTTCTTTATGTCCTCTTACCCGTATCTTACAAAGGAATGATAAAAAGGAGTGAAAACTGAAACCCCGAGAAAAGACATAATTTTGTCCTCGCCATTGAAGAAAAACCGACATTAAAGAATCAACATGGAATTTGAACAGCACCCTGACTGCTAACGATGTTGTTATATAGGTCTCAGTTTGATCCAAAAGTACTTCTTTGAGCCGTGTCTTATCAGTACGCAGGTGATCGTTGCTCTCAACAAATTCCTGTCTTTTGCGGTCTTTAATTTCGTCTTTTCGCTCTATCTCCTAATCCCTTTTCTGTCATCAATTTACACAAGCTCGTTAGGTAGGTCTATGTGCTGCCTTCCTGCCACTCTTCATTTCAATATGTCACTGTGAACGTCAAATTTTCTAAACCCCATGTGCCAGAAAAAAATGCCAACTGTTGTCCTGATAAGTATAAGTGTCCTTTGTTTAGATTTTCTCTAAAACTTCGTCATTGGTCACATGGTCAATCCATGGTATCCACAGAATCCGCCTGTAGAACCACATTTCTGCTGCCTCAAGTCTCTTCATCTGTAGAGAGATGCCTAATTGCAAATGTCATATTTGCAATCTTGCATGAGTTCTTGACCAATGAGTGTTTTTTTTTTTATAATTTACTGTGAATCCCCATAGTAAAATAATTGTTCTAAATTTTGAATTAAGAACCAATCTGACTGCACTAAACGCTTTAGTTTGGTTTCATCGATCTGCCATTGTTTGGTTACGGCATATCAACCTGAATGATTTATTTAATACCGACAAGTTTGTTTTTTTTAAATGTATTGCTGGTAATACTTCCCTTCAAAAATGAAATGCTGGCAAAATATTTCTGGTATCAAAACCCATTTTTACACTTTCATGGTGCTCTTTGGACGGGAAATTATTCTAGTAGTAATTCAAAATAATTTGAGAGACTAGGGTCATCGTACTGTATCTTGTACGTAAATCAGTTGGTGACAGAAGCAGTGACAGCAGCCAGAGGAGAGGATATACTTTAACCAAAATATATATTTACTTAAACGCTAATTTGCGTCCTAGGTATGACAAACTACGTCCGCGTCCTGAGTATGACGATAAACTACGTCCGCGTACTGGGTATGACGATAAACTACGTCCGCGTCCTGGGTATGACGATAAACTACGTCCGCGTCCTGGGTATGACGATAAACTACATGCAAAAGCAAGGCCTGTGACCAGGAGGATTTGAGGAGCGTGAAACCACATCTTAATTGCTGGTGTTCCTAGGTCCACACTGACCCGGAGTGGTAGCACCTGGTAGGGTCCCAGCTATGGGCAAAATAGTTAACCCGGGGTCAAAACACTATGAAAGTTTAAAAATAGACTTTAATACCAGCAATACATTTTTGTAAAAATTATTAACAGCAATAAGTTTTTGTCTTAGTGGCTTTATTGCCTTACGTGGGTGAAAAGATTAATATAATTCTGTGACTTCCTTTAGTACGTCCGTCCGTCCGTCCGTCACATCCTATAAGATAGTCATACACTGACCGATCGGGAGCAAATTTTCGGGAGAAGGGCACACAAGTAAGAGGGCAAAAAGTACAGTTGTTTTTACTAGGATGTGTAGCTAAGTACAATACATTCCCAATTTTTTATTATTTAACATTCAAAATACTCATAGTTATTTAATAAAAATGCAATATTTTTTTTTACATCTCTGTTTATAGGTACAAGGATCGAGTTTCCTGCTCTCCCTGCGTTTGCGAGAACTATAAACATATCGCAAGGCTAAACGCTTCAAAAAGTTGGAATTTGGCTCCAGAAAGAAATTTACGCTTGGCCAGTTGTATCTTGCATGCTTAAGAGTAAGAAATCCTAAAAACTATTCTTCGCCGTTAAGGAAAGAAATATTAACATGAACTCTTATAAAAATTTAAATTCATTAAGTCGTGAATTAGGATTTTTGCCAATTAAAATATTTTTCCAAAAAAATCAGTTCATTCAAATTTCGTCGATCGGTTTGAGAAATTGAAAAAGTAGACATAGAAAATCTCGACAAAAATGTTGGCGATAAATTCAAAAATACGAAAGATTTTAACACGCATCAGGGTATTGCAAAAACATTCAAGTATATGAAAAGAGAAAGATCTGTCCATGACTTGCATCCAATCCTCAGTATATTTTTCAACAAATTGTAGCAAATATTTACTTTATACGTTATTCATCCAGTAATGATTGCATAAGACAGTTCTTTTTTTTAATTAAATGTCCAATGTATTTAAATAAAATAGAAATTATAAAGAAAGAAGCTTAACACAACGCTTGATACGATAGTTTTAAGTATGTCGGTTTTCAACCGCTAAACGAAAGACTGCAAAAGTCAAAAAAAGCATTAGTAATCAGGAAAAAATCTTTAGAAACAAAGAAAACAATGCCAAACTTTTACGTAATATCAGAGTAATGAACGCTGGATACGTTCCTCACAAAGATACTCGAAGCAATAAAAATATGATTCTACAGAGAATTTGACAGTCACAAGACGTAGAGAAGGCAAGAGAGTCATAGGAAAGCAGCGATAAACCTACCTAAAGAGTTTGTTTGTTTGGGTTTTATGGCATATCAACCACTGTGGGTTATTTATTTACAAAAAACGTATAGCTGGCAACATTATTGTTTCAAAAAAGTAAAGCTGGCAACATTATTGTTTCAAAAAAGTAGAGCTGGCAACATTATTGTTTCAAAAAAGTAGAGCTGGCAACATTATCTTTCCGAAAACATTATCTGAGGCCCTGCTGTTGGATGTAGTTTATCGCCATACCCAGGACGCGGATGTAGTTTATCGTCATACCCAGGACATTAAAGAGTTTGTGCATATATAGTTAGCAGGACAGGGATTAGAAGCAAAAAGATAAACCTTACTGAGAGTTGCAAAGGACAGGAGATTGCAGAATGACACGATTACTCACATCCTGAAAGAATACATCACAATATAAAACAACATTGTTTTCAAATGTTTTGAACTGATTGATTTTCAATGACAACTGTGAAACAATCAGGTTAGGTTTAAGTTTCCAAGTTCTGCAAGTTTGTCTCACAATTGGATTGAAGCTTTGGTTCGTGAATCAGGTGACCCACTAAATACAGGTTCAAACCCTCGTCCGGATAGGGTGTACTTGGAAGCAATTGAAACGGGAGGGGGTCATTAAATAAGTTATAAGAACGGGACAACAACAAGGGGAGCGGAACGACGTTAAAGGATTCCGTTCGAAGCCTCCCAAATGTTACCCTGATAGACAAGCACTTGATGAAAGCTAGAGAGTACGATGTCCGAATGGATGGTTTTGGTAAAAAAATGAAAGACGAAGTCAGTTCAGACAGAAAATACCTTATACTGCCGTTATAGAATATCTCATTAGTAAGTAGCAATATTAGGTAGCCTTATTCTTTATTTTCTTTCGGTTAAGATATTTTTTACTACATATATTTGAATTACTTTTAATGACTTAATAGTAATTAGCACTTCGAACATATGACAAATATGTTCGTAAAATTACGTGATTTCCGTTATGTTTTGTGGTACGCGTATGCTGACTTTTTTTTAAAGTATAGAAATGAAAAAATTTATACAGTGCATTTTAAAAAAAATAATTTCACCCCATGCAAGACGATGAAACCATTATTATGGATGGATTCGTTTTTTTATGGTTTAACTTTTGGCAGATTATTTAAAACCAAAAATATTATTAGATTGCAAGAATTGTTTTGGAGATAATGGGTTAGTGATACGAGTCTTACTAATTACCCCATAGCTGAATGGAGAAAATATGGATTCATACTTTCTCTGAGGGTATTTGCCCGTCAAGAACCTCCTATCAACAGGATATCTTTAATTAAAAGAAAAATTTGTAGTTCCATGAAATGATTTATTTTATGGAAATGCTCTTTGTAAGCTTACTCTTACTTTTGATGACGTTTACAAAGAAAGAATATTTCCACAAAATAAATCATTCGTTGAAGCTACAAGGTTTTCTTTAATTATGCAACTACCGACAGAGACAAGCATCCTAACTTTGATAGGAATGAGGAATGGACCTCGCTTAAAAAGCGTATGATCTTACTCTGTAAAAGTCATCAACTCGGTTTTTTTGTCTTTATTTGAATTCTTAAGTATTTCTACTTTCTTTGTACTTTTATTCAAATTAAAGTGGCCAAGACTAGCAACAGCTAGTCGAAATATTTCCATGAAATCATTTGTTGGAACTACAAGGTTTTCTTTTATTAGGTTGGCGCAAAAATAATGCCGTTTTCTCACATATGTTACTATGTGAGAAAACGACATTTGTTGGAACTACAAGGTTTTCTTTTATTAGGTTGGTGCAAAAATAATGCCGTTTTCTCACATATGTTACTATGTGAGAAAACGACATTACATATGTTACTATGTGAGAAAACGACATTACATATGTTACTATGTGAGAAAACGACATTACATATGTTACTATGTGAGAAAACGACATTACATATGTTACTATGTGAGAAAACGACATTACATATGTTACTATGTGAGAAAACGACATTACATATGTTACTATGTGAGAAAACGACATTACATATGTTACTATGTGAGAAAACGACATTACATATGTTACTATGTGAGAAAACGACATTACATATGTTACTATGTGAGAAAACGACATTACATATGTTACTATGTGAGAAAACGACATTACATATGTTACTATGTGAGAAAACGACATTACATATGTTACTATGTGAGAAAATGACATTTTTGCACTAACCTAAGATATTCTGTTGACAGGAGTTTCTTGACGAGGAAATGAATCCGCCTCTTGAATATCTATATCAACAAGCTGACAGTAATGAGTGTACGCGTGTTCTCAATGAAGCAAAGTTAGTGTTTTTTGACAATAAAACAACGTATCGCCTCTCAGAAGTTCAGTTCTAGAGATTACTGGTGGCTGTGCAAGCGTGTGCTGAACAACCGCAAACCCCCAATCCCTCTATTCAATCAATTTGAAGTCCTGGCGTCTACTGCAGATGAAGTTGAATGCTTTGCTCTGAAGGTCTCCTCCTATTCCAAACTCGACATATCTGGAGTATCCACACCCGATTTCCCTCCCAGAATGGAGGGCTCTATTGAGTCATATACGCATAATCCATAAACTGTTTCAGACATTTCCAAACTAGACTCCCACAAGGCAAACGGGGGTGATGGAATACCAGCTGTCGTCCTAAGGAAATGTGCTCCCGAGCTGGGTCCAGTTTTCTCCAAACTCTACAACAAATGCCTTGCTGCCTCCTGTTTTCGAGCTTGTTGCAAGTCCACCTCTCTATTTCTTGTTTTTAAGAACTCTGGAGAACATGGATTTCTCAAATTATCGCCCTATTAGTTTCTTACCGTTTGGCGGCAAAGTATTCGAGGCTCTAATGAATGCTGAAGTGGTTAAGCATCTTAATTCTCATGACCTCCTCTCAGACAAACAATATGGCTTCCGTTTCACCAGGTCTACCGCTGATGGGTTAACAGCCATCACTGAATATGTAGATCAAGCTCTTGATAATAACGGCGAAACGCGAGCGGTATCTAGAATATCTCGAATGCGTTTGACAAGTTATTCCCCTCTGTCTTTGTTGCAATTATTTTCATGGAAACTGCTTTGACGTACTTTTTCCCTCTCTCTCACCCGACTGCATGAATTTAAGCGTGCCACTAGATTGGTATCTTGGTTCAACACGCTTAGTGTTGAAATAGCTAAATGCAACCACCACTATTTCAAAAGTTTCTCGCACTTTCCGCCTGTGAAACTCCCTTCGTTATTTGTAACGAAGACAGAGGGAAACCCTGTCACGTCGGTGAGAAAATGACTGAAGTTGAGATGCCAAGTCAGGATCGATTACAGATCATTCTTTGGATTTTGTCAAGAACCCCGAGATGAATAGCAGGAGCACTAGACCTGATGTGGCAGCAGTATTCAATGCACGGGCGAATAGTAGATATATAAATGCGCAAGATGGACACGACAAAGTAACCCAGCTTTCCTTGGAGTAGATTCGCTTTCCTGGTAACTAAAATCTTCATAAAAATTAAATGAAACGTTAATCACTATCTTCTATCTTGAATGCCGTTCATCTTTTGTCTTTTCATCAATCCTCTCTATAATCAGTCTTTTCTCTCACTTTCACTCCCTGTAACCACCTGCGTACTAGTGGCATTCCCACCTTACTTAGGGTGAAATGGAAAAAAAAAAACAAAAAAAAATAAAGCAAATTCAGCGGGAATTGAAACTCGTGTAAGGTCGTCTTTAACAGGTTCGCCAGTTCCTTTAATACGAAACGCTGGTGTTCCCCAAGGTTCTATCCTGGGTCCTACACTTGTTCTGATCTTTATTAACGATCTTCTTGATGTCATCATTTCTCAAATAGGCATCTACACAGACAGCGCTACCATTTACTCCTGTGTCACTAGTAAATCCGGCATTGCTGACAAAGCACCTCCAATCTGTGGTTGACTGGGTTATTTTTTTTGTCTCAGTCCATCCTTCAAATCTACCATTCCTCCTTGAATTGAATATTGTTGCCATATATAGTCTGGTGCCCGCGATGTTCATCTCGAGGTCCTCGGCAAAGACTGATATGCAATGTGATGGGCCCTGACATCCCGACTACAGTCACGTTCTCACAGACGTGATGTGGCTTCCCTCATGTCTTTTTACAAATATTGTTATGGCTACTGCTCTGGCGCTCCAACTGCATGAATTTAAGCATGCTAATAGTTTAGCATCTTCTCTCGCGCATCGGTTTTAA